>PVHX01001886.1:0-62500 GCA_004024805.1 Geosciurus inauris
TTGGCACCAGGGACTGAACTCAGGGGCACTCGACCACTGAGCCACATCCCCAGCCCTATTTTGTGTTTTATGTAGAGACAGGGTCTCACTGAGTTGCTTAGTGCCTCGCCATTGCTGAGGCTGGCTTTGAACTCGCAATCCTCCTGTCTCAGCCTCCCTAAGTGCTGGGATTACAAGCGTGAGCCACCGCGCCCGGCTACAAAAATACCTTTTAAAAAAGATTGTTTCCTTGGGCTACTAACTCATATTTGCAGCCTGTTTCTAAAAAACAGATTTAAATCGGGGCGGAGTGGTAAATCACGATTGAAAATAATGTAGCAAGGGCAAAACTATTTGGCTATATTTAGACGGAAGGCTGGAATAAAAGAATGAAGAGTAGCAAATCCTGAGGGAAAGGGTAATGGAGAGATCCGGTTGTATCTTCCTGCCTGGAGTCCGCTGGCCCCCTCCCCCATCCGTGCTGCACTGGTTGAATCCTTGGGCTGGGCTATTTCACTGCACATGCGCTGGGCGCCAGACTAGCACGCGTGGTCGGCGTTGCCGCTGTGCCCGCTGCGTGCCCTGCGGAGTGCGGTATTCCGCACCATCCTCGGCTTCTGCGCCTGGCTGCAAAGGGGCTTCGAAGCCCCATCTGAAAAAGGCAGGAAATGTACTTTTCTTTTTCAGGAAAACCTATATTAAAAGCCTTAACCGTTCTGATTTGCAAGCCCTGTTCCGCCGAACCAACAAAATCTGCTTGTTGCCAATGATATCTCTGTTGTCATTTGGATCTGAAATTTCACATCTAGGGTACTTCTTCCCCTTAGTCGCCCATCAAGGTGGGGAGAACCACCTTATGTTCAGAGAACATTACTTTTCCCTTTCTGCAAAAGTGTCAAATCTAAGAGACCACTCCCTAACAAGAGGATATTTTTTACATCATTTCCCAAAACGTGGCCCTAAATTGGATTTAAATTGGAAGCTGAGTTCTTGGTAGCTTCTCCCCAGCTTCCGGTGCCCCCCACAAACCCTGCCTGGCCGCCGCACTGCGGCAAGGCAAGGCCGTAAATACCTCTAACAGCTGCCTGCCAGCCCAGGGTGAAATACTGTCTTTGTTCCGATTTCTCCTGCCTCACGGACTCAGAGAACAGAACTCTGGTGAAATATATTTGTTTGGAGGAATATCTGATGGGAAAACATGGTTGGTTTTCAGTCCTGATTCTTGGCCACATTTTTAAGAATGAGCTTTGCTCTTCTTCCTGGTCCTCCCAGAGATCACAAGCCCGACTACAGCCTGACCCATAGACACACCAAGGCCCCGACAAGCTATTGGCTTCCTAATCTATAAATGGACAGAGATTCTGGCCAGGACGCTAGGAGTTACACTTCCTGGCCTCTAAGCTCTTAGAGTTCAAGTGCTTTTAAATTTCGTTTCATTTCTGTTGTTGTTGGTTTAAGAGAGACAATGGGGGCAATTCTATCAGTGGCAACAACGCTAACTAGTTTCCTTGGGGACTAAATGGCCTGAGTTGAAATATAATTTCCAGTTTTCCTCTAGATGGAATCAACCATATCTTTCTAATAAGCTCAGTGTTACTATGGAGCTTACAAAGAGCCCTCTGAATCCTCTATATTTGCCCATGACATCACCCTCTGCTGCATAACCCAACCTGCAGACCGCCCTTGGTTCTTAGCAGCTTAAGCTCACTGGGCCATGAACCCAGGGAAAAGTGTCTGAAGCTTTGAACCTACAGTTTGTCCATTAGAGCCACAATTCCACTCCTACCTCCACCCTTGCTCCAGCTGACCTCCAGTTCCTGGCAGGGCCTGTGAATGAACCCTGATCAAGTCTGCTTTTCAATAGAGAACACTTTATATAGATATCAAAGAATGATCTCAGCATCATCAAACTGTACTAAAGAAAAAATTACAAATACAGAAACTCCAAATAAAAAATAGCACTCAAGAGTTTTTTATTTGTTAGTGATCAGAATTGGTGACTTAGGTCAATCCTGCAGATGTCACTGACGACAAATTGTGGCTCTCCATTTTGAAATGAGCATGATCCCATAGCTAATAACTAAAAACACCTTTCTATAAATATGGCATATATTGTTAAAAAAAATACTCTTTCAGCCAACACTGTTACACTGAAATATTTGGGGGAACAATAAGGATTTGCTACTAGGTGCTTTGGGGATGATACCCTGACATGCGCAGTTCAGCCCCATGCGCAATGCGGCAGATTGTCTAAAGGTTTTTATATTTCACGACATCTTCATGAAGGAATAGGCAATAGGATTTGCAAACTGCATCCTCAAGTGCCATTCAAAATCTCTGGGGAAAAAGCAGTATATTTTTCTGCAAAGTTGTTTTTTTTTTTAATTTTAGCAAATGTGTAGTTCAGTAGTTTTGAAGCAGAGAGGAAAATGTTGCTGTCATGTTTATTAATAGGTAAAACCCCCAATACATTTAGAAAACCAAAAGACCTACTCTTTCCTACTCTGGCAAATGAGAAACACACCCGGTGTTTGATTTTACAAGTGCATTGCATTTCTGAAATGTCTGTTAGGTTTATCCTAAGACCTGCACCAGCTTTTTTGATACCATTACTGCCCCAAAAAATGCATCCATTTTTTAGCATAAAATAATTCAAATTCACCTGACAGACTATGAGATGTGGAAGAAACCTATTTTGAATTATTGTAAAAAATCCCCTGAGCACTAAAGAAATATTTAAAATATTTAAAATTTTATCCCACACCCAAGGCCCAACAAACCTTAAACCCTAGAAATTAGCCAGCATCATTTACCAAAGCCTCGATTAAAAAATCAAGCACACTTTGAGTACACAGAATCCACCCCACCCCCATCTAAGCCCTAACCCTCAAAAAACACCTGTCAGCCTCTCAGGTATCTCGGAACATAGACAAACCGCAAAACCAACGTCCTATTCTACAGGGTGCCTTTATTGACCCCCCACAATTCCAACAAAGCTAAAATATTCAGGAACCATCTTAACACCCTTCCTCCAAGATCGGGATCGAGGGGCTCCGGATTGAGTCTGTGGGATCCTATCTGCTGCTGCCCACCTCTGGAGGAAACCAGACTTTCCCCTTCGACTTCTCAGCCCAGCAGGTCCCCACCCGGGCCCCAAGGAACGTCCTGGAAATGGAGTAGGGGGCAGGAGCGCTTACAGTGACCTCCAGGTTCCAGGGATGTGTAGAGGGATGGGCCGGGCTCCTCGAACCGCGCTAGGCGGTGGGCGCTTCGAGCTCCTCGCCTGCAGCGCTCGGGGCGCAGGGAAGGGGCGTCTCTTACCCGGAGGCTGCCCAGCTGGAGCCGGCGGTCGGCCTCGGCGGCTGCTGTAATCCACTAAGCACTGCCCGGCTGCGCGCACTCTGGGCAGCAGGAACTGGCTCATGTTGGAGAAGAAATCGCGTCGGAACCGTGCAGCCAGTAACTCGGAGCAGGCCTGCTGCTGCCGGCAGGCGGTGTCAGCGCCGGCGGGGGGCTCGGCCCCTGGGGCTCCTTCCGGGCTCCCCACCAGCTCCGCGGGCGGCCGCGGTGCGGCCCGAGCGAGCGGCCCTAGGGTCAGGCCCGGCGCCGGACGGGAGCCGAGGCCGCAGCGGACCCCGCAACCCCGCAGCCGCCGACTGGAGCCCACCTCTGCAGAGACAAAGGTTAGAAAAAGAGGGGGTGAGGCTCTGGGAAAGCAGAATGCGGGGGGAAATTCGCCTGGGAAATCAGGAAAAAGGCCGTGAAGGCGAGCGGCGCCTGCACATGACCAGCCGCAGCCAATGACGACCGCAAATAGGTCATAAAAAGGTCTATTACCAAGTTGTAAATTTTCTTCAAACAAAAAGGAATTTACTGCAATTCCTTGCGGATTTTGCACATACAGCTCGCAAGCGCCATGTTTTTTCCTCGTTCCCGTTTCTTTTTTCTCGCTTTTTGCTGTCCTCTTGCTCCCTCTCTTACTCCCTCCTTTCTCTCTCTCTCTGTCTCTCTCTCTTCCCCTCTCCCATTCTTTTTTTCCCCCTTGTCTCCCAGGTCTGCCTGTCTCTCTTTCCCCGCTCTCCGCCTTGCCCCCTCGCTCCCTCTTCCCTCCTCCCTCCCTCTTCATTTTCTAGGAACGTTTGTGTGTGAGATTTAATTTGGCTTAAAACCTTTGTGCCCTTGGCTACCCTGTTGGAAATAGATGGTTGGCTCAGGCGCTGGGGAGTTCATTCCTCCAGCATCCCCTGCAACGTCTTCCACTATCTTGGTCACTTGGCTTTTCCTCCCCTCCCTTCATAAAAGGCTTGTCCAGAGAGGTAGCCAAGCACTTTCATTTTTACCCTCTTATCTAAGGCAAGCCAATCCCAATGATCTTGCCCAGAAAATCTAGGCTCTGCAGACCAAAAAAGCACAATCTCCCCTCCCACTCCTCTCCAATATAAATTCCCGTCCTTCCTATTTGCTGGGGATTTCTTTGGTAGAAGAGTTACCAACCAGGCCAATGCCTGAAAATGGTTTTAGGTATTTGTCAACTTCTCCACAATAAGTTTGGAGTATCCACTGTTTGGTCCATATTTCCACAGAAACATCCTCCTGGACAATCTTGGGTTAGGAGAAATAATCATTTGGGATCCTCTCTGAAATCCCTTGCTTTAGGTCCCCTCTGAGAGCAATTCTCATTTTTGTGAAATTCAATTCTAGCTTTTCTCTCCTTGAACCCCAAATATTTGCCCAGTGAAGTCTATTCAATGCAGTTGTGAAGAGGAGGGCTCCTTTCTCATTTTCCTGTTCAGGAAAGGAGTGACTCCCCTAAATCAGCCTAAAATAATTCTTTTTCCTCAAAGGCAAGTGTCACATCTCCTTTGCATTTTTCATAGGACTCTGCCTGAAAGTAAATGTTCTTGGCTGGCCTCCAGTATTCCCCTCATGGGCATGGTCATCCAGGTTTCACTGTCTGCCTGAAAAAGGTAACCCCACCAGCACACTACCAAATCTTTTCCAAGATAGTCTTTATGGACTACTAACAATGTTTATAAGTATTTGTATTGGTTATGTGTGTTTAAGTTCTCTGCTAGTAACATCTTCACACCAAATACCTCAGTAAATGTAGACTTCATCAGGAAATGGCACACCATCCTCTAGAAAAGGCCATTTGTAACCTACGAGGAAATTCAGATGACCTTGGATGTTTTTTATTAAAGGGCTTCTGTTGCCATTTGTCAGCAAAAGTCATATTCTTTCTAGAAAAAGCCAATGGGTCCTAATTTTGCTGAAGGGAACCACAGAAGCAGACAGGGTCCATTCAAATGTTCTTTCTTTCCCTTTCTGCCCCCCATCTCAGAAAATACCTGGGAAGCAGAGGACAAAAGCTTGAATGTGAAATACCAACACCTTCCGCATTGAAAACTAAAAAAGTTTTATTACACAAGAAGTTGGGGCAAGTTGTTGGGTTCTTTCAAGTCTAGAACACTTTATACCGATCTATACACATGAACTGAGTGTTGAATTCTAAAAATTTTGAGAGATAACCTCAATAATCAATTTCCCTTTTTATTTTCTCCCCTTCTATCCAAATAAAGCAGAATTTCACGACCCTCCTTTTCAACATGGGGAAGGAGGGCTGGGAAGAGGCTCTTTGTACTGAAAAGGCAGCCATATTTGCTTTTTTTCCCCTCTGTGCAGAAGTATTGATCTTTGTGGAACCTTATAAAATGGCATCCCTGAACTGACTTTTCTCTAGAAAAGATTGAGACCTACATCCTCTATTGTGTTTCTCATTCTTACAAGTATAAAGCCTAATTCACTCCAAAGGCTTGGCTCTTTCATTGTTAACGTTGGAGGGTCCTATTTTTCTCTTACAGACCTAGGCAGATTGCTGCAGCTCAGGGAAGAAAAGCACTGCCTGGATTTGCAAAAGATTCTCTGAAGGTTTATGCAAATTTTTGCAGCAAAAAACCCTTGCTTGTTGCTACAAAGCTTGAATGTTTACCGATCTGAGCCAATCAGAAAGGAAACCTTGGGCGCTGTTCCTCTGTCTATAGGAGACACCATGATGGGGGAGGGTGGAGATATCTAGCCAGTGTAATAGAAGGTGGTGAACGTGTATGATGTGTAACTCTTCAGGGTCTTTATTTGGAGCCAAATCTATGCTATTTCCTAACTACAGAAGAAAATACATACACCTATGTTCATAACACTTTCTGCATGTGAACAATCTATGTATATGTACAAATTCATATTCTCAAATATATCAGTTATTGTGACAAAGTCATTTTCTGTACATGAGCTATGATTTACCATGGTTTAGGGGACCAGCAGGGTCAGAAGGTTCATTTCCAGATCAGCACAGAATGCCAAGGAAGAGACATTCTTACCTTCTTTCCCTTCTTCGATTTCCACATCCACCCATGCACTAGGTCCCTCACCTGATAAGAGTCTTGCTCAAATCTGTAGCTCTAAAAGTAATATTGGGGAAGCATTTTTGAGTGGGAAATTAAGTTTCACTAATATACAGAACAGTTCCTTAAACCAAGGGCAACTAGAGGTTAGACAAGGACAGGTCTTTGGACATTTATGCCCCAAGGATGCCCCCCAGCCATGCCTTCAGCCCTAGGCATCCTTCTCTGTAATAGCCAATATTTCAGGCAGCAGCACACAGTGCAAAACATTCTCAAATCCAGCATGCGCATCTGCAGCTGTTTCCTCTCGTCCAAGTGTTTTAGCCTCCACCACCCATGACTGAAAACTGTCTTTCCTGGATTAAAGAGCTTCTTCCCTGGGTGGAAAGCCAGGTAAGTGGCGCTTCATCTCTGACCCAGCCAGTGCCAACCAACGTTTCTCTGGTCAATGGAGCAGCAGGAAGATGCCTACCAATATCTGAGGGGGAAAAACTGGCCCCAAACTAAAAAAATCATCCTTTCTTACCTGTGCAATAAAAACCACTCTGGAAGTTAAAATGTGTCACTAATCTATCTCCAGCACCATGCACAAACACACAAATGTGCCTCTTTAAAAATAAATGGCTAAGAAAAAAAAAGCTTTTCAACATCTATCTAATAAAGGTGCTTTCCATTTTTCAGGAACAATTCTTTTCTTCACTCTCCCTTCCCACATTCCCCTCACCCCTGTAAAATGGCAGTTGCAAGAGCAGGCTCCAATGGGAAATGGATATCTTATTAATTACAGATACCCAAACCCAGTATCAATGGAAATCAGGAGAATTAAAGCTGTGGCATAACCTGGACTCTGGGTTGTCCCCTACCAGGCCTACAATTTGAATACTTTGCAGAAGTTCAAAGCTTTCACAATATCTTAGCAAGAAGCACAGATAGCATAGCTAGCCCTCTTGACTACAGGAGTGTCCCCCACCCCAGCTTTTAAAAAAGAAAATAGCATGGAATGTGTATTACCCCCAACCCTTTCTTATCAAACAGAAGCCTTGAGCAAGTTGCTGCCTTATGAGCGCACCGGCTATTGTTTATAACTCAGTAAAAGGGATATTTGCGGCGCTTAAAGACATTGGCTCTAGAAAGATTCATTTCTTTATTAAGGAGCTAGCTATGTTCTGGAGCGGTTGTTTACACTCGAGTTTTCTGCATTTGCTCTCAGGGTTTGTTTCAAATAGGTGAGGCCATACTTCTCCTGAAGAACAGCAGAGGATATCAACCGTCATCTGAGATACACATAGCAAGTTGGCTTAAAAGGAGCATGCGAACAGAGCAAAGGAAATACAAATAAATATGGCACATACTCAAAAAACAATCACAGTGCTTGCCCTAGTGCAGAGACCAAGCGATTTCAAGCGATTACAAGTGAGGTTCAAAATGAAAGCAAGGCCACTTGCCAAAGTGAAAGGTTAATGAGTGAAGATGTTAGAAATGGTTTTTCAAGTATTAATTCACTCTAGATTATTTAATTGCCATAATTTGTATGGACTGTAGAAAAATGATTAAATGTCAAATGTGACGTCCTGAAACTTTTGTCACTGGCTCAACATTTTCCCAAAGTACAAGGAAGCTGCCAGAGCCTGGACTACACATTATATTCTTTAGCTAATATGTGCTTTTCAGACATTTGGCCCAGACTTTTCCCTGATGTATTGCATTGACAAAATACTCAGAGAAACCTTTAACTACTTTTAGAAGTAAACAAAAGGCAGCTGAACCATTCATTATAAAAGCATAGAGAAAAACATAAATAATAGATTTTAATCAAATAATATAAAGTAAGATTCTGCAGGCATAATTTTTTTAAAATTAATAAACTTAATTTACTCACCATAAAGAAAAGATTTAAGTTGTTCAAGTGCACTTGTTTGATTAATAAAGCATTTCATATTCAATTATTTAGTGCTAATAATTAGGAAGTTTATGTTGTTGAGGCAAATCACCAGCTCAGACATTAGAACTATTATAAAAATATAGCTACAAGGTCAGTATCAAATTACCCTCTCATAGGACAGCTCAGGTATTGCTTCTATGCAACACTAGAAACTTTGTTTAAACACCCAAATCCCTCTCAAAGCGCAGAAACCTCAAGAGCAGTGACATGAAGGTAGCTTGAAACACAGGTAAGGTCCTTTCCCAAAAAATAGGTGGTGTCCACCAGCATATGTTGACCATTAGTTTTAATAGTCTGTGGTAAAATTTTAAAGGTAGAAGTTAATTTGTCGGGCCTTCAGCTCTGTCTTCCTCCAGCTCTTGGACTTCCTTTTTCGTTTCCCCGTCCTTCACCTCCTGCCGGGAAACGGGAAATTTGTCCTTGTTGTTCTCCTTTTTCCATTTCATTCTCCTATTCTGAAACCAGATTTTTACCTGTCTCTCAGTGAGGGCTAGAGCGTGGGAAACCTCAATTCTTCTCTTCCTGGTCAGATAAGGGTTAAAAAGAAATTCCTTTTCCAGCTCTAGGGTTTGGAAGCGACTGTAGGTTTGTCTTCCTCTTCGTCTACCAGGAGCTGCTGGTTAAAACAAAAAGGTGGAAATCAACGTTTAAAAAAATGCAATGGTGTCTCTGCAAGTTGCTGGAGGTTTCTGAAATGGGTCTAACGGGTGAAATATACAGAGTGCTCTTTAGCTCTGTATATACAAGGTGTTGCAGGCAAGAGAAGCAGAGACAAGGTCTTCACAACTATTCTGTACCCATCAGCTTTACATGGTTTCTACTTTAAAAAAAAATCTTATTACTTTATGAATGAGAGCCACAGTGGCTATACAAGAAAGAAAAGGAGGGGGAGAGGGAGAGGAAAGGGGAGTTTTAAAGCTAGAACGTGAGATGAAAGCAGATTTCTCCCCTTCTCCCTTCTTTGGAAAAAAAAAAAAAAAAAGGCATCCCAACCTTGTGGTCTCATCCAGGGAAACATTTGAGAAGGAGACGAGCTCTGATTTAAGTGGTCTGGGTCCTCGCCAATATTACCACTGGACGATTTACAGTCAGGATATTGTACCAGCTCGGCCTCTTGCTGGGTCGTAAAAATCGGCTGTCTCTGTAAGTTATCGTATCCGTAAAACTTCGCGGGCTCCCCGTGACAGACAATCCCGCCACAGGGGGGAGGCGGCGGCGGAGGCGGAGGATGCGGAGGAGGAGGTGGGGCGGCCTGGTAGGCAGCGACCGGGCTGCCCCCGCCCGGGTGGAAGTAATCCTGGCCCTGGCCCGGGCCGCCCCCACCGCCGCACCCGGGCCCCGTGGGCGGCGGGGACTGGTGCGGGTGCGCGTGCGCCTGCGGGGGCGCGTGCGGGAAGCCCGCGGCGCTGTTGCCATAGAGCTGCAGGGCGGCGGCGGCGTGGCGGCTGCCGACCTCGGGCGCGAAGTGACAGTCGTAGTAAGTGGGATTGATGGCCTCGCCCGCCGCTGCTGCCGCTGCCGCCGCCGCGGCCGCCGCCTTGTACTTGGAGTACAGCGGGTTCACGAAGTACGAACTCATCCGGGCGGCGGCGGCCCAGGACCCACGTAGGACGGTGCGGGCGGGCGGCGCGGAGCAGTCAGGGAGCGCGCCTGGGCTCGGCCGCACTGCCGCGGGGGCCTCTGGGGCGGCCGCTCCCGCCGCTGTGGCCGCCGGACTACGTCGCTACTGCCGCCCGCCCGCCCTGTGAGCGTCGCCTCTGAGGCCCAGCAGCCCGGGTGCTCGGCTACTGGGCACTCATACCCGGCTAGGGCGCTGCCGCCTCGGCCTTGCGCCTCCTCCCTCGCGGGTTGCGGGGCCTCGCCCAGCCCCCGCGCGCCGCCGCCCTCCCAGCCTCTCCTGGCGCGCACCGGCTCGGCTGCAATATAATCGCCGACGCCCTGGATGACCTGCCCCGCTGCCTCCACTGTTTCCTCTCAGGCACCAGGCGGCCCTAGAGCACCGGGACAAGAAAAAAGTGCGCCCGGCCTGCGGGGATACTTTTTTTAGCTTCGGTTTACAAGCCCTGCTCTGGAGGGTAAAGGGAGGGGAAAAAGAAAAACCAAAAACCTTTGCCCGCTGCTACCTCTCACCTCGCCCCCCCTGCGCCCCCCTCCCGCCGATCTCGTCGCCGCCGCCGCCGCCGTCGCCGCCCCGGTGCGCGCCGGCGAGGCATTTTCGCACCCCACCACTGCGAAGAGAGGTAGCGAGATGGGGGCAAGATAACCGCGCGGAGGGATCCACGCGAAGGCGAAGCGAACTGTGAGCCCGACGGGACGTCTCACACCATCCCCGATATGCCTCCGCCAGCCTTAAAGGGGGCCCATAAAGCCGCACTGCCAAGGGCTAGCTGCGCCCTGGGGCCGAGGGGACGTCTGCCAAGGCCCGCTGAGAGGGGGCGCGGCAGAACCTTAGACTTGGGGAGGCAGGGAGGACACTCCCAGGAGGCTGCAGAGTAAGTGACTCCTTGGAGCTCCTGGAACAGCCCTGAGAAGATTGGCCTTGGGCTTTGCATTTCTGAACACAGGGAACGTGGACAAGCAAGGTTAACAGACTGGACCGTGCATTTGTTTGGGTCTAAGTGGTTTGATTAAAGGTCATAAGTATGGCCCCAAATCTTGGCGTTATCAAACGAATCAAAGTCCTTTCCAACAGAAAGGGCCTTGTGGAAGCGAGACGTACATTTACCCTTGACGCACTGCATACCTGGCTGAGGCTCCCAGGTTAATTGATATTTAATGAAAATCATGCCCATGAATATAGTTTCCATCATTTCACCCTTGATAGACGTCAGTACTAGGAACAGTGGGGAGACTGTAGAATGTGGGAAGGGGGCATTAGCATTGCTGAGGGTGTAAATAGAGAAGCGGACAGAAATGTTCCTAACCCAGGAAGAGGACTAACGCTGGGGTGGGTGGCATTTCCTGGGTCAGGACATGAGGCTTCTAGGTTTCAGCCCCGACGCCTGCGCCGGCACACGTGGACAGACTGTAGCCTCGGGTGGAGCACCGAGGACCGACACTCGCTAGTGCCCCCTGGAACCTCAAGGCTGGCATTCGGATCGCGCCGGTTGCAGGCTGCTGCAGGCGACCGGGTCTTCCGCTAACTATTCTGGTTAATTCGCTAAATCTGTGAAATAGCTGTTTGAGCGTGGGCAAAGGCCTTATCTTAAAGTTGCTAATTTTTCCCCAAAGAAAAGAAAAAGAAAGCCTAGCTTAGTGTGTGAGTAAAGAGGAAAAGCACCCAGAATCATGTATAAATTGTTGAGTATGAATTGGTAAAATATTCCTGATTTTAGTAGCTCTCTCCGGAGTTGCTTGCCGTTACACCACCAACCTCCTCACCACACTTTTTTCTTTTTCTCTCTTCTCCCGTTTTAATAAATGTAAAACATTTAATAAATGACATTTAATATGTTCCAATAAATGTAATGGTTCTCCACTGTGTTTTGTTTTTTCTCACCTACTCAGCCTTTTTCGAGGGTTCTTTGGATGCTGAGCCCCTTTCCCTTCTGGATAACCAATGTTGTGAGGGCATGAGGCCTACTGGCCTTGGGAACAGACCTCAAAGACACGCCCAGCCCACCAAGGACGATCTGGTTTAAGCTAAACCAAACCACACCGGCTTTCCACGCCAAATGTAATGGCTAAAAAATCCAGATGGCTTCAAAGTCGCAGAAGGCCAGTGATTTCAACTATCCTGGCATTCCTTGTAGGTTGGCCCAGCTGGTGTGACTGGGGATCCTGAGGTCGGTCCAGCGGTCTGAATATCATTTTACAAATGGAGAAAATTAAGGTTGAAATGGAAAAGCATAGCAAGATAATAATGTCTGACTCAACTATTTCTACAAGGAATGACTGGAAATGGTGAAAGTACACAGATTGTTAATGAATCCAGAAATAAAGCCTTGCTTTATTGAAATTTGAAATTAGTAGAGAAGGCAGAAGACTTTTGTTATGAGGATGGCGGGGAGCGGGGGAGAGGTTCTTTAAATTTGTTTTGTTTTGTTTTCGTTTTGTTACTGCCAAGTATCACCAGATAGCTTTCTTTAAATTCAGATGGGAAGGAACTGATGCTAACAGTTCAGGATTTATACTTCTACCTTGCAAATATCCAATTAAAAGATTATTTTCAATAAAGACTTGGTGCTAACTCTAATTGTTCCTTTTGATCGCACTATTTTTGAGAGAGTGTGTGTGTGCGTGCGCGCGCGTGTGCGCGCGCACGCGAGCCTACATGCCGGCTGGTGTTTGAACCCTGATAAATGAATGGATTTGAGAATGGAATTGGGAACAAATAGAAGAGATAACCCAAATCTCAATGACATAAAGCACTTTTTAGCACTGTGTGGTTCCTGCGGTGGGACTGGGGGAACAGAACGCTGCTAAATGCATTTCTACACATTCAGGCCTAATTTTCAAAATATTAAAAACACATTTTCTTTTGGGACAAAACACATTTTTAATTTTTATTTAAGAATTTTATTTATAATCTGAATAGAAAAAGAGCAAAATTTACTTGGTAAAGATCTATGCTTTTACACGTTTTCGTTTTGATAGAATGTATTAATTTAGCATAGTGTTTTGTAGTTTCAGCTGTGCCATAGTCCAAATTTTCCGAAAGCCAAAATGTTATGCCTGATAAACACGGATGGGGAATTCAGCAGTGCACATTGTTTGTTTTTGGTTAAATTTATCTTAATTTGGGATTAAAAGTAAGATTGTAAATATTTTTAATCAAACCCTTTTTCTACCGCAGCTCCAGCTTTATGAGATCAGAAAATGGAGCAACAGCGCTCTCTAGTGGCCAAATGCCAATCGAGCGGACCGAGTTCAACTTCGCTTTTATTTCTCTCAAACCAATTCTAGTCTTGTTCATTAGTTTGACTGGAGTTTGGACCACTGACACGAATAATGCGTCTCTATTTGATTGTCAACAAGTCGGCAGAGCCTCCTGAAAACTGAGGATATTTTTATTTGTGCTCCCAAGAGCTTCCAGTAGTGTCTTTGCCAAAAACTTCCAGCACTTTTTGCTAGATACATAGGTCCCCATTCTGTAAGAGCCCAGCTGTGCCTTTTAGCTAGATGTAACAAAAATCAACTTTTAAAATATAAATTTCCGACAAATTTATTTTCCCCCAAAGGAACCAAGCACTTCAACAACTAAGAAATTATAGAAGTCAAGAATTGTTTTTCTTTTAAAGCTGTTGCTCTTAGCATTAAATAATGAATATTTGCTATTTTAACTTTCTAAGTTTGATATTATGGGCCATTTAGCTGGGCAATTTGGGAGGAGTGAGGCCAAACTGAAAGCTTTTTGCTGGATTTCTGAATGGCTGTCTGGAAAGTCCCGGTTGGGTTTGTCTTCCTTTGAAATTCTATGGACAATAATGGAATTTTAAACTTTTATAACAAAAATCACAGACAGACCCAAATTGACTAAACATTCCACTTGAATTTTTTAAAAAGCCAAAACTATTAAATCAGCTTAGGTGTTCCCTGATAGGTTAATCTTTTTTTCCTTCTCATTTTATAAAATGCTGCCAGTTCAGGTGTAACCACTGTATTTTTGATAAGTGAACAGATACATATTTCAATATTTTGGCGGTGAAGTTTAGAGTGAAGGGCCATATACTGTTTTGTAGAGGCATGTGACTTCATCTTTTCCCACAGACTATACTTCTAGAGACTCTTGTCTGAGTAAATGACCAAAGCTCACTAACCTTCCTACTCTCAAGTAACAGTTGAGAGTTGTTTTGTTTTGCTTTCTTTTTTTTTTAAAGAAACTGCTAGACTGTGGCCATAGTCAAAATAATATAAAGAGCCAGTCGCCATAAGCTACTTCTACTGCTCAGCCTATATTTAAAATCAGAAATACATCACCTTCTTCTTCCTACCTCTCATTTTTATTTCCTAGGTGCTCACACTCCACCGGGGGCAACCAAGCCCCTGCCTTCTCAGTTCAACACAGTCTTGTTTATATTTTATTGTCCAGATTTTAAGACCCAGTTTTGTCTGCGTTTTTCCTTTCCTCTCACAAACATCAAAATGAGATGGTTTCAAAGCGAAGCGCCTGGCCTGTCGTAAACTCATTACCTCCAGACGTCTCGCCGGCTCGATGGCTTTATGACACCTTGGCTCTTCCTGTGTTCAAAGAGCTCTAGGTATCGGGCTGGCCGCAGGGGCGGGGGGTACGTAGCACCTCTGCCAAATCTGGGCCTTGGCTTTCTGTCCCAGCCCCCCTCTGCTTTCTCTTCGAGTCCCCTCTTTCATTAGGATCCCCAAGATCTCTGCCACCGCCCCCGCCTTCCGCCTAGCCTAGGCCGCCCGGCGCCGCCGCCTCCTCTAGGGCCTGCAAAGACTGCTCCGCCTGAACCCTCACTTACAATGACCTTCATTTTAGCCTCTGAATGCGGACCTCAGAGGGCCAATCTGGGGGCTAAACATACACAGAAGCTGGGTGGAGGGAAGGGGGTGGCGGAATGAGGGTGGCCAGGAGGAGTTCCCTGACCATTTTGATCTGCTAAGGTCACTTTGGGGCTCCTGTGGGGAGGGGCGGAAGCTCACAGCTGAACCAGCTTGGACCTCCCGTAGCCAGCCAGCCCCGCCGAGCTGGGGGAGTAACTCCAGAATGCAGAGTTGGCCTTTCCCTCGTTTGGAGACCGGGGTTGGCGGCTAGGGCTCCAGGGGCTGAGGGAGGCGTGGGGTGGGGTATGTCAAAGCCTTAGCAAAAGGGTGGTTGTTTCCTGGGGCCCGCCGGCTCCTCCGAACGTTGCTGCGATGCTGACAACTGGGTCCAGAGCACAGAGTTCACTGAAGCGCTGGCACTAAGATGAGGGAGGCGCCAAGACCCCCCAGGGGCTCCACTCCAGGCCAGGTCAGCCCACACAAAGGAAGTTCAGAGGAACATCAGAGAGACCTGCCAGTTGGAAGGGCCCTGATTATTTAGCAATGTCTCCCAAGGATGGAGGAGAAGTCGGGTGAGGGTGATATTTTGTAGAGACAGAAAAGTGACACAACGTTCAGGGCCAGCGTCTGGGCTCCGTTTGATCAGGTTAGCATTTATTGGTAGGAAGCATTAACATTTACAACTGGTCCTCAAGCAGGAACCCGGAGGGCCACAACCCGAGGCAGCCCACGTGAGCCCAGCCTTCTCGGAAAGAGTAACTGCTCCAAAACACTGAGAACAAACTCCCGACCCACCCGAGGCCCCGGGCTTCTCTCTAGGCCTCATTCGAGGTCTCAGCCGTGAGCCCGCGGAGTCCCTGTTGAAAATGGGCTTTCAAAACCCGGTGGGCGACCGACTTGCCCAGGCTTAGGCCTGAGCGAGCAGCAGGGGTTTCCACAGTATCTTCCTCTGCCTTGAGCTTCTCAGGATTGGGGCGCGCTTGGTCCGGTTTGGCGAGCGCTGCGGGAGCTAAACTACAGCACTTTTCAGAAACATGGGGGACATTAACACATGAGAGGGCTCCTCAAGCCAGCGTGCACTCACAAAATATAGCATTTCCTAAGGAACCGATGGAGCAGGAAAGGGAGGGAGTGGAATAGGTGAAACCCCAAAGCCACTTGGTTTCTCCAACACAGAAGCGAGCAAATAACAGAGTTCCCCAAATACCTCACAGAGACCAACCACACAGTCACTTCTACCAAAAAGAAAAAAAAAAAAAAGTCTGAGTCGCTGGAAAGTTTCTGGAAATCAAGCACCCACAAAGAAAAACTCCTTTGCCTTTGAGGGCTCCTGCTGATACCGAGCTGGGTCAGTCTCCTTTAGGGCATTTCTCCTTGCTCATCTTTTTCATTTTCATTCTACGGTTCTGGAACCAGATTTTGACCTGTCTCTCTGTGAGGTTCAGAATCCTGGCCACCTCGTAGCGCCGGTCCCGGGTGAGGTACATGTTGAAGAGGAATTCCTTCTCTAGCTCAAGCGTCTGGTATTTGGTGTAGGGACAGCGCTTTTTCCGGGTGGAGCGAGCGTGGATCCAGTTCGCTGCGGGGTTGTCTAAGAGGGGGGTTTACAGAGGAGAGCGAGGGGCGGAGGGGAGGCAGGAAGAGACGACAGGGTGGGGAAGAGAGGTCGTTAAATTAATTTCACCAAGGATGGCCGCTTTTCACAACTTGGGGGGAATTATCATAAAAAGCCTTAATGCCCGCGCTGTTTACCGTACAAACCGCGCGCCCAGGGTAGGTGGTTATGGGAAGCTTTTTTATGAATGCGTGTTGCTCGCCTAGGCATGGGTAGGCGTCTAGACGTTTTTATAGGTTAGTAAAACTATCAGTTTTGCACATTCGAGCCTTACAGGTTTCAGCAATAAATCAGAGGGCAATTTCTTTTGCACTTACTTGGGTCAAGTTGCTGCTGCGGCGGCTGCGGATGCTGCTTCTCCTCCTCCTTCAGCGGGCAGCCCGGGCTCGGGTGATCACTGCAAGCCGAGGGCTCCGACGAGCCGCCAGTCCCGGGCCCAGCCCGGATCCCCGCCCCGGGCCCGGTTCCTCCCGCCGCCGCGGCAGCCTTGTCCCTCAGGAACGAGTTGCACGAGAAATCGGTGCCGCCGCTCCCATGGGACTCTCGGGCCGCAGAGCACTCAGTCCGTTTGGAGGAGGAGGACGAGGAAGTGGAGGAGGAGGAGGAGGAGGTGGAGGCTGCGGCGGGGGTCGGGGCTGCTCCGGTTTCAGGCTTAATCCCGTAGTGGCGCCCGTTGGCTGGGCCACCGGGGCCAGGGCTGGGACCAGGGCCCGGGGCGCCGCCTCCGCCTCCGCCACCGCCACCACCACTGCCCGCGCCACCGGGGAAGCCGGGCAGTGGCTCCATCCAGGAGCGCACGTAGCGGCTGGGCTCAGAGGCGGCGGCGGCCAGGGGCGGCGGGGGCACGTACGGGTGATACAGGCCGCTCATCGCCGCTGCCGCCGGGGGCTGGGCGGGCACCGCGGACCACGAGGCAGAGAACACGGCCGATTTGGGGGCAAAACTACACGAGGCGAACTCGGCGGCAGAGGCTGCCGGGCTATCGGCCACACCTGCAGGCCGGCCCTGCGCGCCTGGCCCCGGCGGCCCGAAGCGCGCCGCGAACACCTCGTCGCCCTCATGGCCTATGAGCGAGTCCACGTAGTAGTTGCTGAGGGTACCACTGGAGGACATTTTGAGGCGCCGAGCGCTCCCACCCAAGGTTACACTGCCCGCCGCCGAGCCGCTCCCCGCCGGCTCCCGAGCCGCCGACTAGTTCGCAGGCTGCAGCCTCCACCATTGGTCGCGCGGCCCACGTGATCATATTTACCAATACCGGGAGTAAATCAGTCCGCTAAACTGGGGGCTGCTGTGATTTAAAAAAAAAAATCATCATCAACATAAGCGCGATAATTAGAGTCCGTAGGCCCAGGTATATGAGGCCTCTCGGCGAGGCCCGGCCCGGGCCGGCCCAGCCCGGCCTGGCCCGCCCGGCGGTGGCTGGGACCACGGGCTCATCAGCGGCCGGAGGAGGCGCTGGGGACTATTTGTTCATCTCCTCTTGCCGCTCTGGGTCCTGCAGTCTCCACCAGGGCTCTGGCTCTCCAGCTCCTGGGCTCAGAGCCGCGGGTCGCGCGTCCACGGCTCACCTAGCACTTAGCCAGAACCCTGAGCAGCCCAAGGCAGGCGAACCTTTAAGGGCGGCCCCCTGGCGCCCAAGGGGAGTTTTCTCCCCTCGTTTCTCTCCCTTCCTAAACCCACCCCTCCCCACACATACACACACACACACACACACACACACACACACCCTCTCTCACAGCTTGTCGTGTTGTTTAAAACAGGTGGAAGACCTCTGTAATGATATTATGCCTTTCAATAAAAATTTTATGAGGTGTATTTGATTATAGATTAATGTGTCCCTAATAAAACGGACGGATGGAGCAGCTCGGAGCGCCCCCTCCCCCTACCACATTCACACACGCCGGCGCAGCCACACACAGCCTCGACGTGAGGCTAGGCACACGCCGAGGCCGGAGGGGAGAGTTGAGGAGGCCTGGCTCTCCGAAAGGCACAGCCGGGGGCTCGGCGTCGGCGGTGGCCGTTGTGGGGACTTGTGTCTGCCCTCGGAAGGACCGGCGGGCGGTGGAGTCTACCGCGCAAACAGTGTCGGCCGAGGTGCCACGTCTTCTCCCCGGCTGCTGGAGAGGCCCTGAAAGAGAACACGCAACAGAGGGAAGAACCCAAATGCCAGTGCGGGCCGGCTCCCACCAGCCGCCCTGTCCCGGCTTCAGTGAGGCCTACGGGAACCGCGTCTCCTAGATCAAGACTGTTTTGCGCTTTTCTCACTTAGAGGCCTCCAAGTCGATTCCCGAGATCTGTGAAAAATACGAAGGGCCAGGTCCTTGGGCCACTCCCTTCCCAATTCTTTTTCTTGCTTCCAGGGGGTAAGGCTGGGCAGCCTTGAATCTGAGGGAAATGCCCATTGTCACTCCCAAATCCATGGTACAAAGCCTCAGAAGCCTGGCGGAGACAAAAGCGGCCCGGGTGTCGCGGTCGGCCGAGGACATATTCCTCGCTCTACAAGTTGCCCAGCGCACCCTTGAGGACTCTCAGCCCACCTCCAATCCCGGAAAGAAAAGGGGTAAATGGCTACTTGTGTTCTGATTGATTGCCTTTGCCAATGGCTTTCTGATTTTGTTCCAGAGGGAATGCCCTTTCCTGTAACACAGATTTTCCTCTCCGACATGGCCCCCTATCAACAACTAATGGCGCTCCCCACAACGCTGGGAGAAATGAGGAAGTTAAACGTACACTCCATCTTTTGCCCAACCAATGTAAATCCGGGACAAATCTAATCCAATGTTCTCAGTCTAGCGTGGATTCAGATCTCTCCTTCTCCCATCCCTAGGAAATGATGCCTCTAAAGGATTCTGTCTGGGAACTTAGGATGGTTCCTGGTCTGGGGGAGGAAGTTTAAAACTGAATAAATACTAAGTGTCCAAAAGCCTCCCTGGCTGAGGGCTCTGAGTCTCAGAACTCCTAAGTAGATTGTTCTTAGGGGGAAAAAAGGAGGGGAATGAAAAGGGTCTGTTTTGTGAAACTCCATTAAGCTATTGGAAATCCTCTGAAATTGCAGCCAGGAGGACCTGGAGCAACGAATTTTCTGTCAGGTTTCTCCGACAAAGTTTCTCCTCCCTTTTCCCTGGCAGGACTCGCTAAATCTGGGCTCTATGGTATGGATTCTGCAGATGCTATTGGGAATTTCCCAAGCCCAAGCTATGGCCAGTAAAAGGAACATTGGACTTCATGGAAAGTCGTGTTCACGTGCATATTCTTTCAGTCACCTTTTCTATACCCTCTTGCTTCTTATAGTAGTTCCACTGCGTTTTGTAATTAAATACTGGGAGGTTTGGCCAGAAAGAATCTTTTCATTTCTTCCTTTAAAATTTTTCATATGAGCCACTAAAAGTAATGACTGAGCATAAAATTCTTCTACAAGGAAAGCAAAGCAAAATGGGCTGGGAAAACTCACCCATCCTTCCCTTCACTGGGGCCTGGCTCTCTTGCACTTGAGATAAGGGGTGGGGTTGAACAAAAGTGGGGAAAATTGGATGCAATGCAATGCTAAGCTGCTGTTCATCCTTGCTCCTGTAATGAAAGCCCGGGTAACTTCCAGGTGGGCAAGACTAGTGTCACTGATGATGGCTTCCCAGCCAGAAATCACCAAGATCTCACTGAAAACATTAAAAATAACACAACCAAAACCCAAACAGAAACATCTCTCTTTCTCTCTCCCTCCCTCCCTCCCTCCCTCCCTCTCTCTCTCTCTCTCTCTCTCTTACACACACACACACACACACACACACACACACACACACACACACACGTGGGCAGCTGAGAGGAAAAAGCAACTTGTGGCACAAGCTTACTTACCAGGCTCAGGCTAGAGGGAAACTCACACCCTTTAAGAGTGCAATTATATTACTATGGTTGGGGACTGGGAGAGGAGAAAGGATCCTTTCTTTTCCCATTTATGAAAAATGCAAACCCAGGCAATGATCCCTCTTCTTCCCCCACCACTGCCCAATTGTAGCACCCTAGGCCTCCTTCAGGTTTTGTCCCCTATCTCCCTTCTCTTGCTCCCATCACTTTACCACCCTACTGACCCAAAAGCAGTTTAACCAAAAGAGAATCTCCTCAAAGGCTTTCATTTCCACCATGATGTTTTTCCATTTCAGAAAGCAGAGGGAGCAAACTTGTTTCCAGAATTTATTGCATTATACATGCGACCAGAACATGCACAGAAAGGACAGGTTGCTGTTGTACTTCTACCAAACCACAGATGCACCACAAGGGAAAGGCTACAAGGCATAAGTTGTCAATATTCCATCTCACCAAAGACAACTGCTAAAATCATTTGTGAAAAGATACATTGTAATGTGCTTTTTTAGTCCCCTCCCCCCAAAGCTTGTGGGTTTTCTTAATCCTTCTTAAATATATATGTGTAATTTTTAAAGTACTGGATTATTCAAAATGCCATTAGTTCATGGATTAACCACACACAGAGAACTTTTGTGTTAGAAAAAACATGAAAAAGCCACATTGCTGGATGGATGGATGGATGAATGAATGGTTAGATGGATGCTCTACGGTTCCAATAAGTTAAGACCCAAATGAAAATGTGCAGTAATAGTTACCCTGCATTATGATGAAAAAATAATAAATTACACGTGGTAAGTTTTTTTAATATATATATATGTATATATATATATACTCAGGGATTACAGATCACTTGCAGCACGAACAGAATGACCCCAAAGTCACATTCTAGCAGGAAAACAAAACAAAACAAAAACAAAGAGCAATGAAGGTTTTGTTTCCACCTTCCCAGTCCTCCAGCACTGGGCTCTGGAACGCGGTGCCCCTCTCTGATCCTGGCCTTCCACCGGCCTCGGACCTAAGAAAAGGTGAGGTTGGCGGTCAGTTCTCGGATCCGGTTCTCTCGGCTCATCTTCTTGAGTTTCATTCGGCGGTTTTGAAACCAAATCTTGACCTGCCTGTCGGTGAGGTTAACGCTCTTACTGATCTCTAGGCGGCGCTCGCGGGTGAGGTACATATTGAACAAGAACTCTTTTTCTAATTCCAGCGTTTGGTGCTTAGTGTAAGGGCACCTCTTCTTTCTGCCACTCTTTGCAGTAAGCCAATTGCTGGTTGGAGTATCAGACTTGATTTCCTCTAACAAAATTAAAGGGAGAAGAAAAAAATCAAGAAGTTTTTTTTTTTTTTCTCTCTCTCTGTCTGTTCAAATATACCCTTGGCCATGACCCTTCTGGCAGGCAGGCCGCTTTGGGCAACCCTGGTATTAAACATTTCTCACAAAGATGGACCCTAGAAGGGATTTTCAATTGATACCAAATTTCAAACTAAATGCTCAAACTGATACAATGGGAAGATATTCTGCATTAGTGGTCTCTTTCTCTCCCTCTCACACACATGCACGCACACTCACAACTTTCTGACTCAAACAAAACAATAGTATAAAAGTAAACTTTTAAGTATCTCCCAGTGACATTCTGAATAGTCAGATTATGACAGAGCAGGAATGGAAGAAGCTACAGCCTGGACAAACCTTCCAACCCCTTCGCTTCCTCAGGTCTCCAGATCTGTTGCTTCTTCCCCCACCTATCCTAGGCAGGCAGGGAGCTCCACAGCCAGGTTTATAGGCACTTAATCTCTAAAGATAAATGAGGAAGCAAGGGTACCTTCTCTACTCTGCCTGGGCATTGTTGCATTTGCCCCAGAATTTCCTGAATTCTCATGTCTTCTTGCTCCCACACAAAAGCATTGCCCCAGAAATGTAACCCGCATTGTGGCCCACCTCTGGGCACTGGGAGAGAGGCTCAGGGGGTAGGGTTCCTTATCAAAAACCCAGACCTCTGGCTCTTTACCCTAGTCCAACCCTAGGGCTGGCCCTGGGAAATGGGCAATGCCGTTCTGTTCTCCCCCCATCCGCCTTTACCCTCTTTGTAGACGGATTGCAAAGCCTGCGGCACTTTTCCCAGACAAAGCCAAGGTTATCTAGCCCAGCAAAGGCAGGAAGCCCTGTTTCCCCACCCAAGCACCAAACGGTCCATCCATCTCGTTACCCTAACAGACCCCAAGGTCGCAGGATGCGGGGTATATACACTTGAACACGAACACGGTGCCTTGGACCACCTTAAAATGATCATTGGGTGCAAGGCAAAACTGGGATTCCAAATATGAGCTGGAGAAAAGAGGCTCTGGGGCCCTGTTTACGAGCTGCAGGTCTCCTTTGCCTCTTTTGTTGCGTTTCAGGTCTAGCTAAGGAAAAATAAACCCGGCAAGCCTTTCCTCTGCCCAGGCGCCATCAGCGTGGGGCCAAGACTGGCCGGGAGGGCCATGCAGCGAGAAAGAAGCAGGGGCCATCTCAAAGCTGAGATCTCCCCTCTGCAAGCCGGGCGGGAGCAGCACCTGCAAGTCGGGCAACCGACTCGGCTGCCTGAGCTCCGCGCTGGGCACCAGAGCGCGCCCTCTCCGCTGGGTTCCCATACTGCGCGCCCCGCTGGTGTGGCAACTCTGTTCATACCGACCTTTGCTTTCCTTCTCCTGCACTTCAGGACTGGACACGGAGACCTCAGCCAGGCAGCTCCTCTCTTCGGGAAGGCCGCCCTTGGCCTCGGGGCTCTCCACCTGGGAGACTTTGGTGGGCTCCTGGCCGCTGGCGGTCTCATTCATCTTCTTTTCCATCTGCAGCTGGGCAGCCGAGAGCTGCGGCTTGGCCGCGCCACGAGGGTTGAGCTGGAGCATGACAGTGGAGCTGCCTTCGGGGCTGTTATTGTACTCTTGGGTTTTCCCGGTGGCGTAGGTCTGACTCAGTCTAAAATATCCAGGGACAGGAACCTCGGGGTTTTCAACGGGACAGGACTCGGGGACCAGCCTCTGGTACGAAGGGACCTCAGCAGAAATGAGTTTGTTGCGCTTATCAGAATACATGCAGCAATTGGATTCTTCTTTAATGTTGGTGGTGAAAGAGCAAGTGGGGACTTGCTGTGTAACAGGTTGCTCTATTCGACAAGATCTGTTCGGGTCTGTCCAACTGTCTACTTGAGGTATATAAGGATGCACATTCATACCCATATTTTGGTGGTTCACTTCTCTTTTGGCCAGAGACGGGAGCAGTCCACAGGTTTGCATTCCATAGGTCCCCATGTCTGCGCTAGGTGGTGGCATGTACATGCTGGCGCTGCTCGAATAAAAACTGTCACTCCTGCAGGCACTGATCAAGGAATCTACTAAAAAAGTATTAGCAGCAGGAGAGCTGTTGGGAAAGGACATTTTGGGGAGGAATTTGAAGAAGAGAGATTGTGTCCTTTGTAGGCTGACATCTCTAGGAAAACATTCCCCGTGTAATTGTGGATGCCTCTGCCGACCACATGACAACCAAGCCAATGAGATTTGAAAATGGCCTTGAGCCGCAGCCTCCTCGCAGGTCACGTGCTCCAGAGCCCGGCCGGCCGGCCCCGTAAGCACGGACAACAGCGACATCTACTACGCGCCTGCGATAGTGCGCGCTAGTGACGACCGGCCCAGAGTTCTCCGCCGCCCGCTCTCCTCCCCGCCTCCCCGGGGCTCGCTCGGTCTGCTTGCCCCACTCGCGTCCACCGCCTGGGCCACCGTGCCCCGCCGGCGGAAGGAAAGGCTTGGTCGGAAGGACCTCGGGGAGGACACGCGCAGGGAAGGCAGGTGGAACTCCGTGGCGCCAGCACACAGAAGCATATTCCTGCGCACGTACCTAGGCAGAAACGCGCCCAAAAGGGCCGGGTACGGGGCAGAGGGTTGGGGCGCGGGCTGATTAATTTAGTGCCGGGCAATCCGGGAAGGTGAATCATATTACCCTGGTCCTGAGACATCCCACTCCAGGGGTCCAAAGGAAAGATCCCGCGTACAAAGATGCGGCCAACGTGTCCCTGGAAGCGGAGGCGAAAAGGGCCGAGAGGGCCGAGAGGCCACGCAGCTGGGCGGCCCCGGAGCCCTAAGGATGAGCCCGGCCCAGCGTCGTCCTCTCCCTCGGCCTTCCCTCCCCAGCTCCGAGCCCCTCCGCGCCCTTACGAGTTACTGGAGCCTTTGGTTCTCAGAAGAACCACACCCTGACCTTTGAAGGGCCGGGCCGCTGGGAGCTTTCAGCCTGAAGACTATCCCTGGGCAGCCGTTCCTTATCGCGAAAGCGTCCTCGGGCTCCCAGCGGGAGAACTAAACCGAGATTTCCTTCCTCACACACACTGATAATAGAAGGCAGAGAGGAAGGAAGGGAGAAAGAAAATAATTTTTTAAAGGAAATGGGAAAACTCTGACCCTCAGACTCCAGAAGTTTTAGAAAACTGGGCCAAGCAGGGGAGTGAGAAATGCAAAGGTGTCATTTGGTTCTTCTGCAAAGAAAAATGTTTTCCTTTTATGGATTTTGTAAAAGCATTGGTTTCTGACAAGCGCAAGGTACAAAAGGTTGTGGAATTTATTAATACATATTAAGAAGAATCAGGGCGATCAATAAAATTCTCATCTACATTCTTGAGCTACTTGGTAATTTTCTTGCTTCTGAAGGTTTTTAAAGAGTTATACCCGCTGTTGCCACACACGGGAAGATATTTTATTAACAAATCAATCGAGACTTTGTAAAGGATAAGATTAATAGTTAAGATTTAGCATAATGGCGTTCGCTTTATGAATTATTGAAAATTATACTATTGATTTTTCCCCTTCACTACTAACCAAGAAGGTCAATTTTTGTTTTAACACAAATCGTCAAATATTTAAAGCAATACTTTTGTGTCAAAAGTTGAGTTTTATAGTTTGGGACAATCTCTAAAATTATTTGACAAGGTTTTGATTGAGTAAGAGAGGGAACAGATGGGGGAATCTGTCCTCTGTTTCCTCTGGTGAGGGAAAGTTCTATAAAGAGGATATGGTCTGGAGTTGTGGTCTAGCTCATTAAAGAACAACCACCGACCACTACCAGCATGGAAACAGAGTTTTATGAGAAACTTGAACAACTTCCTCCCTCCTCTGGTTGCAGGCGGGTGAGCCGCCCAGCGGAAGCCCTGGCCTGGGACAGCAGCAGGGAGCTTTAACCTTGATTTCCAAAGACTTTCCTTTGGTGAGGGGCCCTGCCCGCACGAGAGAGCAATCCTTCCACCTTCCAGATCCTCTTCCGGGCAACCAAGAAAGTAAAGCGGCCGCGGGAAACTCTGATGACCATGAACCAGTTCTCTGTCCCGGAAGGCATCCGTGTTCTTTTCCCCACACTCAGGCATGGGCTGGCCTTGGATTTCAGGCCCAGAGACTGAACTTGTGGGTAAATCGGGTTTCCGCCTCAGCAGAAAATTTCTTTGGGGTCCAGTGCTCATTAAAGCACCTCTGCATTCTGGGAACCTAGCAGCCCGCCTGCTCCTTCACAAAAACCTTTTCCAACAAGCCATTTGTCCCCCCTCCCCAAAAGGAATTTCCTATGGCCTGGCGAAAACAGGCTTTGGACATTATTTTCGGCCTTGGGACCAATTCGCCTGTCCCCTCTCAGTGCCCTCGCCCAAACAATAACCCTTTTTAAAAAACTCCACGGTGGCAATGAGACAGACCTTTTAAACCTTTACGCAGCTGTTCAAATACAACATCATTGTCAGGTTAAAAGCCTGGCGCCTCTAACTGCTCGGACTGAAGCACCCTGGCTTAGGCAGAGGTTTAAACATTACCTTTCCGCAAGGGTGGATATTTTTAAGCTTGGGGATGGGAGTTAAGGTAGAAGAAAAACAACTTTTGGCTCTAGGTTGCTAAGATTCTGTTCAAAGATAACAGCAACTGATCAGCACTCCAAAATTTCCTTTCTCACACTGTGGAGCTTCTAATCTGAGCCACAGCTAACCATGCCCAAAGCTGAACAAAGTGCCCGCTAGCTATACTTGCTTGCGGCAGGCGCCCTGTCGCCAGCTTGGTGCTCCAGCCTTGTATCCCTTTGCATCTGGGCCAGGAGTGCTGCCTGGAATTCCTGGCCCAATTTTCTCTATCTCTACTGAGGCAAGACTGCTCAATCTAATCAGGAATTTTATGCCCATCAAATGGCTTTTTATACTCCTTATTTATACATGAAGAAAACATCCAGGCTAAAAACAAGCAATTCCTTGAACAGCGGATAGGTCTTCTGTGAACCAGGACAGGCAGGAGCTGCCTTCTGCATTTAGGAGCCTTTTGCTTCAGCTTCCTGTGGTTTCAAGCTCAAAGTCTCCCACATTGAATTCGATTTTAAGTAAGTCTTCACTCACAGGGGGGGAAGTGTATATCAGATAGAGTTTTAAATTTATTCTCACAAAATTCTATTTTTTTCTATTAAACGTCTACCAGTTCTTTGGGGCCAGAGACCATT
The DNA here is from genome assembly GCA_004024805.1 of Geosciurus inauris. Taxonomy (NCBI): domain Eukaryota; kingdom Metazoa; phylum Chordata; class Mammalia; order Rodentia; family Sciuridae; genus Geosciurus; species Geosciurus inauris. Next base: position 26,730 of record PVHX01001886.1, read on the forward strand.
AATATTTTACAGATTTTTATCATTAAAAATTTAGAAAAACAATAATACAAGATAATGATATGGAGGATAGAAAATGTGCCTGAAGACTTGGAGGCTGAGATGAAGCAAATGGGATTAAAAAGCAGTGGCTTTAAAGGCAACCTTTATTTTTGCTTATAGTATTAATGTAGTTGCTGATTTCAATCATGTTTAGATCAGTTGGACAGTTACCATTAATAATAAATCAATATTGCATCATAAAGGAGATGGATACCCATATTTATACCAAGACACACTTCTCCCTGGTACAGTTCTTTCCAGAAAAAAAAAATTGAAAGAGTCCCCTTAGCAAGAAATTAACATTTGTAATTTTTTTTAAAAGTGGCTTGTATCTGCACTCTTCTGTCTCTGGGAAGAAGAGTGGAGGCCCTGAGCCTGAGAGAACCTGGGGGCTCTTAGAGTCGCCTGGAATTAGAGTCCTGAGCGGCCTCTAGGCAATGTCACTCTTTGGGGATGGACTGGATGGGGACATATTAAACGACATCTCCCCAGGGAAGCCCCTCCCGGTTGCACGGTGCACCACCTGACTAAGGTGAAAAGAAATCCAGGGGGCAAGTGGGGAGACTACCACCAACGCTATAAGGGGTCCATGGAGACGTGCGAAAGGGCCGCGGCCCTACAGCCTCTTTCTGTACAGACACAAAAGACTCCTACTTCGAGCATTTTCCCCTCCACTTTAGAATCTGAGACTTTGGTGCTTCAGCATCCATGGATACCCTCTTCGAGCCCCACACATTCTGAACGGTCGGGAGAGGGAAGGTCTTCAGTCTCCAGAGGTTCTGGTCGGACCCTCCAGGTCCATGTCAGGCCCATGTTGGAAGCTGCCAGGAGGAAATGAGCTGCAGACCGCTGAACAGCCCTGGTCGCTGGCGGCTGCCAGCCAAGGCCAAGGGGCCCCCTGCACAGCCAGATGCGCAAAAACAGGGGCCGCCTACCCAGGACACAACGACATTTGAGGAGAGACTTCTCACCCCACGCAGACTGAAGTCCGGGTTAAGCCCTAGAAAAGGTCGCTTCACAATAGCTAAGCTGGACCCGCGGCCAGACAGACGGAGCCCGGTATACCCGCGGGGAACACCCACGCCTCTCCCTGGCGCCTTGCCGGGGAGTCTTGGCGCCCCAGCCTCCTGGAAAGCCAATGCCAGCTCCCGGAGGCGGGGGAGCGAGCGGACAGGCGGGTCCCAGAGCCTTAGGTCCAGTGCTTGGCAGGCGGGAGGCAGAGACTGCTGACAAGGCCAGCGCTAATTCTGAGGACTGCAAGTTCTTCACAATGAACTTCGGGGGGTGTGGGGGGAGGGCAGCCATCCTTTCATGGAACTACCCGTATCCTGTTGCCCTGTCCTCTCCCTTTCGGTCCCTGAACAGGGTTACAGGCACTCCCCAAAGTTAGAGGCTTTACTGGGTGGGGAGAGCACTCAGTGAATTAACTGCTTCTGAAAGCAACGCCAAAAACAAGCTTAACACCTCAAGGCCAGAGGGCTGCTTGGAAGGGTGGCTCCAGTTCTGTCAAACGCAACAACCGTTTGCCTTAAATACATTTCCGTCCCACGACGCTTTTAAGTATAAACGTTTTCCCGAGAGAGCCCGCTGCCTCCAGCAGCCGCGTCAGCCCAGCTCAGCACCCGCATTCCAACTCATGGTCCTGCCCGCGCCACCCGATCGCCAGGAATAACCCTGTGCCAGGCACGCCTAGCCCAGAACGACATCCTCGGTCCTCAAGGCGTCTTATATTTTTTCTCTCTCTCTGTACACAGCTAAATTGCCGAAGCCTGAATCTGTCTTAAACAAAAGCCTTTTAATCATCCCAGCGATCTGAGCGCTCACAAGACCGCATGTGGTTTTGGAGAGGCTGGTAAGAAGGATCCTACCGTGGACATCACTCTCCACACTCAAACCAACAATAAAAATGTTTTTCGCTAACTTAATAAACTCTCAGCGGCAATGATGTGTTTCAAAATACCTAATTTATCTGTTAAAAAATCTCTCTTCGACACCATCAGATTGTACCAAGGTATCATTTGCAACAGCTTTTATCTTCGAGGAGAAAACGATTAGGCGATCTCCTGTTTCAGGGATTTAGTTGCTCCCTATGCTCTGCTCAATACAACTTCTTACACTTAAGAGCTGCTTAGAACAATCAGCAAAACACCTTAGCCGCAGCCTGTTTCTAACGGGCCGAGACTGCTTATTAGAATCCAGTATTGGAAAGATAAGGTACCGCAGCCTCTCCGCCAAACTAGGCTTCTTGAACGTGAGCGCGCCCTCGTGTGGCTGTCCATGCCCCTGCAAAGGCGAAATGGTATCTCTCGGTTCGGCTTACCTATGGTGGCTGGTGCACAAACTTACTACATTTAGATGCAGTTTTAAAAAAGAGAGAGAGAACAGATGGAGAGAGAAGAATAAACCAATGTTAAGCTCCTAGGAAGATCATACTAATAAGCCATTCACACTTTAACTGATGCCCAGAATTCAAACAAAGGAATCCCCTTCCCAACGAAATCATTTGTCCGCCTTGTTTCTATTCTATCTTTCACCAAAGGTTGAGGGAAGCTTTTAAAGACCATACAAATATATTTTCTTTTGTTCTATAGCTTAGAAAGTTCCATAATTTATTTGACGGGTGGCAAATTGCTTTCAAATATAACAAAGGTGTAAGTTTGAACAGAACTTACTTTTTCAAATGCCTGCTTTTAATACTGCCGTTCTTCATTAGAGCAAAGGCAACCATTTCTTAAGATCCCCCAAAACACATCTCCAGTACATCCTAGCTGTAGAGAAAGCTAATAAACATTTTAATCTAACCAGTATTTTCAGAAAAGAAGTCAATTGCTACTGAATTGCTTAAGTATTTGGAAGGAAATTAAGGTTATTGATCCTGAAATTAGAAATTTTCTTAGATTTATGGTAAGCACCCAGTATGATTCTGTGTGGTCATAAATGTGTGCATGGGTCTGTATGTGTGAGCATGTATGTATGAGAGTGGGTGGCAGTTGAAAATCACAGAAGAACCTTAAGGCGCCTAATTATTCAGAGAGGTTAAAGGTGATGACCTTGACATTTTGGAAGTTCAAAGGCATACACTTATGCACTTATGTTTTTCCTTTTCCCCCAAGAGCCTTAGCAATTAAATATTGCTGCATGTAAAATGCATACTGCCTCAGAAGATGCACGAGGTGCTGTGCATCTTATGGATTTATATTTTGACTTTGGGCTTATGAGAGGTTAAGAGTCATAAGATTCACTTCACTCTTTTCAGAGAAAGAGAAGCTTTTCTCACTTCTCCAGTTTATTGCACATTGCGGAAATCTCTTTTGGGCCCACCAGAAGGTGTATAATATAACCCAATTAAGCTGTTTAGAACTTTGGCTTTTATGGTGTTGTCTAGACAGTTCAAGGTTTTGTAAACAGCCTGGCCTGGCCCTGCAACATAAAGTGCAGTGCAGCCCTCATCACATTCTTTAACTTAAAGCGATAAATGCAGGAAGAAGCAGGTCTGCAGCCCTTGGCCCTCGTCCAATAAGGGGGGCTTACATTCCCTGCTCCAGGCCCACTATGACACTAGCAAGGACCCCAAACCCTCTCCACTTACTAAACCTCATTTTAGTGCCCCACCTCATGTAATCATAGAGGAGGATTCTAATTTTGGTTTCTTCTTTTAATGAACCCTAACTCCCTGTCACCTTGTTAAAAGATAATTTGGATTTTCTAACCAGATTTTAAATTTTGTTTTTTCTTTTCAGAAATCCCAAGTTCACTAGATTAGAGGTGGGGGCAGGGATTCACTTCTTAGGTTCCTGCTGCTCCAGCCTCACTGCCTAAAGAAGACAGCACCAGCATGGCTGGGTCACATCATTTTAGAAATTCATCTCTAACATGAATTTAAAAAACAGTGTTCCCAGGGGTGGGAGGGAACAACTCCTGGTTTTAGAGTCTTAAAAAGTATTTCACTCCAGTTTCAATTGTATGGGGAAGAGAGGGTTCTGGCCACTGAGATATCCTAATCAGTCACTAAACTTCAAAGAGGAAAATTCATACAGTGTATTGAAACTGTAACCTCCATTTTACTAGAAACCATTTATTCACACACAAAAAGACAGTGACTCATGCCTTGATATGACAGACCAAAGGTACATTTCCCAGAGTTTAAATAATCTGCGTTCAGGGAGAGGGAAGGAAGGGATATCTCAATCTCAGAACAAAACACCAGCGCCTTGTAGCCCACCAGGCCTAACTCCCTACAGATCCTGCTGGGTCCCCAAGAGCACTCTGAGAGGGGGAGGGGGAACAACAGCACATTGGCGGTAAAATTGTAAAGGGACGTTTGCATTTACCATTTTCCCCTTATTAGGATCCGCTCGGCCAAGTCCCAGGTCCGCAGGCTGCAGTGGTCGCTGGGAGGTCTTGAGTTGACCGTGGGAAGTAATGGTGAAGTTCCACAGAGAAGAGGCGTCATTAAACCAAGGACATTGGGCCTGCGGAGGGCAGGCTGGTGGGGAGGAGGGTGGGTCAGTGGGGTTCGGGGGAGGGGGCGCTTCCTGGAGCTCTCAAAATAAGGGATTTCCAGTGAAATACTGCAGACGGTCTCTGTTCAGTTTCTTTTCTTTCATCCTGCGATTCTGGAACCAGATTTTGACTTGCCGGTCAGTGAGGTTGAGCATCCGAGAGAGTTGGAGTCTTTTCTCTTTGTTTATGTATACGTTAAAGAAAAACTCGCGTTCCAGTTCGCGGATCTGGTACTTGGTGTAGGGACAGCGCTTTTTCCGGGACCTCTGGGGGGCCACTGCAAGGGAAAGAGATCAAGGGTGAGAAAGGCCGCTGTCTGCCGGCCCCCGCCCGCCCACCCCTGCCACTGAGCGAGGCCAGGCCCTGGCCCCGTGAGGGACATCCCCTACAGTCGCTGAAAGGCCTTGCCTGCGTCGTGGGGGATGATATATGGGCGGGCACAGGAGAGTGCAGGCGTGGACCTATGTTCACGCCCGGACACACACACACACACACACACACACACCAGCCTGGCACGGAGATAGGAAAGGAGAGGGCAAGTCAGGCTTTTAACTGGAACCCAAGGAGAGAGAGACACGAGCGCGCCCGCGGGGGCATCTGCTCCATTCCAGCGGTGCGCGTCAGCCAGCGGCTTGGATAAAGTCCAGTGCAACAATCACCCACCCCCTCCCTTAAAAGTAGGAGGCTCGCGTGCCCGCATCACCAACTGGCTCAAAATCTCACTCCCTCTCTCCATGGTCTTCAGCACCCCCTCACTAAAAACAGAGGAAAAGCTCTCTCCTGCGATTAATGCCCTCCTCGAAGTCTACCTTAAGCCCACCTAAATTGGTTTCCTATCATAAACACGCTTTACAACGACCCGGGAAATCTTATAGGATGTATAAACCCCTTCGAATGCTTATAAAGTAGCACATAAAACGGCGCAAGCAGAGGGAGGCCCCCGCCGCCGCCCCCCCTCGCCGCGGTCCCCGGGCCCAGCCTCTTGTCCTGCATCCAGTTGCCTACCTGCGCCGCCGCTCTTCTCGGCCCCCGCCTCCCCCGGGGGGCCCTCGCCATCGCCGCTGCCACCTTCTGCTGTCCCCTTGGACTCCGAGCCGGGGGTCGCCTTGGCGCAGGGACTGCCCCCGCCGCTACCAGTCCCGGTCTTGGGGTCACCCTTGTCAGAAGCACCCTCGGGTTGTGGCGGCGCGGGCGGTGGCGCGGGCTGCGGCCCGGCGAATGGGGGCCCAGGCGCCGCTTCATAGAACTGATCGAAGCCCTGCGGCAGGATACCATTGCGGCCCACCGCGCTGTAGAAGTTGGAGGCGGCGCCCGCGGGGCCATGTGGAGGCCCGGGCGCCGCGCACACCGGCTCCGGCGCCTTGAAGAGTACGTCTGGCCGGCGACCCGCCGGCGGGAGCAACTCGCGCTGCATGGCCGCCTCCTCGGCCGCCGCCGCCGCCGCCGCCGCCGCCGCTGCTGCCGCGTAGTAGGGAGCGTAGCCCCCAGCGGTGCCGCCGCCACCGCCAGGGCCGCCCCCGCCGCCACCGCCCCCCGCGCCTCCGCCGCCACCGCCGCCTCCACGGTATGGCCACTTGGCGCGCTCCAGGCCGTAGTCGCGGAAAGCCACTTCACGCACAGGCTGGACGTGCGGCGCCAGGTTGGAAGAGTAGGGGAAAGTCATCTGGCAGGACGACGGTTGCGAAAGGAACGACGGCTTGCTAGCGAAGTCCGACGGGGCCACATAGTAGGCGCAGCCCGGCAGGTACATGCTGGCTGCGCTCGGGCCGCACTCGTCAAAGTCGTTCATGGCTCCGTGGCGTGCACGCCGGCAAGCCCCGGGCCGCTCCCCGCGCCGCCAACCTGAGCCATCGATTGCACAAGAGGCTTGGGCCAGGATCAACTAAGCAAAAATCCCCACCGGGCGCTGACGTGCAATTCATCTTGATTGATTCTGGTGGTAATTATGTCACGTGACGCCATGGAGAGAAATGTCCTTATATCTGTATCAGTGCTCGCCAACACGCCCCGGGACGGCTCCTGGCGCCGAGACACGCGCACGCTGGGGGCGGATCGGCCTCCTTCTCCCGCCAGCTCTCCCCCGGCGCCCCCTGACCAGGCTGTGCCGCAGGCCGGTCACCTGCGCGTCGCCGGCGGCCGCCACCGCTGGGCGCATCTGCCACCGCGCGAAAGGGCCGCCCGCCCGCATTCGCCCGCCCGCGCGGCTTTAAGTACGGGGACCTAGGCCGGCGGGGAGGAGGAGGGAGGGGGAAGAGGGGGAGGAAGGGGGAAGGGAGAGAAGCGGTAAGCGAAGGGGGGAGCCCCTGCCCTGGCACAGGGGACTAGGTGTGAGGGTGTGAGGTTCCCACTCCCACTCCCTTTCCTGAAGCCGTTCCCTCCCCCGCGATGCCGCCACCCTCTGCAGCTCACCCGCCAGGGAGCTTGTTGCTTCTTGTTCAAGGGGCGTAATTACGCCACTCTCCAGGGCTCAGGGAACCCTGATTTACATATTCCCCTGCCCTGCGCGTTCACCTCGGAGTAACTTGGCTCTCTCCGGTTCTGACCCAGGGAGTGCGAGTGCTGGCCTCAGAAAAACCCACGCCAAACGCCTCCCAGGCTTTCGCCCAGCCTAGGGCCTCGGTGCCCATTAGGTCCTTTCTCCTCCTTTCTGGTTTCCCCCCATGTTCTTGTCTCCCTCCTTCCTTTCCTCACTCTTTAGTCTTCTCCCTTTTTTCTCTCCTGTCCTCTCTCTTTTCAATCTCTATTTCCTTTTCCTTTCTTCCTCCTATCTTCTTCGGTCCCCTCATCCTCTCTCCTTTCCCCTAAATTGTGTCACTGTCTCTTTCTTCCTTGTCGCTTATCTTCTCTCTCAGTACTAAAGGGAGGAGGGAGCTCAGCCAGCAGGGATGCCCCAAAGCCCGGGCCTCCCTAAAAGCTGGGGGGGGGGTGTCTTATGAACAAAAGAATCTGGTGTCCTACCTTCTCGGTGCCTGGCCTTCTGCTCACCCACCAAGAGAGACAAACACCCAGGCACCTCAGCCCACCTCAACCCCACTGCTTTGAGGCCTGGCCTGGGTCCAGTCTGCCCTACATCCAGACCCTTCACTGCAGTCGGAGCCCTACCAAGGCCTGCTCATCCACCGGGCTCTCCCCGACCCTCCTCTGTTGCCCTTTGGTCGGCATGGTCTCTGCAGCCCACCGGGAGATCCATCGGCTCTCCAAGGGCTCTCACTATTGCCTGCCTCGCACTGAAGCCCCTCTGCACTACCTGAGGCTAAGACAGACTCTTCAGCCTCCCCACCCATTCACTTGCCCCAAGGCTTCAATTTCCTCCAGCTTCAGCAACCCTCTCCTAGCTTAGGGTTCCAGACAGGCAAGGCCTGGGCTCCTACATCCCAGCGGGAGCTTTTCAAAGGTAAAGTAGTATCTACCCAAACCCGAAGCCCAGAACCAGGGCCGGAGATTGATCCCATCCCCAGGATTTCTCTGCCCAAGCAATACAGCACTGAGGCCTGGGCCTCAGCTCTATGCCCAAGCAGGCGGTGCTGGTTTCTTCCCTGAGCTGCTGAAGTGCTGGTGCTGTGCTCTCTGTCCACCGTGCCGACAGACAGAGAAAAGGTGGGTGGTCTGAGCTAATATCTATTTTCTGGTTGATGTACCCCCCCTTCCTCTTTTTCTCCTCCCTCCTTTTCTCCCTTCCTCTCATTCCTCCGCCCCTTCCACATCTGCTTCCCTCCCCCAACACTGCGCAAACAGGTCAGTGGCTACTGGAGGGCAAAAAGCTTTTCCCCACCTAGAACTGTCCATTCTGTGCCCCCTCCCGGCAGCTAGCACCCTAGTCCAGATTTCAGCAGGCACCCTTCTCCTCAGCGCAGATCCCAGCACACTTATCTGCTTCTCTATCTCCATCCCAGCCCCAAGGTTCTCTCTTTCTGGCTCCTGGTCGACGCCCCTGGATCTCTCTTCTAAAATGGCTCCCCGGACACTGCACACTGGCCCTGTGATCGCTCAGGACCCAGGCCAGTGGAAGGGACCCCCAGTAGGGCCTTCGTGTGTCCGAGAGGAATGCAAAAAATCCCCCCACCTTCTTTCTGCTCACCGCACGGAGTGGGGCGCAGGCAATCCGCCGCCCCCAAAATGAAGCCTGCTGGCCGCCGAAAAGGGAAATGGAGAGGACGAACCATTCAAGTTCAACGACATGGCGACGGCGGCTCCGGCGGGAGCCGCGCTTTGGCAACGGAGGGTGCGCCATCTGCAGAGGCGCCCGGGTGCATAGGGGAAGGGGGCAATGGGCCCCCTTGGCGCATTAGCACAGACACTCGCCCCCCCTCCCCTACACAACCCAGAGCATTCGTTCTGGGCCCAACCCGATTCGTTCTTGGCCCCAGCTCCCTGCTCTATCCTTACCCCGAAAAAAACAAGGAAAACCACAGCCTCTGGACCCACGCGTTCTCTCATCCCCCCCCCGCCCCCATCTCTCTCTCTCTCTCTCTTTCTCTCTCACCTACCGTGAAGACCCGGGCGCTGTGGCCTTGTCTTTGCCTATGCGGCCCCACCCGAAACGCAGAGAACACACCAGGCCTTCGGGGCGCAGCGAGCAGCTCTGTGAACGATAGCTTTCCGCGCAGCGCTGAGACGCGATGCGGTAATTTTGAGCCACCCAAGATAAGACACTAACTTGACCTTAACTTTGTCAGGGCGCCCCTGGTATCTGGAGAACGTGAACAGACACTGTCTGGCAGCTCTCGTAAAAAGCTGACTGGGGAAGGGATTCTGAGTCATTTCATTTATTGCCACTACAGTTCTGCAAGAAAGCTTTTCCTCCCTGCCAAACTTTAATTATTTATGCTCTTTTAGGAAACGAAAGAAGAGAAAAGCAGGGAAAAACACCCAGAGCCAGTTCCTTCCCTGCAGAGCCTTAGAAGAGGACTCCTGAAGTCAAGGGACTGGAGAACAAAAATGTGGGGAGATCACCTTTGTCCAAGACTGTCGGCCAGGCGCCTTGCCCCCACCACCACCACTGGGGGGGGGGTCGATGCAGCTGGTAGAGGCCAGTGATGGGGCACACATACACCTCCCTCCTCTCACCAGCAGACATGAATATTTACAACGATTCTGGATTTCTCCTGCACCCGCCGCATCCCGGAAGCCTCCCCAGCCGCCTCCCTTGGGGAGAACCCCCAGGACTTAAAAGCTTCCATGGTCGACCCTCTGAGCTAAGAGCTGACTGAATACCAAAATAAACAGTACCCCCTCCCTGCCTCATTTTTAAAACCTTTTTTGTTAGTCTAGAGGCCGGAGTGGGCTGCAGCATTTTGGAGGACACATTTATCTTTCTGCAAGGGGATGTTGAGCACTCCTTTCAGCATCATTTCTCCCTGGCATTCATTTTTTACAAATTTCCCCGTGATTCCAAATCTCTGCTGGGACTTCAGCTAGGAAAGGAAACACCGTGGTCTTTGTATTTGTGTGGATCAGCAAAGGGGATACATATGGAAAACACCGCTGAACCAACAGATATGATTTTCCACTTAGAATAATTTCTCTGTGGGGAGTGGTCTTCATGAATATTGCCCCCATCCCAGACTAAAGGGAAAGAACATGATTTAATGGTATATATTTTTAAAGAAACAATCCACATGTGTTGTCTTAGAGCCTGGATCTGAATAAGTCTGGTTTCTTCTTCCTTTCCCCGGCCCTCTGGACCCGAGGTCTCGGTGTGGTTTCTGCCTTTGTTCAGTTGTTTTCAAGAAGGCAAACCTCTGAATACAGACTCAGACTGAGAGACCAGGCTCTGGATACCTCCGCCTCCTAGCGCACTGCCAGGTGGGGAAATATTTGTAGCTACAGGGCTTCAGCAGCTTTTTGTTTCTTTCTTTCCTATCGTGTATATATAATTTTTTTAAAAAACCGATTAAGATAGTGTTAAAGGATAAATCAAATTTGCTTCAGGGAAGAGGAGTTACAATGTTGAATACTCAGTATTAGGAATTTATCTATTTTACGAATTCTCTAATTGAAAGCTAGTTTCCTCCTCCACCAGTTAGGAGTTGGGGATTTGCCAGGGAGTACCAAGCAGGCTCTGGATTTACAGGACTGAATTAGAGGCTCCAAAGGCATAGGGGGTCTTGAGGCTGCATTTCCCCCAGGGCCCACTGGATCCTGGTAGAAGTTCTTTCACGTATCTTCAGCAGGTGTGGCCTCTTCCAGAGAAGCTTGACTAAATCTTGGCAGAGAGAAGTTTTGATTTGAAATCTGAGGAATCTCAAATCTTGGCACCCCACCTCTTAATAGCAAGCTTCAAAGTTTGAGAATTTAGGCAAACTGTAGGAACCCCAACCCACAACAAGCTGAGTCCCCTTGGTGTTGAAGATACACTCAAATCTGTCGATGATTGCCTTCCTCCTTTGAATATTTTATACATATTCTGTTCATAGTCTTTTATAAACCATTTCCTGAATGTCTCAGAAGCCATTTTCCCATTTGATGAACAATCAACATCTGAGGTGAAACCGCAACCAGCGGGGGAAAAACAAATTTGGTGGCCTGAAAAACATTAGAAGGGAATCCAAAGCATTTTCAAAAATTGACATCAGCCCCTTAACAGTTTGTCTGGGGCCTGGAAATTTATTTCCACTCAAAAACATTTCTGTGTCTAATATATACAAGAAATTGTTTTTGACAAAATTAAAACAAAATATTTATGACAACTATTAGCACAGAAAATGAAATTAGTCTAAACATCAAGCGTCCCTGTAAGATGCCCTCCCCAGGTACAGGCCCTGGTGCTCTGCTGAAAAGAAATCACTGGAATATGGGAAGGAATCATGAATCCTTGGCCTGTCCTAAATCTTTCTGGGAGCGGGGAGGGTGCTACCTCTCAAAAAGAGAAGAGTCAGACCTAGGAGTTTGGGGAGGGGGAGGCTTGGTTACATTGAGAATAAGGTTGGAAGCCCTAGCACACCCAGAATGAAGCTGTCTGGGATTCAGGAACCCTGGCATCCACAAACAAGCCTGGTAGGGCCCAGGGCCTAATAGGCTCCAAGCAACGTAGGCTGGATATGTCTCAGAAGGGGCACAGTACCTGGGCCTTTGATGGAGTTGGTGGGTGTTGGAGAGGGCGACAGAGGAACTTCTGGTCCTTTCTGCTCTTCAAGAGCAGCAACTAATGACTGAGAATCTCAGAGGATTTCATAGCCCCTAAATTTTGAAGAGGAGCTTTTACCTCTCCTTGTGGTGGCACGCTAAGGTAATTCAAGAAAGATGCTTGAGCCATCTCAAGACCTTTATCCACCTCTAGAAGAAAGCCTTATTTACAGTACGGTGGGTAGGACTCCTCCTCCTCTTGTTAAATCACTTCTCCTCCCCCTGGATCTTTCCCTCCTCCTTGTGCAGCAAGCCTCAAAGCAGACCAGCAGCTCCCCCAAGCAGGGCTCAGCTCTGGGGGTACAAGTTATAGGGTGCATGGGCCTGGTTTAGCTATACGTGAAGAGTGGGAGAAGTAGGGGAATGTTGCCAAACTTGTAAGGAGAATTGCAATTTGCTCTGAAGTCTCAGCTTCTCTCACTCCCTGTCTGGGAAGGAAGTCTCTAGCCCATTCTACGCAGCTGGAGGGCCCTGCCCAGTCTGCATTCTGAGGTGTCTCTCAGTTTGTTTGGCCACCCAGTCCCTCCCCTTCCACCACTCAAGTCTGAAGGTCTAGGGCGTCTTTTGTCCTCCCAAATCAGCCAAGGCAGATGGGAAGGAACAGGCCCTTTTCTTCTTCTAGAGTGGAGATCTTGGCTTTGCCTCAAAGAGTTTCAGTTGCAAAGGTGTATCCACAGCCCTTTCCATTGCGGCTGGATCCTGAGGTATTCTTATGTTCACTTCCACTACGAGCTCAAGCTAGGTGTCTGCTAAATGCAGAAAGGGTTGAAAAGAGGGAGGAAAGGAGAGCTAACTATTTGGAAACAGAAAATCCAAGTACAGGGTTCAAGAATGAGCCCTCGTGGCAAATGATCCAGACAAGAGCAAGTACTGGTGACCCCAGGCACCACCTGGGAGCCTTAAGGCTAAGGATGCATTGCAACACCCAAATCCCCACCCCCACCCCCCGCCAAGCTTATCGGAGAGAGGGGAAAGCGAAAAGGCCCAACTGGCGTCATCTCCAAATCTCCTACTGGACTCTGAGGCTGTAGACTGAGCAGGAGGGTACCCTCGACCAGCCAGAGAAGGAGCCAAAGGAAAAGCCCCAGCCCCCAGCACCTCCTCCACAAGCACGCCAGGCCTCAGTCCAAAAGGGCAGGCCTGGCTTGGCTGCCGCCACCCAAGCGGCTAATAGAGCGCTAGTGCCTGCTCACGCAGCACCACGCGCTTCTTCTTCATACGCCGGTTCTGGAACCAAATTTTGACCTGCTGGTCGCTGAGGTTCAGCCTGTTGGACAATTCCTTGCGCTTCTGCCGGTTGATGAACTCGTTGACAAGGAATTCGTTCTCCAGCTCCGCAATCTGCTGCTTTGTGTAGGGTTTCCGCTTCTTGCGGGCCCTCCCAGGGGCCGCCCCCCACGGCAGGCCTGCAACACAGCCCCAACCTAAGTCAGCTCAGCCGGCTCCCGGTCAACTGCCCGCCCTCGGCGGTTCCCCTCCCTCTACAACTCTTCCCTGCACCCCACCTCCCATCCGGCCCGAGGAGTATGGGCACCGTTTACCGTCGGGCAGCGAAGGTCGCAGGCAAGAGGCGACGCCCGCCGCCTGCATTGTCATGTTCAAGTTGAGCGGGTCCTTGGTGTCTTCCTTGAAGCCGGCGGCGCAGGGGGCACCCTGGAGCAGGGTCGCGGAGCCTGGAGCCGCACGGCTCATACCCGTGTAGTCGTACTTGGCCGCTTTGAGAGCAGCTGCTGCAGGGGCCAGGGTAGACTCAGGGGAGAAGGGCTGCCGCGTTCGGCCGCGCTCCTCCGGCGCAGAAGCCGCTTCCGGCGTATAGAATTTGACCTGCTCCTCGGGTCCATCCTTGGCCCCCGGGGGCTGTAAGCCAAGAGGCCCAGAGCCAGCCAGGTAGGGCTGCGAGAAGCCGCCGAAGGCAGTAGCGCTGGCAGACTGCGCCGGAGCGCAAGAAGCAGGCGTAGCGGCCCAAGGTAGCGCGCCGCGCGGGTATGAGATAGGGGGAAGCGCGGCCAACTGGCCGCCATTCGGCCGCAGGTTGGAAAAGTAGAAAGAGTCGGGCGACTGCAGATTCAGAAGCGAACCCACATAGCCCGCTCTGTAGAGACTGCGCTCACACATCTCCAACAAAGGGCTTCGGCTGCGCTTGCAACAGTATTTAGTTACAACCGGGAATAAGAGGACAGGCTCAGACGATTGGACGAAACTTTGCCTGCAGGTTCTTCAAAGTCGGTCATTTCAGCACCGCCTACATCCCCCGACCCGTTTTCCCCCCCTTCAGGGTATTATGATAACACTAGTAATGTTCGATGGCGAAGGACGAGGCTGCCGGCAGAGCCAAAGCATGTTGAGCAAGGCAAAGCTTCTGCGAGTTTCCGGGCCTGGCTTCAGGAGCTGGAGACATTGAGCTGAGGGTGCCTTTGCCAATGTCTCTTGGGACCCTTCCTAATCTTGATTGGCGTTGCCATCCTTTCTTCCGCTGGCTACCTGGGCCGGGCTTGCTTCTATCGGCTTTAAGTTGCAGCTTTAACATTTTCAGTAACAGGAGCCTCTGGGCTTGTCTGAAGACGGTGCAGTCTGGTGCGGCCACTTCTGTCCTTGGATCTGAGCAATGCCACTCCTATCCCAATCCCTTTCATAAGAAGGATCTCTCAAGAGGCCTCTCCCTAGGGTTTCTGGCAGCAAAGATTCATTGCCTGAGCCCTGGGTCCCAGGCCACAGACAACCTGCGAGGTTCACCAAAGGCAGAGAATGCTATCACAAACTCTGCCCAAATTTGGCACCTGGAAGGAAGAAGGATGCTTCACAACATTCCTGATGTGTGTCCCTATAGCCAGGAACTCTGCTCCTAGAGAAGTTGCTGTCTAGGTCCCTGGATACGGCTACTAGGGAATCCAGCATCTTGAGTAGCCAATCCTAGCCAAAGTCTGCATTCCTTTTATCGCCAGGAGTCACCTTGGCAACTACACCCTGCAAACCAGAACTCCAAACTGTTTATCTGTCTCGTGGCAGACAGTGCAGGACAAACTCCACCACTGAGTGGGGAAAGGCAGAAGAGCCAGAGCCACCTGGCCTGGGAAGAGCAGGCGAACCGAGGCAATCAGCTAGCGGTGTTCCTCCTCGCCTCTACGGTTCCAGGGTCGCGGGACGCGGGCAGGTTTACCGGTCTGGCAAACAGAGAAGCGGGAAGGGCAGCAGTTCCTCGCCAGAGACAGTATGCGCAGCCCCGTCTCAGGACCTCTTGTCTACTCTAGCTGGAGGACTAGGAGTCTTCTCCTGCATCGGTATCAAGAACTCCCCAGAGACTCGGTGACGGGCGCCAGCCCCAACCTGCAGCAGGCCCCGCGGTCCCAGAGCCAAGCTGGAATTGGTTAAATTGCCAGCTCCAGCACCGAGACCACACAGGCGCTGCCGGAGGGCAAGGCTGACCACCGCGCTGACTTTATTGTGTGAGTTATGGCGACCAATTGGGCCGCTCTGGGGAAAGCAGTCGGCCTCTTCCTCCTGCTGTAGGGCGGGGGTGGGGGATGGAGGTGGGGAGATAGAGAAGTGAGGAGGTGGGGAGGGGAGGTGGCATTGGGGAGGTGAGCTGGAGGTGGGGGTGGGGAAATCCAGGGGCTCCTTGAGGGCATGGCAGAATTTCCTTAGGAGTTTAGGCATAGACACACTCCTCTCCCGGTTCTTTCCCGGGAGATAGGGATAGGCCCAAGCTGTAAACCCTGTAACTAAAGGCCTAGGGGAACCGGGTATTGGGTCCCTAACAGCTTTCATCTTGGGGGGACTCGCACTGTTTTTCAGGAGGTGCAGCCTCCTCAGGCCCGAAAGCTCCAGTTCCAAGAGTCCCTGCAGTCTCCTCATCTCAGATCTCAACGTACAGAGAATTCCTGGTATTCCCAAGCCCAGGAGTGTCTCCTTCGGACTCTTGGGGCAGCCTTTCAATGGCTGTTTGTCCCTTAGGATTCAATGCATAAAACAACCAAGTGAGAAACAGAAAAGACTGTAACATCTGAACTTCCTCTATTGCTTCTTGCCCAGTCGTCCAACTTCATCCCTCAGGTTTATGACTTTCGAGGTCTGGTAGGCAAAGTCATGCAAGGAGCTGGGAGCTGAAGAACCGAGGGGGAGGTGGTGGCGGGAAGGAGGCTAGGCAGATGAGCAAGAGAATGGGAAAGGAGCTTCTGGCGGAGCTGAACGGCAAGCTCTGCCAATGCCGCCGACTGCCCAGGAGATGGCGAGCGCGCTCCACGCCTGGCGAGGCGCTTCCGCACGGTCAAGATCAACAGTGAAGGGCGGTGCAGCCGGCCTGGGGTCGCCACTTCGCCAGGTCACAGCCCGCTGCCAGGCCCTGCAGATAACTTCGTAAAGCCAGAGATCGTCGCGGCAAGGCTGACCCGAAGAGGAAAACCAAGAGACCAAGCAGGCTGCCAGACTTGAAGAAGCATTGCGGCTGCCTCTTTGTCTGACCTTGCATCGCGTCTCTAACGCTTCCTTTGCTTCTGGAATCACCCTTACACGCGGTTCCCAGAACCCCACCTGCAGAGCAAAAAATCTGCCAGATTTCAGAGTAGCTCTTCCCGTGGCTTCCGTCTCTAATCGGAGTAAAAGCCTCTCCTTAAACTACTTATGCCTTCCGGGCTCCCCCTGGCCTCCCTTCTCGGGCCTTGGCCACTTACGCACTCCTTCCTCCGCAATTCGGAATATAAAAGGAACACATAAAAATAACAAAGCCTTCATCTGTTATTGATTTAGCCGTCAATCCAAATTCTATCAGAGAGCGTTTGGGCACAATTTTAATCTTCAGTAAACCTCCCATTTCTCATAGGTGGGGGGAAACTGACATGCAAACTTCAGATGGATGGAAAACGTGGAGGCAAACCTTCTACTCACGATGGGAAAGCTGAGAAATGGACCTGGGAAATGCAGCGCGGCCTGAGAGTCTGCAACGTACAAAAAAGACGTGAGGGGAAGGAGAGAACAGCGATTGGAAGAAGGAAAATTAGGTCTGTTTCTAATGAAAACACATCTTGAGAGAAAAATAGCGAAAATTTTAGTGACCCTTCCCAAAGTGTAATGTCGGGGACCATTTTCAGGGGTTATTCTACATACCGAATGGAGGGTCTATCTCTGTGTCTGTCTCTGTTTCCTTCTTTCTTACAACGAAGTTGGCCCTGCAACCGGCGGTAATATATGAAAAAAATAATAATAATCAAGCTGGGCCAAGGAAAGCGAAAGTAGTTCCTAACTTGAGGTCCCTGCGTTTTCTCGCAGAACCATAACCTGCCAGAGTTTTTACATTTTGTGTGAGATTTTTAAAATCTGCGTTTAACTAACTTGCATATCAAAAAGTTAGCCACCACTAAATCTATTAGGAGCTAACAACGAAGGGTGCCTCAATTTTCCCGCGGCCATTTCCCTGAATGGCAAAAAGGCCTCAAAGAGCAAGTCCCCAGTTCCTTAAAATTGTAGCTAGAAGTTAGAATGTATAATCGTGTTTCTAGTTTCTAGTTGTTAAGTGTTGTGTATAGACTGCCTGAGAAAATGACAGGGGATAAGAAATGTTTCTTTTTCGATTTCCAAATATGGATATGCCTTTCTAATTTCAAGACCTTCCTATCAAAGGTATTTATAACGGGCTTTTCTGGGCTGCAAATTTCCAAGTGAGATTTCCCATAACCAGGCACACTAATATATATGTATTTGTAAAGTAAATAAAACTGTATTTGGGATGTAGCCCAGTGGTAGAGTGCCCTGGGTTCAATCCCCAGAACCGAACCTAAATAGTAAATAAAAATATTTAAATAAATTTATAATGAAAGAGAAATAAAATTTTATTGGAGTTTTTTTTTTAAAGCTAGGCTGGGAAGATACCATTTTAGACATTGCAAATGATATCTTTATTTTTAAAAATCACTACTTATGTTAAGGGGAGGGGTTGTGCAGAAGTAGAACATGGAGGTTTCAGAGACCAGAACTGGTGCTGAGTTTCCTTCATCTACAGATAACATCACAGTGTTCAGGAGAGGAAAATTTTATAATAAATAAGAACAGTTTCTAGAGGCAAAACAAACTTGAAAAAAGAAAACAAAAGTATAAAGACTCAAAGAAACAAGAGAGTTCTGTTTATTTGCATCTCCCTAGGAGTAAAAAAAAAAAAGTGATTTTTAAATGCCTGAGGCACTGCTTATGTATTCCAGCTCACAGACATTGCATCTAAAAAAATAATCTCTCAGTTGTATAAATATGCAGCACTTTAAAAGTAGTTATTTTGCATCACTTTCAGAAACATCACTTTTTTCTTCTTGGGCCTTACAGTGACACATATTTTTTAAAATTTTTTAGATGTTATAAAGCTCTGTGGGAGTCTTGATGCATTTGTTCAGACAGTTAAATTCTTCATTGGGTTCTGAATAGTTTCCACCCATGGTCACATTGGTTCAGTCTCTTTCCAGGGATTGAGGAGACAGCCTCAATCCCAGTTGCGTAGACCTGAGTCCAAGGAAAGGGGTGCATTTATACCACCATGGATCACTCTACCAATTGCAGTTATTTATACATCTGCATCTAGAGTTTGAGAAATGAAGGCATCCATGAAGACATATTATTTTCAAATTAAAGATTATAAAAGCCCAAATCTACAAAGTGTGTTACAAATATACAACTAAAACAGAAAGTAAGACCCAAAGTCAGAAAGATTTTCCTCATTTTCATATTGATACAAACACTATTTAATAAGGTAGCTGCTTTTAAAGCCATCACAGTGCCTTTAGCCTCCTGTTTTCAGACTTTCTGGGTGAGCCTGGGGGCACTGACGGTGGAGAGCTGTTTCTACTTGCCTCAGGGCAACTACCAGGAACTAATGATTCAATTAACTAATCACAGGATATGAATGACTGCAAAAGTTCTAACTTAATGGATTATGAAGATAATCCGTGCTGGAAACACACATAAAGTGATTTAAAAATATGAAGACCTTAAATCAGAATGGCACTTCTGAAATTCATTTGGGGGCATTATTAAGAAATACTCAAGTCCTTTATACTGGCCTGGAGGGAGAAACAGAACACTTAAAATATCATTTAAAAATAAGCCTAGACAAGAACAAAACCAATAATAAACAAGTAGAAACAGAACTACAAAGTCAAGTTGGAAAGCAAAAAGTTTCAGAGCCAGATAAGGGTCAAAAGAGAAAAACAATTCACAAAATTTGCCATCATTGTTAGGGGATGGGGGAGGGGAATTAAATACATATTCAAGTCTTTCCAAAGGTCTTTTGATGACAACTGAAAGCATTTAAATTCTCTGTGGCCAACTTGGCCCACATCAGGAGACAGTATCTTTGAGCTTGGAGACAATTTTCTTGTCCTTCACTCTTCGGTTCTGAAACCAAATGGTCACTTGTCTCTCGGATAGGTTCGTGGCAGCTGAAATCCGCCGCCGCTTGTCCTTGTTAATGAACTTGTTAATGGCATACTCGTTCTCCAGTTCTTTGAGCTGCAGTTTGGTGTAGGGTACCCTTTTCTTCCTTCCCCGCCGGTAGACACACATGTCGGGCTGATTTAAAGCCACATCCCCTGGTACAAACAACAGCATGGGGAAAATTAGACTGGGATATTTGGAGCACTTAGCTGGGAACTCTGTGTGTGTGTGTGTGTGTGTGTGTATGCACATGAGTGCTTGGAGGGATGTAGAGAAGAAAAAAACAGGTTGTTTATATTTTATTATTATTTACACAGACTTTTTTTTACACATTATTAAAGAAAGGCTATTTGCACTTCAAAACAAAGGCTAATTTGATGGATCATCATGGTTTCTCAAACCGGCATCTTAACAAGCCGGTGATTTTATGGCCTGGTTATTGGGGACGCACATAGGACAGTTTCTCTACAAATGCCAGTTGCATACATTCAATCACACACAAACACACATGCACACAAATTCAGATATTTTGCTCAACCTTTGATTCCTGGGTCCCCTGTAATTTGGAGCTTTGGCATTCTAAGAAGCTTTATGGGTTACCCTGTGGCAGTGCTTGAAAAGTGGGGGCTGAATTCTGTGGCACCTCTTAGCAAACAGGCCTCTTCAGAAGACAGATAGTCCTTAGCAAAGGGCACCCACAGACCCTCAACTTCGGGAGAAAAACTCACTTCCACCGCACACACTAAGGATTGTAAGAGAGGTAGTTTAAATCGGAGGAAAGTTTTACAGCTTTCACAAGAACTGGAAAAACTTTTCCATTGTATTAACCCTGGTCAGGTGTGCACCACAGGCATCTTACTCCCAACTAGGGGAGTACACTCCTAGTTCTCCTTTTCTCTCCCGTCCCTGGTGTCGTCCCCTTTTCTCCATTGCCCCTACCTGGAAAGGATGATTTCCAAAAGTGGGACCCCTGTGGCTGGTCCTTGGCGCAGTACACCTGGCTGTTCCACCCGTTGGCCAGCGTCCAGGACTGGTAGCCTTCCATGGAGATGTATGCCTCGTGCCGAGGCTCCCCAGAGCCGAAGGTGGACACCATGTCGATATACCCAGGCACGTGTTGGTAGGGGCTCGTGTAGCCCTGGTAGAAGGACACCTCCTTGGCTCGTGCGGGCACCTCGTTAGTTGGTACACTGCTGCTCGCCAGGCCTGACACGTCCATGTACTTCTCCACCGGGAAGCCTCCCAGAGAGGCGTGCGGGGACGACTTGAGAGCATTCTGCTGTAAGCCCACGCCGTGCGACATACGGCAGCTATAGTAGCCGTTGCCGAAGTGGTAGCCGTAGCCCAGAGCTGGGGCGCCCGGTGGCGCTGCAGCGGCCGCGGCGGGCGCGGGCGCTGGGCACTCTTTGGCTGGGGGAGCCTCTGGGCGCGCTGCAACCACAGCTGAAGACGAAGACGAGGCAGAGCCCGTACGCTCAGATGTCCCCGGGTATGCAAAGCTGGAGGCCGCTGCCGCTGCAGCCGCAGCTGCCGCCGCTGCCGCTGCCGCCCGTCCTGAATGTGTCCCAGCGAACACTGGCGCGGAAAGGAAACCACGGCACTGGCCAGGAGCCGCTGCCGCCGCCACCGAGGAAGAGGAAGAGGCCGGGGCGGCCCCGGCGGCCCCGGTGTCCGCCCGCAGCCCGTCCATGTCCCAGCTCCCAGCGCGGCTCATGGCCCGGCCTGGCCCGGCCCGGGCCCTGGCCCTGGCCCGGTGCAAGACACCATGGCGCGGCGCGCCTCCTCCCTCCTCTCCTTTCTCTTCGGTTCGTTCGCTCCCGCCCTCTTCCTCTTGCCCTCTCTCCCTCTGAGAGCCTCCCGCCTCCCGCCCGCCCGCCCTCCAACAGGTTAGCTCATCGCGGGACGTTTATAAAAACGAAGTTCAGGTTGGGAGGGGGTCTGGGCCGGTCGGGGGGCCGCCTTCCGTCCCGAGGGCGCCGGCCGGGGGCCGTGCCATTGGCTAAGCGGGGCCACGTGGGGGTGGGGGCGCGGGGGAGCCCGACTCCAGGCTGGGGCCCGACTGGACCCACCCACCCGGCCCCCACCCCTCCCTAGCCCCTTACGGGACCCACCTCCCATTCCTTCCCTCCCCCAGACCCAGGCGTTTGCGCCGCAGCCACCCCCACGAGTTGATTGCGCGACGGCCCATCCCAGGCCCTGTCTGCGACTGAGGCGGGCGCCGAGGCCTGCGCCTTGTCTGGGTTATGGCTGTTTTTGCCACCTCTCTCGGCTCCCTGGAGCTGCACAACAAAACGAAGTCGAAGGACTGAGATGGTCAGAATGACGTGAACACAGACCAATTTTTTTTTGTGCGGTTGCTTAATCTTTCGCTAGTCGATCTCTCGACCCCAAGCTCCGGGAAGCTAATGTTCTCTAACCTTGGACATTGTTAACCGGCAAAGACATTTCACACATATAAGTAGGAGTCGCTGGGATAGACCCTTCCTCTACACGTACTCAATCTCCACCCAGAAAACACTCACGAAGCACTCCCGGGGCAGCGGCAGAGACTTACAAGAAAATCAAGCAGAGGAAAGACCCACCTCACCTCGGTGCGTCGAGACTCGCAATCTGCCCCAGCGAAAAGGTTCATGGATGCCTGTTCCACATTTTTACACTGAGGCGGGCAGGGAATCTCCTCCGGAGCTGGGTTTCCCAGTTCTGGCACGGCCTTTCCAGACTGGCAGAAAGACCCAGTGAAGGGCGCAGGAGAAGAAAGTCACTCTGCCGCCTGTCGCGAAGCTTCTGCGCCTCGCCCACAAGCCTACCGGCCTCTAGCATTTTGCAGCCACCACCCACCTCCGCCCTTACTCACGCCAATTAATTGAAAACTTCACTTTCCCAAAGCCCTTTGTTTCGCTTCCTTTTCCAAGTTGCCAACTGCAGAGAACTAAGGGGGGCAAGTTAAGAGGGCACTTTTCACAAGCTAAGTAGGGGCTTGTAATGGGGGCAACCTAGAGCATCTAGGTCTGACTTTTAGGGGATGGGGTAGGCTTCCAGCAGCTCTAGTGGGGCTAGACCCACTTCTGGAATGTTGTTGCCAGAGTGTTAGGGATCATTGTCCCCAGATTTCTCTTTATCCCTTGCTGCCATTCCCCTCTGCCTCAGAGCCCCTGCCCATCCTCCCCCTGATCTTAGCAATTAATAGCCAGTGTGGGTGTGTGGCGAATTTACATGTCTTAGGAGTAGTATTTGTTAAGGGCGACCGATGATGCTAGGGTGGGTGTGGAAGCCCTCAGAGTGAGCCAATTTGTTTCTGTGGCATCAACTCTCCAGGCCAGCCTATCTCCAAGAAAATCACTCCCCTAAACCTGTGATTGGTGAGGCCAGCGGTCACCCAGTCCCACTGCTCCCAGACCAAAGAAAGGTCCTGAGTAACATGAAGAAAAAAAGCAGGGAGGCTCTCCTGGGCCTGGCCTGCCATTGCAGGGTGGGCTGCTGGTGTTGGGAGTGTTGACACGCAAAACATAGTAACCATAAAAGGCTCAAATAAAGGGGAAAGTTATGAGAGAGGTGCTGGAAAAGTAAAGCAAGAGAATTAGTTTGACCTTTTTGAAGTCCTAGACATGTTCATGATCAAATTCAAGACAGGAGCAGCCTGAACTTTGCAGAATTGTAGATAATAGAAGTTTGCTGATGAGAACAATTTTGGCTACTTGGAAAAAGGCAAAAGTTATCAATGGAAGCTGAATTATATTTTTAAAAGGCCAAATAGAACAGGTGACAGGGTTGTAGACTTTTTGGAAGGGATTGGCTAGGAATTTACCCAACGATTTTAGTACCACATCACTAACCATAGGCCACCTGAGACACTTTTTTGTTTCTTGTTCTTTTTCTCAGAGTGGGAAAACATTGAGATACTTTCCAATTTTCTCTGACCTGAGAAACAAAAATAAAACCCCAGATTCATTGAAATATGTTGAAGGTAAACTGGAACCAACGAATTTTAGTTTCTTAAAACTAAATATTTTGGTGGTTTTGTGCACTTGAATTTCAGTACCATTTTCTATTTTATAAATATATTTAAATGGCCAATTTCATGTGAAAACTAAAGAAAGTTAAATCAAGGTAGAAGGAAGAATCCATCAAGTGGCTGCTTTCAGGCAGACCATTGCTTTTGGCTTAAATTTCCATGCAAATTTTTCCTGGAACAAAAATTTAAATTAATGCTTAGGCTGAGACTTCTCAATCGGGCCCTGCTTCCAAATGCCCTGTGGGTCTTTTGCAAGATTTGGGGTTTCTCTGCCCATCCCCAGGGGTACTCAGAGATCGGGGAGATTTTGAATAAGATTTGTCTCTTGCTATCCCGACTCATGTCTCCAGATAAGTTTTTAAGGGCTCTGCCCAGTAGGAGGGGGTTAAACCTAGGGAAAGGGGCTCTGAATCGGCCCTGTGTGGGCCTCTTAAGTCCCAGAACACCAGGGCAGCTACTGCTATTGGATTATAGGGCCATGGCCGAGTACTAGGTAAAATCGGGACTGTTATGTTAATGAAGTAATGACGTACATAGTTGAATTTGCAGAAACATTTCGTTTAGCTTATATGTCCTGTATCTGAACTGGTTTCAGATTTAAAGTTAATGGGAATCATTTTCTTTGGTTGTCCTGAAGCAGACTGAGCCCTACATCCCCCCTGCCCCGTGTGTGTATGTGTGTGTGTGTGTATCATGTTGGGGTTTTGATAACTGAAATAGGTGTTATTAAATGAAAGTCTTTTGCAATGACAAATGACTCCAAATTCTTTCATGTTCTTCCGTGAAATGTTTTGCTATATTTCCTGATTTGAGTGAAAAATTCATAATTTTCTTTGTTGCTCAAAATCCCACTTTATTCTCCCAATACTTGCTCCTTTTCCTCGTCTCTCTCCACAAACACTTTTTTTGGTCATTAATTCTGTTATGGAAGTAAGCCTTGCTTTTTTTCCTTGTAGATGATCTTACAAATTATGCTCCTGTCCTGGTTTGAAATGGGTGAACATCTAATGTAATTTAGATTTAGATTTTTTTCTGTGTTGTAGATTGAACTCAGGGTAGCTTTGTTAAAGTTGTTCTGCTTGTCAAAACGGTAATGAACTCAATTAACCACATAATCAGTGGCTATTAAGACCAAGATGACAAAGTCCTATCAAAGTGGGATCCTGGGGACTCCTTTGAAAGCATTTACCTTATGGCCACAACCAGGAAGTTCAGGACACCCTCCTAATTAACCAACTTGTAAGAAGTCAGAGTTTGTACAAAGAGACTTAATTCCAAATAAAGTCTTAAGTCCAGTGGAACTGGCTGGACAGTGTTCTCAACCAAGTCTGTATCCTGCCAATTCTGGAGCCAACTTCGCCTTCCAGGCAATACCCAGTCTCTCTCAGGCTGGAAATTTCAAAAGAACAAACAAATCGAAAAAACAAAAACCAAAACTAAAACACAACCTAGGATACAGGAAAAGGGGCTGGTAGCAATAGCCAGATAGTGGAATCCTGCATTTGGGTAGTTGGTATGTCTAAGATGTAATCTGTTTGGGTTTAACAACAAAACTAGACTTTATTAAATGAAAATCGTTTGTAACAACAACAAAGACTCACTCCAAACATAAAACATTATTTGGTGAAACCTGGTTTGCCTTTCATAGGGCAGCAGCCTTTCTTTGGGATTGAGAGAACTCCTCAAGACTTGGAGGAAATTAAACAGCGAGGATTTTACCTGGCAAAGAAGAACGGAAGAGGGCTACAGCTGGAGGACCTGGTGACTTGTTGCTCCCACCTTTGGAAAATGAAAACTGGGGCAGCAATTGCTGTTTTGTCAGAGATCTCTCAAGGTGTGGAGTTGACCTATAGGAATACACTTTCCTAGCAAAACTGTTAGCTTAACCCCAATAAATGCCTATTATGCGATCGCTAGAGGTAAAAGAAAATAAGTCTATCTACCTATCTCCATTTCGCAGAACTCACAGTCTTTACGGGGAATCCACGTCGTGATCACCAGCAGGGCAGTGATGAAGGCTAGGAAAGTGCCTAAGTGAAGGTGGGGTCCAGAGGCAGGCGGAGGGATGCGAGTGGTAGAGATCTGCTTCCCTGCCTTGCAGCGCGCAATTCCCCACACCTGGCGCTAGATGTCCCTGCAAGTTCTCTCGTCGCTTCTGAGGGCAGAGGAGCTTGAAGCAGGCGGTGGATCTGTGTAGCTCCAGTATCCGGGGAAGAAGTACCCATTTAACCCCTCACCCATAACTGTCCCTGGTGTGTCGCGGGATCTCAGGGGAAAAGGGATACAGAAGCAACTAAACGGACCCAGATTAGACAGAAACCAAAGGCTTGCCTGCTCAGGGATGGAGCATGTAGTAGCTAGGGCCAAGTCAGGCCTGGTTCGTCAACCTCTCAGTCCTCCCTTATAAATCGAAACCTCCAGCCTCGGGACTGCGCTTAGCCTAAAGAAAACGTGCCATGGGCTCCTATCCCAGACTGTGGCTGTTCTGCTGTCCCACCACACTCTGTGGTCCCAGCTCTCAAGAAACATTCGGTTCCACTGGATGGTGGTCCCAGCTACCTGGAGCCCTTGGCTAGGAAGAGAGCCAGGCCCAGGCCGCCGCGCGGCTCGGCTGCATCTTTGGCTTTACCCGTTCCACTCCCCTCTGGCAGCTGAAATAGATTTTTATTACCTTAAGTCTCAAGCCAAAAATGTTTATTTACCACTTCACTCTGGAGGACCCGCTGCAAATATTTAGTCTGGAGGCCTAACAAAACAAACAAACAAAAAAATTAGGCTTCGTTCATGTCCATTCCTTCAAGCAAAAAGTGCTTTTTAGACTATATGGAGAAAGTCCTTCTCGCACTCCATTCCACCCCCATCTTAAAAATTCCTGCCAAGCTATGCCGCACGGGTTGGATTCTTGTTGTATTGAGTGGGTCCTGTACCTTGGTAGTAAGTAGGAGACCTTGAATGAAAGAAAGGCCGCATCTAAAAATTTAGAACATTTGACAACCCTGATCCCAGCATTAGCCTCTAGATTCTGGGAGAGGTGTGAAATTCCAGTATTTCATCAATAAACATCAACAGTACTGTGCTGGTCTTCTCTCTACCCTTTACATTTTTTAAAAAAGTAGGCCTGTATTTAAATAAGACAGGCAAGACATGAGATAAATAAAACAAAACAAAAGCTATTCAAAACTTGGAACCACCTTATGACTTATATTTTTGGAGATAAATTTAAATCATGAACAAGTCGCTGAACTTGTGTGTCAAAGAAAGAGGGAAAAGGCAATTAATTTCAGAGTTGCTGTGAGATTTAGAAGAGTCGATAATACATGTAAGAAGCACTTGCAATTGCATAGTAAGAAGTTTATATAAATTAGCCAATATTATTACAACTAGTGGGTATGGAATCTGAGTGAATTAAGATCACTAAATATTGAAATGGAATATTCACTGTGCTCCACAAAACATTGTCTGCTAAATGCAGTTTAGTGGAAAATAGTAGGTGTCTTTTACTGTGAGTAGTTTCCCTGACATGGTCTCGAATGTACTTTTCGGAATAAACGTGTTAGAAACGCAAGTATTAATGTTATTTAAAAGGTGCAAAATAGTTTTCAAAACCACTAATGAATGAAGGTGCCGCCAAAAAAATGGTTTTGTCCCTTTTCAATAGACTGAGGTCGGGTCTGACGCTGCCTTTGGAACCAGAGACGCCAGATCCCACAGGAAGCGAGGAAGTGGGAGACCGTGGGCTGGGCGATAGAGGAAAGGGTGGCGGTCGGCACTCCAGCCCCCAGCGGCTGCTGTGTTTGAAAAGCCTCTCAAAGCCGCCGAAACCGCGAGGAAAACAGATGGGGGCGCCAAACGACAGCAGTAAAGGCATCAGCGGATTTCCGCTCAGGCAGTGCCTCCACTCGCCCCCACCGCCGCCAGAACCTTGGCCCCCCACAGACCCCAGCCTGGACCAAAGTGCCCCATTTAGTCCCCAGAGCAAGCCGAGATTGAGTAGCGGGGCATCCTTTCTAGATCAAGGGGGCAGCGCCAGCCAGGACTCGTGGATCTCGGTGTTGGAGTTGGGGAGCGGGTGAGGGCGTCCAACGGGGATGGGCTCCCAACGCGCTAATGGCCCCAAAGTCTGCACGTTGAGGACGCGACAGCTTGGTGTTGAGTGGTAACTCGGGCAGAGGCGGAGGTGGACAGCTGACAGAGTCTTCGGAATGTTGCCGAATGCCCACTCTGCGTTCCCAGCGTTCTCTCTGCCCCCAGCCACAGCGTGCCTATTCCGTTTATTACCTTAAAGAGGTGGAATTGATTTTCTAAGCAAAGCTCGCGATGTTGAAGTAAGTTGGCGCCAAGGGGAACAGTAGAGAAACTTTTGGCAATGACTATATGTGTATATATGTATATAAACATACTTCACACCTCGCCTCCCCTTACATTCCTGACGCGCCCCCAATGGGTCTAAGGTTAAAAGGAAAGCGCCAACAGACAGATGGGCAAATAGACCGTGGGTTTGCCCCAACACACCCTGATGTGTTGGGTGTGTCAGAGGGAGGAAAGGAGGGGGCCCAGGTTGGGGTCTGAGTTGGCTCTGGGGCGGGGATGCAGGACCCGCGCACAGCACCCAGGTTGCCAGGGTCTCCTGGTCGCTTCAGAAGCTCAGGAGCTGGATCTCGGTGTCCTATCCCTGTTCTCGCCCTGGTGCCACCGGCGGGCGGGCATAATGCATCCGGAGGTCGGGGCAGGGTGGGGCACAAGCGCGGGAGGAGATGAGGAGCGGCCTTGAGTGAAGATTGATCTTCGTTAAAATGGTTGCCACCGGCGTCATTATGACTATCAAAGTTATCGCCAAGAGGCTCAGCCGCCAACCTCAGGCCGCAAGGAGCAGCAGCAAGGTTGGTCGGGAACTCTCATCGCCCGGACTCAGCGCTGGGAACACCCGGGGCCACAGGTAAGGAAGGGACTAGGGTGGAAAGGGAAGAAGGAGGAAAGACAGAATCTAGGGCAAAATGAGGAAAGGCAGAGGCAGAAGGAGGCTGAGGCTCCTCTATCCCCCTTTAACCTCGAAATTCACTTACTTGGCCACAAATAATCATATTTGAGGAGGGAAGGGGCAAACTGGCAACCGTAAAAAGTGGATTCGGCGAGGCCGGTATGGCGCTGTAAATCGCGACTGTGTTTAAAGTTAGCTGTCGAATTCTGCTTTCAAGTCGTCCTCACTTCCCCCAGGGAAAATGAGTAGGTGAGAAGCCTATCCATCAGCAGGAATATAAAAGTAAAAAAACTAGGGACTTCGAGTTCAGAACAAACTAGACAAACTGTAGAAAAATCAGAGGGGATCTAACGATTTCGCTTTGGAACCGCGGTCCCAACGTACCTCCCTGGCCCCGTAGCAAGAAAGCATTTTCAAAACTACAAATCTACGGATCTCTCTTCTCTTCTTTCTCTTTCCCTCCCCCTCTCTCCCCCTCCCTTCTTCTCCCCCCACCTTCTGTGGGAGGAGAACACCCAAGCCGAGACGAAGAAGTAGCTAAGCAGAGAACTCAGCTTCCTATTTGTTAAATAAAATACATATTTGGTTCTGAAAACAGAAAGATAAGTAATCCAGTCAGGAGCCGCGCAAGGTCTTCTCCTTACGCAACTCTTCCTGCATCCTCCCCCTAACCCCCCCTTACGCCCCCAGCTTGTAAATGTTAAAAAAAATCTTCCTGAGGATCTACTCTGGAAAATCAAAGCATTATCTATTATTTAACACATATCTGTGTCCATGGAAAAATGAGGAAGGAGCTGCATGATTAGGACCTAAGGGGCAACCCAGCAAACTGAGAGCGTAATGATGCCCCTAAATGAAGGGGGAAATGTGCCGCGGCGCGCTCTATTAATCAGACTGTCAATTTCACCCCCGAGGCCAAACCCCCGGGCGAGCAGAACTGGCTCCGAACGGGCAAAGGACCGGAGCCTTCTTCCTCACTTCTTGTCTCTTCTCGTCTTCTACTTGGATCTATTTGTCTGCTCTGAAGCCGCCTTCATTACCCACTGACAGGAGCGTGTATTTATTTGCTTATAAACCTGTTACAATAAATGATTATTCGAACGGCGTCATTCGTACCTTAATGACGAGCGGGCGCTACTTTTTGATGAATGACATCTCGGGCTCGGAAGGATGTATGGGTCATTTTGACCAGTCATTCCCTCGCTCTGGCATCCCACAATTTTTCCTCCTCCCTCCAAAAGAGATAATAATATTTAGAGGCGCTTGCTGGGGCTGAATGAGAATTAGCCCTAGGCGCAGCCCATCATTAGGACGGGACAGCCGGGCCACTGTGACATTTTTTAGAAAGCTGAGATGATGGAAAGAATAAGAAAAGAGATGATTCTGATGGAAAGAGGGCTCCACAGCCCTACAGCCAGCAAGAGGTTCTCCAATTTGTCCGACTCCACTGGCAGTGCTGTGCTCGAGGCCCTGGAAAATTCGCAGCACCCAGCTCGCCTCAGCCCGCGCCTACCGTCCGCCCCCCTACACAGCGCTCTGGGAGACCTCCCCGCCAAGGGCAAATTCGAAATAGACACTTTGTTCAACCTGCAGCACGCGGGCAGCGAAAGCACCGTCTCCTCCGAAATTGCCTCTGCTACCGACACCCGCAAGAAGCCGAGCCATTATTCAGAGGCGGCCGCCGAGGCCGACATGAGCAGCGACGTGGAGGTGGGCTGCTCGGCGCTTCGCTCCCCCAGCGGCCTCGGCGCTGCGCCGCTCAAGGAAAACAATGGCAAAGGTAAAGGCTCAGCTCGCGGACTCTACAGTCCGGTCTTCCTTGCTCCTGCGCGGCCCTCACTAGTCCTTCCCGGTGGCTTTGCCCTACTCTGACCCTCCGCAAGCAAGCTGTGCTGAACTTGCGGGTGCAGGACGCATGCTAGGGATTGCCCACCGATTCCATTCCTTGAGCCTTCTCGCGCGGTGCAGGCCTTCGGAGCCTGGAGCTCCAGGCCCGCTCGTCCTGGCTCCTGAGTCCGAGAAAACCTTTCTGTGTGCTGGTCTAAGGGTAGAGCAAGCCGACAGACCCCTAGCGAGAGGCCGAGTCTTCTCGGCCAAGGGTACCCTGAACAACTGCTCTGAACTCCGCCACCTCTGAGCTCTCAGGGCCCGGTGGAGGGATTCGTTTTCTAGGTAAGCCAGAGTCTTTCCTGGCGCCTCTGCTCGACCGCTTAGGCCCCGGGAAGAAAGAGCTGAAAAGTAGATTCCACCCCCTAAAGGCTCTGGTTTGAGCTGCTGCTGTCTTTGAAACTTAAAATATTTTTAACCAAATAAAAAACAAACAAAAACTGCCAAAGAAAGGTTAGAGGCTGTACAGAAAGCCACCCTGGGGTCTCCAGACCATCGAAAACCCAGAGCTTCTTAAACTGCACCCCGAGGTAGGCATTTTCTCTCGGCCAATTTTCCTCCTGAGTAGAAAATTTATAATTATTAAAAAATTCCCCAATTCCATTTCTATTATTTGGTTATAAAGGGCTCCTCAAACTTTATTGATTTCATTAACGGCAGCAATT
Source organism: Geosciurus inauris (assembly GCA_004024805.1). Classification (NCBI taxonomy): domain Eukaryota; kingdom Metazoa; phylum Chordata; class Mammalia; order Rodentia; family Sciuridae; genus Geosciurus; species Geosciurus inauris. The sequence goes on from PVHX01001886.1 coordinate 57,349, forward strand.
TGTAAGCATGACAGACCCCATCAATTCCGGCTGCGACTTTCCTTTTTGACACAACTTCCCCGATTGCAGGGCTCTAGGCCCCCACAGAGACCCATTCGCTGTCGACTGTTTGTTTGCCAGGGTATGCGGAGAGCGGCTCGGCGGCTGGAACCACGACGTCAGCGTCGGGCTCAGGCCTCGGCAGCCTGCATGGAGGCGGCGGCGGCGGCGGCGGCAGCGGCGGGGGTGCGGCGTTGGGCGGCTCCGGCTCTGGCGCAGATCAGGTGCGGCGCTACCGTACTGCGTTCACCCGTGAACAGATTGCGCGCCTAGAGAAAGAATTCTACCGCGAGAACTATGTGTCGAGGCCCCGCCGGTGCGAGCTGGCCGCTGCGCTCAACCTGCCCGAAACCACCATCAAGGTATTGATTCCTACGCGCGCCTGCTTGGTCTCCCCCGGGGCGTCTGGGTTGATTTCTTTTCCCTCTTTCTCCTTTGTGGGTGGCTAGATTTAGCTAGGGCCAGGAAATCCTCGGGGGTTGTCACCCAAAGAGTTGGTTTATTTCTTCCTTCTATGCCGAATCCTAACTGCTAGCCGGCCTGGCTGACCTGGGAAGGCCCCAGAATGGCGGCGCCGATGGCTCAAACCTGCCCTCGCATCTGCTTGATTCTGCCCAACGCCTCCCCAGGTGCCTCCTCGCCCATGCCCATGGTCCCACTTACCCCTATGCGACAAAGCCAACTGGTCTTTGTTCCTCTGGCACGATCCCGAGGTGAAACTTCATTTGCTTTTGATTTTAGAGATTTGTTTTTTACATAAATCGTAAATACACGGAGAAAAGGACAGTCTTTTAAAAATCAATTGGGTTGAAAAAGTGGTTTCTTAAACATTTTTTTTCTCTCGGGAAAAGGTCAATCTCCTGGGGAGAAAACGCAACGAAATTGTGTGTGTGTATGTATATATTATTATTAATTTTATTATACGTCTGAGAGAGAGAAAGAGTCGGCAGGTTGGGCGACTTTGTGAACACTTAACGGAGCATTCAACTCTAGAAAAAGAGCAAACTTCATGGGATAAAAGGATGTGGAGGTCGTCCTCCAGTTGGATAGGGCTTTCTTTAATTTAGGGTTGTGACGAATGTCTTTATTAGACACTGTTAGGAGGGGTAGAAAAGCCCCCTTTCCAGTTTATGGGGACATTGCTCTCGCCACTCATTTAAGGCAAATGATTCCCACAAAATCATCCCTTCAATACCCTAATCGGACCTGTGCCCCCAGGGGCAGGTCCTTGCAACTCCGAGGCTCAAGACCTGGCACCGCGACCTCTCAGAAAATCTGCGCCACAGCCTCTCTTCAAAGGCTGTTCGGAATCCCCGTGCAAATCCTGGGATTGAAAGTCCGTTGCTCAGCGAGGCTGGACACCAGTGGGTGGCGGGAGGGAGAGGAAAGGTTGGGCTGGTACGAGAATATGCAGCAAGAACTAAGAGAGTAACAGTCCAGGAGCCGCAGCAGGCAGACAGGAGAAAACTCTTCGCTGAGGAAGGTGTGCCTACGGTGATCTACACATTGCCGTCCACACTGTCCCAACTGGGCGAGCGGAGGGCACTTGGGGCTGAGCCCAGGGTGTGAGGAGAAGGCCAGACCATTCTAAGGGCCGGGAGGGGCAGGGAGGCCCGGGGCGGGGACTGGGAAAATGGGGCGCTCCCTAACTCGGGCCGCGGCGCGGCTCTCCCCACAGGTGTGGTTCCAGAACCGACGCATGAAGGACAAGCGGCAGCGTCTGGCCATGTCGTGGCCGCACCCAGCCGACCCCAGCTTCTACACCTACATGATGACGCACGCAGCCGCCACCGGAAGCCTGCCCTACCCTTTCCACTCGCACGTGCCGCTGCACTACTACCCGCACGTGGGCGTCACAGCGGCAGCAGCTGCGGCCGCAGCCTCTGGCGCAGCGGCCGCAGCTTCGTCGCCCTTTGCCACTTCCATCCGTCCACTGGACACCTTCCGCGCCCTCTCTCATCCCTACTCGCGGCCGGAGCTGCTGTGCAGCTTCCGCCACCCGGGTCTCTACCAGGCTCCCGCGGCCGCTGCAGGGCTCAACAGTGCTGCCTCCGCCGCTGCGGCCGCAGCAGCTGCAGCGGCTGCGGCCTCCTCGGCGGCAGCGGCCGGGGCGCCCCCCAGCGGCGGCTCCGCGCCCTGCTCATGCCTCAGTTGCCACAGCAGTCAGTCTGCTGCAGCGGCTGCGGCAGCAGCCGCCGCAGCCCTGGGCTCCCGAAGTGGAGGTGGAGGCGGCGGCGGCGGCGCCGGGGCCGCGGGGGGCTCGGACTTCGGCTGCAGCGCCGGGGCGCCGCGCTCCGAGAGCGGCTTCTTACCCTACTCTGCGGCAGTGCTTAGCAAGACCGCCGTGAGCCCGCCAGACCAGAGGGACGAGGCTCCGCTCACCAGATAACTACGTCGTGCCGCCAGGGGGCCGCGCCTGTCGCTCTGCGTGTGCCCGGGAGTCCCCTGTGCACCCCCTGCCCTCCCGGCGCACTTCCCGCTGCTACCGCTGTCGCCAGGGGGCGCCCCGGGGTGCAGGAGGTTGAACGGAACCTGCCGCGAATTGGGGGGGGGGGTCAGCGTGAAAGCCTGACGGGCGTTCCCCCAAATTATTTCTATTTTTGTATTTCCCAACCATCTCCCCTCTTTTCCCTCCTCTAAATGTTTCCCGCCTTCTGGGTCCCACTTCCCACCTTTTTCTGAGCTCTTGGTCTCCCCGAAGACAATCTCCCTGCCCCCAAACCAGTTCTCCCGGGTCTTGAGCCCTGGTTGTGCGCCTCAAGCCCAGGTTACTCGGTAGAACCACGTGGCCAGAAGCAATGGTGAACTACGAGGAAGAGAGGAGAATAGTGTGCTCAAATGCTTGTGGGAGGCGGAGTCACCCCCCCCCCAAAGGTTTATGCTGCTGCTCTTTTCTAATCTTTCCTTCTTTTCTTTAAACGAGAATGGGAGGAGGTGGCAAATTTTCTCTCAGCCTAAGCTTGTTGGGGCTTTGTCCAAGGAGAGCGGGAGAATGGAAGTGTGAGAAGGCCAGGAAGGCGGATGGAGAATACCAGTGGCTGCGGTGTGCTTGTGAGATAGTTAGCTGCATGCCGAGGCGATATCCATAAGGCTAGTAACGGCCTTTCCCAGGAAAGACAAAGCCCAGGTAGGGACGCTGGTGGTCGTGCCTCATCCTTCTCCGTCCACCATTGTTCCAGTGTTTTCTCTTTGGTGTTTGGTTTCAGCGAAATGAAAATGTCTTGAGTATTTGATGCAAAAGGTGATGACTAGTGCGGTTGCCATACCAGGCCAGGGAAGGGAACCGAAAGGAAGGCCAAGACTGACAGATCACTATAGTATATTAGTCATTTTCAGCTCAGTTTCTAACTACCGGGTTCCACTCGATCTGGGAAATACTTGAATCTCTAGATATATAGTATTATCCTAAACATTTCCTTAGACACTTTTCTAACTTCAAACTCTCTATACCCCTCCCTCCACCTCTTCCCTCCTCGCTTTCCTTTTCCTCGGATAAAATGGTTCTTGGCATACTTCTCACGCATGTCTATTGCGCCTTCCCTCTGCAAAGCCACCACTGGGTTGCGGAGACCCGCTCTGCCAACCCGGGCTACAGGAGGGGTTTCCTTGAACTTGAAGAAAGGTACATCAAAACCCACCAGTGTTAACTGCCACGTCAATTTTGATGCTAATAATGTGCAGATTATGACGAAAATTGCCAATCATGCTCTCTGATGGACCTCCTTTGAATGTGGAATTGGAGAAAAGTTCCCCGCACGGAGACCTGCTGTCAAGTACTAACAACCCGCTAAGGGAAGTCATTAGGAGAGACGGATAAGAGACTCGGTACATAAAACATTGTTCTTGGTGCATAGAATGTATGTTATTTAATGTTATCTCTGTTACCTGAAGTGATTTCGCAGAAGAAAGCCACGTTCTTATCATCTCAATTGCCAATTTTCATTTTGGTAACTTGGACGCCCTGGGTAGACTTTTCTCTGTTAAGTTGATATTCCACCAATGTGAACAGCCTCATTAAATCAAGCCCAGATATTTCCATAATGCTCCCCGCAGAGCCACTTCACTCCTCACATAATGAGATTTTCTGAAGAGTTGAAACCCTAAAATAACTTGCTAGTGCATGTTCAGGCCCAAGGAAGTGGGTATGTGTGTATGTGTATTAAAAGGGAGGTATGCTACCTACATGTGTATGTTTATATGTATATGTATGTGTATGCATATATATATATTCATGCTCCTAAATACATATGTAAGAGATACACACATATCCATATATACATATTGGCATTATTTTCTGTGGTTTATTTCAAATTCATTTCCTGACATTTTAATTTTAAAGACACTGGATTTTAAAATTTTATTTCTTAAGAATAGGCTTTCAGCAAACTTTTGAAATAATTCATTTTGCAGAAGAAATTATTATTTTATCAAATGGAAAATATTTCAAGGGGAAGCAGTATTTCAAAACTCCTGAGATCTGTTAAAACATTCCTGTAAAGTATTAGAGAACTTCCCAAGGAAATAGCAATGATCTAAAGCTGGAATTTTTTAAGAGATGAGACTACTTATGTAAAATATTGATTATACCAGCTCTTACTCCTGGAGTTTACATTTAAAAAATATTAATATATAATTTAAGGCTAAATAAGATAAACCAAAATATGGTACTCTTATATCAGCTTTATCTTTTTAGATTGTTAAAATCCTTTGTTATGATCAATTATCAAATGTATATAAGGTACTTTAGGCAATAATGTTTACATTTCCCCCAAAATATATATGATTGATGAGAACGCTGGTTGGTAAAATTAACATAAATTCATCTTATGTTAGGTCCATTGGATCTGTTTATTATATTAAAATAAAACTGTAAATAAAGTCTTTGTGCTTTAAATATTGCTGGCTGTATGAACTCACTGTAAGATATTTTACAAATGTGCAATAATTATAAAGCTTTGTATATTACGTTATTTATTGTGTTTGGTCATGTAAAATAAATGTTATTTAAATCAAAGCAATTTTATTTGTTTAAGAGATTGCAAAACGGTGCGTGCTGATGTTTGTTTTTAACTGTGACATCTAGGGTTATGAAAATCTCTTAAAACAACATATT
>PVHX01001886.1:67500-82750 GCA_004024805.1 Geosciurus inauris
GATCTGCAACAGTGTTGACAAAACAGGAAGCAACCTGGCCGGATTCCGAAACTATTCTGCCTCTCTGGCAGGCAGAACGCAGTGATTCAGGTGGCTGCAGTTGGATATGCAAAGGCTGTCATGGGTGTAGTGGCTTATTCCCTTGCAGGACCCCATTTTGGCGCCTCGCCAAGGCAGGCTTTTCTTCCCTTTGGGTGGGTCAGCTGCGTGGAGGGCTGCCTGAGTGGACTGGTCGCTTCAAATCGGTGCTGTCTCACATTTCTGCTGTCTCAGGTTCGACTCTAGCTTGACTCTTGGGTCCAAGGGCTCTGCAGCCCTGAGATGACCACCCAGACGTTCTCCACCAGAGCTCTCATTCCGCACCAAAGACAGGGAGTTTCTGCTACCGCGGTGCTGAGTCTCCCTGGCACAGCAGAGGCAGGGATAATGTGAAGTTCCCGGAAGATTGCTTGTTTCCACCCTCCGATACGGGTCTTGCAGGGGGACTGACGGCCTAGTCTCCCTGCCCCTCCCTCCCAGACACCGGGAAACAAGCCCCCAGCTTGGAAGCTGCCCGTTGCCGACCTCTCCAACCTAGAGATGCATATTTCTTGCGGTTTCCAATAAGGCTAGGGAGAAGAAAGAAACCAGGAGATGCGGAAAGAGGGGGGGGAAAAAAAAGCTTGATGGCAGTTCTCCACAACGACTGTTGGTCAGGGCCTTCACCTGCACAATCTGCTCCCCACCTCTTACGTCCCCTCAATACTTCTCACCCCCTCTGACTGTCCTATGTCTTCTGGGGTGGGCAGGGGATTGCTACTTTGGAAAGTTGATTCCCCCCACTCAGATGTCCCAGAGTGATGAAGGGCTGGCAATGTCTGTCCTACTGTAGGGTTGGCCATCTCTCAACGTGTCCATCTATTCAGCCTTGCTGGCCAAATTGCAGGAGGCTCCAAGGGATATGTGAAGTGACCAGCTTATGCTCATAAGATTGGAAAGGGCACAGGCAAGCTCCTAACCCAGCCCTCTGCCTCTCTGGCTACTGGTCTGTGTTGAGAACCTGGTGTACTCAAGGTCTGGAGTTATGTAAGAACACCCCCAATAGCCCCCTCCTCTTAAACATCTTTATTTTGTTTATTTTTATGTGGTGCTGAGGATTGAACCCAGTGCCTCACATGTCTGAGGCAAGCTCTCTGCCACTGAGCCACAACCCCAGCCGCCCCAAGAGCTTCTCTTGACCCCCAACTCCCATTTCCTCTTGGGGTCACCTATCCAGTAGCCTTGATTTCTTCCTGCTCCCTCTCAGACACTGGTCTCATGCTTGTTGAACATTGGTGGTGGGAAAGGGTAAGCATTGGGTTTAGCTAGGGATATCCAGAATCCTGAACAGACTAAAGGCTCAATAATGTTTGTTGAGTGAACAAATGAATAGATCATGGGTACAGATGAGAGGCCAAGGATTCCTGAAGAGCCCAGGACGGCTGCTAGGAGGTTCCATTCTTTGAAGAAAAGCCTTGGCCAGAAAATATCTGCCCCATCCTTAGGGATGAGGGGAGAAATGGAGAGCACTTTCCAGGCTCTTGCTCAGTGATCTTGCTCAGTGTTTGGTTGTGAGGGTTCTTGGGTGAGGATCAGTCTTAGAAAGAGGGGTGATCAAGGGCTTGGGGCTACTGGGTTCTCTCCTGTGCCAGGTTTTCACATTAGCTGTCTGGAGTTGAGAACTCTGCAGCCTCCAGATCCACCAAGGAACAAAATCCAAAGTAAATGCAAAAGAAATGACCCTTAGATGACACATGTCCCTCTGCTCCCACTAGGTCTGCAGAGAAGAGAAGATGGAGCAGGGCAGATGTTTCCTAGGGTCACTCAAGAAAAGATGTCTCTGGAGAAGGATCTGAGGAATTCCCAGAGGACAGGGGGAACTCAACTGAGGACCAGTGGGGATCTTGGCATATGTGTTAGAAAAGAATTTCAGCATGAGCCAGACAAAGGCACAGAGATTTTTTTTTAGAAAGGTAGATACACACTCAAGGGAGAATATGGACAATGAGAAGCAGCCCTGACTTTGGCTGGGAGGTCCACTATTTATAGAAGGGATGGATCAGGGGCTGGACTGGAGGTGGATCCAAGTTCATCACAATTTTGTGCCAGTTTCCCCTGTGCTCTTGTATTTCCCTCATTTTGCAAGGGCATGAGCCAATGATATGGGTCAAGGGCATATTGCTCAAGATTTACAACTATGCTGTCTACATCTCAATGGCTTGTGGGTGTTTCCTTTGAGATTCAGTATTTCTCTCTCTTTATCCTAAATCCTTATCTCACTAGAATTCAACCAGATTTTCAAGTGCAAAGTGGAAAGACCTGGAACCAAAAAGACCCCCAATGACTGTGACAGAATAGTGCCTATGACAGATTCATAGAGGAGGCAGTCCAGATGTTGGAGTGGGGAATCAAGGCAAGATATGTTTGGAGACAGTTTCAGACTAAGGGGCATCAAGGCTCATTACTTTGAGGTATGTATGAGGTGACTAGGTCAAGATCCAGGCCCAAGTAATAAGACTGGAATGGAGCCTGAAGATGAGGCCTTCCAGGCAGTGGGCTTCAGATTATATGGAAGGTGGGAGTGGAGAGAGATGGGCAAACCCAGGCTTTCAGAGTCTTGTTTTGAAAGTCTCTGAACCTTAGGGAGTCCTGGGGAGATCTTGCAGACTCAGGCTCTAACTGGCCCTTCCTCTCTTCTAAGAGCACATCTTCCTTCCCACTACAGGTACTCTCCCAAAGTGAGAGTGAAGTTTCCTGGTTTGAATCTCTGCTCTGCTGCTCATCTGTGGTGTGACCACAATCAAGTTACTTGTCCTTTCTGTGGCTGTTTCCTCATCCATAAAAAAAGGCATAGTAATAGTTTTACCTCAAGGGATTTTGGGGAAGATTGTGTCAAGTTCACACTAGGGCCTGGCATTAGAGTGAGGTCTGTGTCTTAGCTATTTCCATCAGTAGCAAGGAGTGTGAGTCTGCTGATCGGGTCCTATTCCCTTGTTTCACTACCCTCGTCATTTCTTTCTCACTGCTTTCCAAGTCCTGAGTCCTAGAGACTGAGGCCAGTCTGCCGGAACTTTTCTCCGTCCAGGGATGAAGATGCAGATTGTCTGCTCATCTGGTGCCTTCCCTGAGTCAGGCTATGGGTAGGACAAGGTGGGAAGTGCTATGTGCAGCTTGTGTTGCTTTCCAAGAAGCAGAAAGGAAGAAAAATACTTCATCTTGAGCATTCAGTAAGTCCAGAGCACTATATTAGGCAGGGAAAATGGAGAGAAGGAAGACATGAAAAAGTTAAGTTCCCTTCATTTAATCCTTACAATGATCTTAAGAATTGCTTATCTGCCTTGTGCATTATCATTCCAATTTTATAGCTGAGAAAACAGAAGCTAAGTGTGGTTAAGCAAGTTGCTTAAGGTCACACAGCTAAAACATTCAGAGCCAAGATTTGCATTCAGAAGAGTTGAGTCTGTTCTTACACTCAAGATTCTTAGCCTGCTGGGCACGGTGGCACTTGCCTGTAACTCCAACTATTCTGGAGGTTGAGGAAGTAGAATTGCAAGTTTGAGGCAAGTCTAGGCAACTTGGTAAAAACTTGGTTTTAAAAAAATCCTCGTCCTTCCCAGGCGTGGTGGTGCACGCCCGTGAACCCAGCACTTCGGGAGGCTGAGACAGGAGAATCGCGAGTTCAAAGCCAGCCTCAGCAAAGGCAAGGTGCTAAGCAACTCAGTGAGACCCTGTCTCTACACAAAACACAAAATAGGGCTGGGGATGTGGCTCAGTGGTCGAGTGCCCCTGAGTTCAATCCCCAGTACCCAGTACCAAAAAAAATCCTCATCCTGATCCTACCTTCTCCCTTATACTCCTCCCCAGGTCTCAAGCAGGGACCCTGGAAATCCTCTGACTAGTGGGTAACTTTGAATATAGGAAGGACCAGGGAATCCAGCTGAACCCTGCAGGACTCATTCTGCCTCCCATACAAACAAGCTCCATGTGCCTATCACCCTCCACATTTAAAGCAGGGGATCTTGGGATCTTTCTGGTTGAGGCTCAGATATTTGATATTTTCTCCTCTCTGCATTTGGGTTTTCTCATCTGTAAAATGGGTATAAAAATGGAAACTGTTTCATTGTGATAGAAGGCTTACAGGAGACAATAAAACCTTTTAAAGTTTGCTTGACTCAATAGCCATTGTAGTTACTGTTCCCAAGAGTATTGCAGGAAACCCTCTGGGCAGGAGATAAGCTTCTTATTCTGTTTCCTGTCTGAGTGTAGTGATGTAGGTGGTCCTGATGGTGATAGAGGCTGTCTAGTGAGGATGGCCCTGGGCACACCCTTGACCGAGTTTCTAGTCCCCAACTATACCCTTTTTTTATTTACTGTGAGATCTCAGGCAAGTTACTCTTTAGTACCTTAGTGTTCTCTGAATAATGTGGATATTGTCCTGCCTCAAAGATGAGTAGTAAGAATTTTATGAGTTATGTTAACAGAAAGCAGTGCTCTACAGAAAGCATTTAGTCCATAAATGCTATCACCCTTTATGTACACCTAAACTCCTTTCTCTCCTACATTCATACATACAGTCAGCATGAGATGCCCTGGACTCCAGAATCTACAATATAAAGTGTTACAGAGTGAGTGATTCCTGGCAGACAAAGATACTTACAAATGTCAGACAAGGAGTCACTATAGTTCACAATAACCTATGATATATTTTGTGAATAACTAGAAAAGAGGAATTCAAAGTTGTCAAACATAATGATCAGGAGATTAATTAGACTGATTTGATCAATGCATGTTCTTTGTGTGTGTATATATATAAATTATATATAATATCATATATATTATAATTTTTATTATATATATTATATATATGTAATTTTGTTTAATGTCCTGGGAAACCCAGGGATCTTGCATACTAGGTAGGGGTTCTACTACTGAGCCAATTAACCCCAGCTCTAGTACATATTGTATATTATACACATGTATTAAAATGTCACACTGTACTTTGTAAATATGTATAATTTTATGTTAATAAAAAGTTTAAAAATGTTTAAAGAGATGGAAATGTTAACTCCCTTGATTTGATCGTTAACCCCTGTGTACTTGTGTTATCACACTGTCCCATAATTTATATAGTTAAATAAAAAAAATTAAAAATAACAGGAAGGCTACAATTGAAAATTCCTTTATACCTCCATAACCCAAGGTCCTGGGGTGCACCTTCTTGTCCCTTGTTTGGTGTGAAAACCTGTTTTATTTATTTTTTTAAATCGAGGCAGCATTAGCCATTTTCACCTTTCAGAAACCTTTTCCAAAGGGCAAATAAAAGCAATGAACAAATTTCCCTTTACATTTGGCCTAGGAAAAATAATGAGGTCTTAGAAGTGAGGGACACATGAAGCTGTTTTCTGGTATCTGAAGCTCTATAAGAGTAAATCCATACTTTCTCGGATTCTTTCCTCATCTGTAAAATGGAGATGATGATAATAAAGCCTCCGTGAAATGATCTTTGTTACAGTTAAAGGAAATAATACATGTTAAGCTGGATGCAGTGGTGCACACCTATTATTCCAGGAGCCTGAGGCAGGAAGATCATAAGTTTAAAGCCAGCTTCAGCAATTTATTGAGACACTGTCTCGATCCAGTATTAATGTAGAAAACTGTCATGTATTAGAGGAGGGCTGCTGATAAAACATGGTCCAGTGCATGTTATAATGGGTGGCACACACCTGTAGTCCCAGCAGCTTGGGAGGCTGAGGCAGGAGGATCACAAGTTCAAAGCCAGCCTCAGCAAAAGCGAGGCACTAAGCAACTCAGTGAGATCCTGTCTCTAAATAAAACACAAAATAGGGCTGGGGATGTGGCTCAGTGGTCGAGTGCCCTGAGTTGAGTCCCTGGTCCCCCCCCAAAAAAATCATGTTATAACTGCAAAGTTACTCCAAATATGTTAACATGTGCTTCTAAAATGGGAAGAAAATCCAGAACCATTTTCTCATTATCAACTAAAAAAGCCAATATTTGTGTAGCTTCTCATTTTAATGTCTCTTTGTCCCACATATATGTGTATCTGTTTGCATATACATTCACATTTCCATTTTGCTTAGCATTTTGGGTGAGGTTTTTAAAATTAATCAAGCCAATTTAGGGGTTGTCGCTCAGTGGTAGAACACTCTCCTAGCACACGTGAGGCACTGGATTCGATTCTCAGCAGCACATAAAAATAAAAAAATAAAGGTATTGTGTCAACCTACAACTAAATATCCATATATATGTAATTAATCAAGCCATTGAACTAGTGTCCATTCAAAATAAGAAATAAGGATTTTTCTTTCTTCCTTCTTTATATTAAAAAAACCCAATCTGGGGGCTGGGATTGTAGCTCAGCGGTAGAGCGCTTGCCTCGCATGCGTGAGGCCCTGGGTTCGATCCTCAGCACCACATACAAAGCAATAAAATAAAGACATTGTGTCCACCTACAACTAATTATTAATACTAATTAATACTACAACTAATTAATACATACTAATTAATACTACAACTAATTATTAATACTAATTAATACTACAACTACATACTAATACTACATACTAATTAATACTACAACTAATTATTAATACTAATTATTACAACTAATTATTAATATATATATATATTAAAAAAAAAAACAAAAAACCCAATCTGTGCAAGAAAATAGAACTTATCACCTGTAGTCAATTTTATAAAATCTATTCAGTTATTCTTTGGGTTGTGCTTTCTCATTTTTCAAAAATACATTTCTTGATCCTAACAGCTAATTTCCATTTCATAATGTGGTTGTTATTTAAACACTGACAATTTATTGGTTAAGGTGCTTAGGAAAATTCTCTCTAGTTTGGGCTGTTTTACATGATGACTGAAATAACCATAAAAACTCAAAGTTGGGGCTGGGATTGTGGCTCAGTGGTAGAGCACTTGCCACGCATGCGTGAGGCACTGGGTTCGATCCTCAGCACCACATAAAAGTAAGTAAATAAAATAAAGATATTGTGTCCATCTACAACTAAAAAAAATATTTTAAAAAACCCTCAAAGTCATTTGACTATTATTTTTATGATTTTAGACCTTGTGGCTCCTCAATGTTAAATCTCTATAAGGAGAGTCTTCTACTTGCTCTGCCATCCTGGAACTGACAACATAGATGGACAGACTGTCCAGAGCAGCTTTGTTTTGTTTACTAGGCACTGGCTTCAACAGTGAGAATTTGATGTAGTGGAGGGAGCTGATAGGGCTACTCATGTTGCACATGAGTGCTGGCTGGAAGGGCTGTGCAGTCACACATTACTACAAACAAAACATGTCACCCTTCAGTGATCTTAATGTTTTGTCCATTAAATGTACTCTCTCATGTAAATGACAGTGCATTTTACTGGTAAACAGATGTTCCCCACTATCATCTAGAATTAGAAAGCTGTGGTTTATGGTTTGCTTTTAAGCTCTGGTTCTCTTAGTTCCCTTAGTAGTTTCCATAGTCATTTCTATTTTATCCTCCTACCCACCTATGTGTTGGTTCTACTTTGGCCTTACTCTTTTTTGGTCCAGGGAGCAAGTGCTCTGGGCACTATAATATACACCTTTGGGGCCTTTACAAGTATTCACATAAAGATATAGAGCATAATGTTAAAACATGCTATACCTAAGGTAATTTGGCCTTAATTGTAGTATGAATTTCATTGAGAGGATAGTTTTAATGAACTGCTTTGTATATCTCTTAGTTTAAAATACAAGATCCCCAGCATGTCAGATTGTTTCCTAGAAGATGGGATCTAAATGCCAGATGGGATAGCTGGTCTGACAATAGGCACGAAGATTTGGGTTTAAGCCAGGCATGGTGGTGTACACCTGTAATCCCAGCAACATTGGAGGCTAAAGCAGAGGATCTCATGTTTGAGGCCAGTATCAGCAATTTAGTGAGACCCTATCTCAAAATATTCTTATTTTAAAAATTTATTTATTTATTTATACTGGGGATTGATCCCAGGACACTTTACCCCTTAGCTACATCCCCAGTCCTTTTTTTCTTTTTTGAGACAGAGCCTTGCTAAGTTGCTGAGGTTGGCCTTAAAATTCTGATATATATATATATTTATTTTTTTGGACAGGGGATTGAACCCAGGGGTGTTTCATCTCTGAGCTACCTCCCTTGTCCTTTTTTATTTTGAGACAAGTTCTCTCTAGGTTGCTGAGGCTGGCCTCGAATTTGCTAGCCTCCTATCTCAGGCTCTCAAGTTCCTAAGATTATAGGTGTGCACCATTGTACCTGACTCCAACTATTTTTAATTATTTTTGGTGAATATCCATATTGTTTTTCCATAGCTGTTTAACCATTTTACATTCCTACCGACTATACCAGGGTTCCAATTTCTCCACAATCTCCCCAACACTATTTTTTAAAAAATAACACCCTCCAAACAGGAATAATATCTCATTATGAAGCTGATTTGCATCTTTCTGATAATTAATGATGTTGAACATCCTTTCATATACCTGTCGGTCATTCACATATCTTCTTTTTTTCTTCTTCTTTGTTTGTTTGTTTGTTTTTGGTACCAGGGATTGAACCCAGAGGCACTTAACCACTGAGCCACATCCTTTTTTTTGGAGACAGTGTCTCGCTGAATTGCTTGGGTCCTCACTAAGTGCTGAGGCTGGTTTTGAATTCACAAACCTCCTTCCTCAGTCTCCTCAGCTACTGAGAATTACAGGTGTGCACCAATGTGCTTAGCTTTATATATCTTCTTTTTTTTTCAAATATTTTTATTAGTTGTTGATGGATCTTTGTTTTATTCAATTATTTATACGTGGTGCTGAGAATCGAACCCAGGGCCTCACACATGCAAGGCAAGTGCTCTGCCACTGAGCCACAACCTCAGCCCCTTTATATATCTTCTTTAGAGACTATTTGTTCAAGTCTTTTGCCATGATAAACATGTTTTTTTGCTATTGGGTTGCAGAAATTTTATTCATATTTTGGGAATTAACCTTTCATCAGCTATGTAGTTTGCAAATATTTTATTCCATTCTGCAGATTGCCTTTTCATTCTGTTAATTATTTACTTTGCTCTCGTGCCTTCATGTGAACTATACCATGGGAATAATCAATTAGTAGGTAGAGTCCCTCTTTATAGACATACCTCAACACATAAATGCATACAGAATATAATTAAAACATCACAATTTTTCAAACCAAAATGAATTAAAGATCTAGGCATTGAGCATCAACAGTGCCAACAGAAAAGAGATAGCTGACACTATATGCCTCATAGAAGAACTCAATACCACGTATCAGGTTTTTATGTCAAAAATTTTGAGCTTCAACATGACTAAACTTATAGATTCAAATAATAATTTACAAGACATACAGAAGATTGGAGAATGTTTTAAATAATATATCTGCAAAATCCAATCTGTGAAGCCGGGTGCTGTGGCACACGCCTGTAATCCCAGCACTTTGGGAGACTGAGACAGGAGAATCGCGAGTTCAAAGCCAGCCTCGGCAACAGTGAGGCGCTAAGCACCTCAGTGAGACCCTGTCTCTACATAAAACACAAAATAGGGCTGGGGATGTGGCTCAGTGGTTGAGTACCCCTGAGTTCAATCCTCGGTACTAAATAAAAAAAGTCCAATCTGTGAGAAACTTTAGGGACAAACAATCAAATTGATTTAACCAAGACATTACAAAGAATAAAAGAGGAGTGGAGACCTTTAAATTAAAAGATACATGGGCTGGGGCTGTAGCTCAGTGGTAGAATGCTTGCCTAGCATGTGTGAGGCACTGGGTTTGATCCTCAGCATCACATATAAATAATAAGTGAATAAAATAAAGATTCAACAACTAAAAAAATTTTTTAAAAAATACAAGTAAACTGATTGCAATATGTAACTAATTTGGAGTCTAACTTGAGTGAATATTGGATAAAATGTTCAAGATACTGTTAAAACTATTGGAAATTTGCACATTGATTGAATATTTAATAGTATTAAGACAATTTTATTTTTTTCCTTAAATATGTTAGATTTTAGTTAGATTCCTAAAAAGTCCTTGCATTTTATGGATATGCACTAAAGATGTATTGATGGAATGATATGATTTATGTGATTTTCTTCAAAATATGGGAGTAAAGAATAGATAGAGTATAAAGATGAAACCAATTGGTATTGGTTGATAATTAGCAAAGCTGGGTGATGGTTTCATTTAATGCATTAGTAAATGTTTGGAATTTTCCATAATAATAGAATGTCCCCATGTTTAAGCAGATACCAAAAGATACGTTGTGTTTGTTTCACTGCTCATGAGGGTAAAATGGAAAGGATTGACAACACTTACATTGATGAAGAAATGAAGGCATTGCAAATCTTATATATTTCTTATGGGCATATAAAATCATATACTACTTTGGAAAACTATTTGGCAGTTTTTTATAATTTTTTTTTAACTAGGAATTGAACTCAGGGGTACTCAACCACTGAGCCACATCCCCAGCCCTATTTTGTGTTTGATGTAGAGACAGGGTCTCACTGAGTTGCTTAGCGCCTCGCCGTTGCTGAGGCTGGCTTTGAACTCGCGATTCTCCTGTCTCAGCCTCCCAAAGTGCTGGGATTATAGGCATGCGCCACTGTACTGGCCTAGCTTTTTATAATGTTAAACATGTACTCATGTTAAGACCCAGATATTCCACTTCTAGATGTTTACTCAAGACATATGTCTTTAAATAACATATCTAATTAGATTTTTTTTATTGTTTTTTTTCAGTGCTAGAGATCAAATCCAGGTCCTCATTCTTGCCAGGTAGCTCTTGACTGAGCTACCTCTCCAGTCCTATCTTTCAGTAGATTTTAACAAGAATGTCCATAGCCAGATTGGCCTTAATGTTTCTGTTCCAAAGTAAAGTTTTCCTTTCCATACACAACACTGTTCTGAATTCTCATATCTCTCTGTCCATATCAGTGTAAATCCTATTATTTCAAGAGCCATCACAGTAATCATTTACTAAATAGATTTCAAATCCCGCATTCTAAACCCACCCTACATAGGCTGGGTGTCCCTTCTGTGGGTCTCACAACACACAGGACATACCTTCTTTTATCATTTTGTTACATTGTTGGGAAATGATGTCCACCACCGGACAATGAACTTTCTGAGCATGGGATCAAGTCTTATTCATTTTGTATATTGTATATTGGCTGCAACCTAACAGTCAATGGCTTCATCTGGCTTCTGATTTTCCATTCTCTCCTACTCACTGATCTCAGTGGGCCAAACAGGATGATTTAAAACTTGTGACTGAAGGACAGATGTGGGAAATAGTCCTATTTGAAAGATAATTTCAATTCAAGTTAATTATCAGAGAATCAGATTCTTAGACTTGGGAACACAATTACAGGTCTTCTAATTCAACTACCCATACCACTATTGGAGACTCTTTAACATTTCTATAAGTTGTGGAGTTATAGATTCCTTCAAGCAGGGTATAATGGTGACCAAAAAGGGGAAATCTTCAGCTCTCTGGAGACTTTGCCTTTTCTACTCTCTTCTGGTTCAGGACATAAAAATAATGAAACAGGAAGTTATTTATATTAGGACATACATGTGTTTATGTACAGATGTACACACAAACATACACTGTTAGTTTAAAACTGTAAGTTGCTTAAGGTGATGAATGGCAGGCTATTACCTAAAATGTTAAGTATAAGTTGGGGACTGAGACAGTACCCAGAGAGAAAATTATTTGTAATTTGAAGTTAAATCATATGTTAAAGCAAGGTACTCAGAGAAAAAAGCACATGGATTGGTAGATGCCACAGATGGATGGTGGGGGACAACAAGCCACTCTGTCAAGGAGCTGCCAGATAGAACCAGCAGTCTGAGCCCCAGTCTTGCTCTGTGTCCAGAAAAGAGGACTATAAACCTTGGGTCAGTCATACTCTACTGGAGCAGCTTTAAGTACCACATTGATTTGGCAAGGTTCTAGGATCTGTTACAAAGAAAAGTGCTAAGATGTTAAAAAATGGGGAACTTTGTCCAGAAGTAATTCAACTCATCAGAGTATAGCCATTTTGCTGGATTTTCCTACGATCAGTTGAAATCTGCCTTTCTGTGGCTTGTTGATTTTAGCTCTAAGCCAGGATCACATAGAGAAAGTCCAAATCACCTGCCACATCATGACTTTTGAATATTCCAAGGCAGCTTGCATGTGTGATCAGAAATCACTGAACTCATGAACACTGGTGCTTAGCTTGGGGTGGCCCATAGTAGCACCTCATAAATGGGAGTAGTTATTAATTGTACTATTACACTGCCTTTGAGCCATTTCGTTCTTCATAACCAAAGCTCTTTCAGGGAAATTGTTCCGGTGTTACAAAAAGGAAGTTCCCATTTAATCATAGCAACAACTTGATATGTAAATGTTAGACACCGGGGTATTAGACTTCTGCAGATATCCAGATATCTTTCCCTCACTCTCCACTACCTCTGGCTTACCTTTATTTTTATTTATTTATTTATTTTTGGTACTAGGGATTGAGCCCAGGAGTGCTTTACCACTGTGCTACATCCTTAGCCCTTAATTTTTTTTAAAATATTTTTTTAGTTGTAGATGGACACAATGTCTTTATTTTTTTAAAAAATGTTTTAGTTGTTGATGGATCTTTATTTTATTCATTTGTTATTTATATGTGGTGCTGAGGATCGAACCCAGTGCCTCATGCATGCTAGGCAAGCGCTCAACCACTGAGCCATAGCCCCAGCCCCACACAATGTCTTTATTTTATTGCTTTGTATGTGGTGCTGAGGATCAAACCCAGGGCCTCACGCATGGGAGGCAAGCACTCTACCGCTGAGCTACAATCCCAGCCCTTCTTTTTTTAAATTTTAAGACAGGGTCTCACTAAGTTGCTGAAAGTCTTTCTAAGTTATTGAGGCTGGCCTCAAACTTGCTATCCTTGTCTCAACCTTGCTGGGATTACAGGTGTGTGCTACCACAACCTGCTTGCCTTACTGTTATTAAGTATCAAATCATCCTTGAAGCTGGGCACAGTGGCACAAGCCTGTAATCCCAGCACTTAGGAAGGCTGAGACAGGAGAATCGCGAGTTCAAAGCCAGTTTCAGCAACTGTAAGGCGCTAAGCAACTCAGTGAGACCCTGTCTCTACATAAAAAAAAAACCAAAACCACAAAATAGGTCTGGGGATGTGGCTCAGTGGTCGAGTGCCCCTGAGGTCAATCCCCAGTACCAAAAAAAAAAATCATCCTTGAAGACCTAGCTCAAGTTATTCTCTGAATTTCTTTCCCAGCTGTAAGTACTGACCACTTCATTGCTTTTTTTCTTTTTTTCTTTTGGTACTGCGATTGAACTCAGCCCTATTTTGTGTTTTATGTAGAGACAGGTTGTCACTGAGTTGCTTAGTGCCTTGCTGTTGCTGAGGCTGGCTCTGAACTCG
Source organism: Geosciurus inauris (assembly GCA_004024805.1). Taxonomy (NCBI): domain Eukaryota; kingdom Metazoa; phylum Chordata; class Mammalia; order Rodentia; family Sciuridae; genus Geosciurus; species Geosciurus inauris. The sequence continues at coordinate 80,989 of PVHX01001886.1, forward strand.
TGATTCTCCTGTCTCAGCCTCCCAAAGTCCTGGGATTACAGGTGTGTGCCACCGCACCCAGCTTGACCACTTCATTTCTTCCATTGAATTAGGACTGAATGTGGTCTGGGGATACAGTTCGGTGGTAGAGCACTTGCTCAGCATTATATGGCCCTGGGCTGTTTGTATTTTCATGAGATCTATTCCCCTCCCACACACTATTTAGAATGCTGAACTCCTCTTGGTATTTCTAGTATCAAGCAGAGTGACTGGAACATAGCATGTAATCAATATTATTGAAGAAATGTAGCTTTTGGGAGTATTAAGTTATATAATTTTTAAAGCTGGATGGGGACTTTAAAGATTTTTTCCATGCCTCATTCCTCCATTTCAGTGGTTCTCAACTTTGACTTTGTATTGGAAAGTATTGGATTTTTTTAAAAAATGGAAGCAACCAACAGAGCATCTGATTTATAAGAAAGATGCAACAAAATTTTAAGTGAGACAAAATATTTTCAAAACAGCATCAATAACCAGGTGTGATTACAGGCACACACTTGTAATCCCAGCTACTCAGGAAAATGTAGTAGGATCCAGAGTTCAGGGCCACTTTGGGCAACTTAGTGAGATTTCCTTTTAAAGAAAAAAGGTGGGGGGAGCATATTTAGCTATACTCAATTCATAATAGCACAAATGAGTGAACAGAATAATAATTCATGCTATATAACATGTAATGAACTAGCAACAGAGAAAGTTGGTCAAAGGAAGGTAGAGGAACTTTGTCTCATAAGAATTAGAACTGAGGATCCCTAATCATCAGGCACCATTCCATGTGCCTAGGTTTAGAAACATACAAGATACTCTGGGCATTTTTCAGTCCTGGTCAACCATGGCCATGATACAACACTTGTGCTGAGTTACTCTCTGCACTAAGCAGTCATCTGCATAGGTTCCTGTGAGCATGTGGGAATCATTCCAGTCTCAGATCCTTGGTGATCTTCAGAGTAATTAGACATTTCTGCCTTAATTTCTCAATTTTGGGCATTACACAGTCAGTTACACAGGGATACACTTGGCATACAGGCAGTCCATCATTGATCAAGTCCAATTTGGCTTGAATGGAAAAGTCGACAGAGTTGGTGTCAACCTGGAAGTGATAAGGTGAACCCACCTGAGTGTGCAGGAAGTGTGTTGGGAGACCTCTTTCCTTCAGCATGCTGGGATCTTCCTTTTCTTGTAGATTTTAATCTACCTTTCTCTTTAAGTCTCTGATCTCTAAGATAAAACAGTCCCTTCATGGTCATGTGTTTCCTTGCTTTCTTTTGCTTCCCCATATCATGTCACACTTGTTTCTTTTGGCAGTATTGGGGAATTTTATTTTTGGTTTTTGGAGCTGGAGTTTGAACCCAGGGCCTCCTGCATACTAAACACATCTGTGCTCTACCATGGAGTTACACCCTAGTATTGGGGAATTTTAAAAAGTCCTGAGGCCTGGATCTTTCCCACAAAGATTCTGATATAGGTGGTCTGGAGTGTGATCTGTGTATCAAGATTTTAAATATGTTAGGTTGCTGATTCCAGTGTGCAGCTAAAGTGGCAAAATTCCTTCATTTCCTTTCTGTGAATGAGGAAGCTGACTTCCAGAGAACTCACCTTTTCTATTACTATGCATGGTGGGAAGAAATGAACAGACCTCAGATCTCCTGACACCTATTCTTTTTTTTTTTTTTTTAATTTTTTTTTCTTTTTTTTTAGGCTTACATGTTAACAGTGTAAATGATTA
>PVHX01001886.1:82850-186913 GCA_004024805.1 Geosciurus inauris
ACATATCAATTCTCTAGTTGTAAGTTGTATAGAATCACAACATATATGCAGTCATACATAAAGTTAGGGCTATGATGACCATCATATTCCATCACCCTTGCTGTCCCCATGCCCCCTCCCCCCTTACACCCCTGTGAACAGAGATCCACCATTGTTCCCATGTCCTTCCCCACATTATGGATCAGCATCCACTTATCAATGAGTACATTCAGCATTTGGTTTTCTGAGATTGGCTTACTTCACTTAGCATGATATTCTCTAACTCCATCCATTTACCTGCAAATGCCATAATTATATTCTCTCTTATTGCTGAGTAATATTCCATTGTGTATATATGCCACAGTTTCCTGACACCTATTCTAACATACTTCCTATGGGAGTACTATCTGTCTTTGCTTCAAATGGGCACCACCTCTCTCTCCTGGGCACTGAGGAGCAGCCCCCAGTTCATAGGCACTGTGAAGCCTCTCACCTTTCAATTTTAGTGCAACATATTTAAAAAGAGCTATTATAATTCTGTATCTAAAAATCACCAAATTTTGTGTGTGTGTGTGTGTGTGTGTGTATATATATATATATATATAAACAGTATCATATTCCTCTTTGTCATTTTATTAAAGAATCTTACTTTGTATAATATTCTATTTCCCCCTTTGGGACTTAATAAAAGTAATTTCTTTCTTTCTTTCATTTTTGTTTTTTTGGTACCAGGATTGAACTCAGGAGCACTCAACCACTGAGCCATATCCCCAGCCCTATTTTGTGTTTTATGTAGAGACAGGGTCTCACTGAGTTGCTTAGTGCCTCGCCGTTGCTGAGGCTGGCTTTTAACTTGCAATCCTCCTGCCTCAACCTCCCAAAGTGCTGGGATTACAGGTGTGCGCCACCATGCCCAGCTTAATAATTTCATTTTTAATGAAAACAAAGTGCCATCTGCAAACATTTTGATTTAAGACTGAATTGACCTTTGTATGTCCAGAATATTTACCTGTAACCTAGAATACTAGAAGTTTGTTGTCTCTGCCTAGGTGAGGGAAACTGGTATCATACACTATCCAAATATTTCCCTAGACCCCCAAAGCCTAACTGAGCATGCCTAATACTTACTACTCTTCATGATACTTAGTAATCATCAGCTTGATCCATTTATAGAAAGTAGAAGGAGCATGTTCTGGTTATCTATTGCTATATGATGATTATTCCAAAACTTAGAAGCTCAAAACAACAAGTATTTTAGTATGTCTCATGATTTTGAAGGGCAATCTGGGCCTATATAGGTGATTCCTCAGTCCCAAGAGACATCACTTGAGGCCACCAAGCAGTAATCAGATGGAAGTTAGGCTTCTCTAGAGTGTCTAAGATAGCTTCATTCACATCTGGCCCCTGTTCAGGGATGGTTCTGAGGCCAAGATTAGTTGCAACTGCAATCAGATATGAAACCAACATGTAATCTTTCTGGCATGCTGATATTTAGGATATTCTTCTTTAAAAAAATATGATATAGCTTGTCCATTTCTTCTTATTTTTTTAATTGTGTGGTAAAATACACATTTCATAAAATTTACTATTTTAGCCACTTTTATGTTTCAGTTCATTGGCAATAATTACATCACACAACCATCTATTTCAAAACTTTTTCATTAACCAAATAAATCGTGTAATCATTAAGCAATTGCTCCCCATTTCCTCCCTCCCCAGATCTTGGTACCTCTAATCTCCTTTATGCCTCTATGAATTCACCTATCCTAGGTACCTTATATAAGTGGAACTATAAAATCTTCACCCTTTTGTGTCTGGCTTATCCCACCTAGCATAATGTCATCAAGGTCCATCCGTGTTGTGGCATTTATCAGAACTTCATTCCTTTTTGTGGTTAAATAATATTCCATTATATGTATCTGGTATATTTTGTTTATTCATTCATCTGTTGATGAACTTTGGTGTTTCCACTTTTTGGAAATAATGTTGCTAAGAACATGGGTGAACACATATAGGCTGTAGTTCCTGCTGTCATTACTTTGGTTGTGTATACCTAGGAGTAGAATTGTTGGTAATTCTAAGTTTAGCTTTTTTGGAAACCCAAAACTGTTTTTTATAATGGCTGCATGATATTACATTCCCAACAGCAATATGTGTTTCCCTACTGATTAGTAATGTCAAGCACCCTTTCATGTGCTTATTAGTATGATGCCTTTTTTAGAGAAATATGAATGTAAAACCTTTCCCCATTTCTTATTTGGATTTCGTTGTATATATATTAAGCTGTATATATATATATTAAGCTGTATATTCAAATTTCCTACATAACAGTCCAGGGTTTTCAGAGAGAAGATTTCAGAAATTCAAGTAGAAATTGTAAGACTTCTTATGACTTTGCTTCTGAAGTCCCAGGATTCCACTTACGCGATATTTTATGTAGGTAATGCAGCTCATGAAGTCAGCCTAGATTCTAGGGAAGGAGTTACAAAAAACTTGTGGCCATTTGTAATCTATCAAAGTACTAATTTAACACAGCTTCTTTTCTCCTGTAGTCTTAAAGTGTTGTCACCTATAAGAGCCTTCACTCTATTGGGTGTGTTGGCACATGCCTGTAAACCCATCCAGCAGGTTAAAGCAGGAGGATTGCAAGTTCAAAGCCAGCCTCAGCAACTTAGTGAAGCCCTAAAAGCAACTCAGCAAGACCTTATCTCTAAATAAAAAATAAAAAGGGCTGGGAATGTGACTTAGTGTTTAAGTGCCCCTGGATTCAAACACTGGTACCAAAAAAAAAAAAAGGCCTTCACTATGGCATTTGTACACATTTTCCTTTAATTATGATGTAGAGATAAGCGCAATTACTTGATTTTTAGGAATCACCAAAATGATCTACTTTTTTTTAAATATTTTTTTTTTAGTTGTTGATGGACCTTTATTTTTTATTTATTTATATGTGGTGCTGAGGATTGAACCCAGTGCCTCACACATGCTAGGCAAGCACTCTACCACTGAGCCACCACCCCAGCCCCCAAAATGATCTACTTTATAATAATGAGGCAGAAAGACTAATTTTTAATCTTGGCTCTATCATTAACTGCCTGAATGCCCTCACTTGGAGGATAAGCTAAGTGTCATTTAATTTTTCTTTGATACAATATTAAGAAGAATGATATTTGACCACTAAGGTAGGTAAGAAGAAAAGAGCTAAACTTTTAATCAAATTCTTAAGGACTGAATGTGGGCCAGAGTGTCTACTTACAATAAATGGGATCCCCAGATTTTTATGAAAAACTTTGAGCTCTTATCCACCAGGTGATCACTAGATAGATCTACAGAACAGTAGTAGACAGTTGAGACAGTCCCCTTTGGGGGACTCGGGCCTACAGGCAACGATCCTCCTGTGCTGTGCCAAAGGTAAAAAATTCATGCATTCCCTTTTTCCCTTGAGTAGTTTTGTTACTCTTTGGAATAAATTCATTTATTTGCCTTCTGTCCTCAGATCTCTGATGGGTTGAAAAATAATGGCGATTTTTGTAGATAACCTGTCTTTCAAAAAGTATGCATATTGTGGGTAGATCTCAAGGACATTTGCTGAGTGATAAAAGCATTATATCTATAATATAATATATATACATATATATATAAGTAGGAGGATTTATATATATATATATAGATATGATCTATCTATCTATATAATCTTTATATATATATATATATATATATATATATATATAGAGAGAGAGAGAGAGAGAGAGAGAGAGAGAGAGAGAGAAAGACCCTCAAAATAATTATAAAGATAAGAACAAATTGTTAGGGTTGGAGTAATGTTCTCTTGAAGTTTTCTGGATTCTAAGCAGAAGTGGAACTCTAAATGGTGTTTTATATACCCCCTTCAAAAAAGGTGTGTGTGTGTGTGTATATATGTATTTTTTTTCAGTGCCGGGGATATAACCCAGGGCCTTGCACTTGTTAGGCAAGCACTCTACCACTGAGCTGTGTCTCTGGTCCTGCATCAAACATATTTTGTACATATTTTTTTGTTCTCTAATGTGAATTTTTATTTGGAATGTATTTCTACATGTGGACCTAATGCATCAAAGGGTACACATAGTTTACATTTTGATAATGTCAAGTTGTTCTTCAAACAGTTTGTACTAGTTAAATTCTTACTAACATTGTATAAGTGGCACCAAAAATCTTAGCCTAACTAAAAAAGCTGAGGCTACTAACTCTACAGAAAAATATAAAGTAATTATGTATCCAGTTGGATGCACTGAAAGACATTTTCTACACAAGAGTCTATTTGCCATTTCAAAAGAGCATTTCAGAGAGGGAAGTAAATATTGGTCTTCGGTAGTTCTTTCAGTCTAGTATTTACAACTGAAGCTGTTTGCTCTCTAAACGCAATTCACCAAAATTTAGTGCTCAACAACAGAAACAGCATTTCTGGTTTCCATTAGCTTGTACATTAGTGACTGATGATTGGCTCTGATGACTGATGTCTTGGGCAAAGAATGTGCTTAACTTTTGGCATTAAAGGAAAAGTGACTAAATGGCATGCTATACCTTCTTGGTTAAAAATAGAAAACATCAGACAACGTTTGCTTCAGTTCACATCCTGATTATTTTAAATTCTCACATCTCATGCATAAGTTTTTCATTCAACAAATTCATATATATGTTGCTACAACATGCATGTGCATCTGCTTTGTAGTAAGAGGATTTTATAAATTAGGTGTCTATAAATATCTATAAAATACTTACAAATGTCAACTTCTACTATCTATCTATCTATCTATCTATCTATCTATCTATCTATCTATCTATCTATCCATCCACCTGTCTATTGGAATCTGTCCATCTATTCATCATCCATTCATCTATTTAATCAAACACTTATGCATTTAATAAACATTTGTCTTTAACATCCACTCAGTTATAGTCATGCTATGGACACTTGAAATTGAATAAAAGATGGTCCCTGTTCTCAATTCAGTACAATCTAGTGGGATATAAATATGCTCAGATCCTACTGGGGAATTAGTAGACTTCCCAGCGGAAGTGGCATTGTAGATACTTGAAGGTATGTAGGATGTTGACTAAGAGTCTTTGCTTGGTCAGAATTTAGTTAGGCTTCTGAAGCTTCTCCTAAGCACATCTGTGCACCTCCTTATAAAATTCAGTTTTAGGAAAAGAATCCGGTTAAGACAGTACCTTAGCTGGTATCCCCCTATCCTCAATATCTGACCATCCTTGACATCTGCTTGGGTTTCTCATCCTCCATCATCCCCCAGGTGATGCCCCATCATTCTGGTAAGTTCTCAGCAAGAATACTGTTAGGTTGATTTAATCAGGATCCTCCTTACCCCTGAGATTTCCTATCAGTAATTTTCTGCTCACTGATCCCCACATTGCTCTTTGTTTATAAATTTTCTCTTGCGTATGATGTATTCAGGGTTGAGCCCAATCTCTTTCCCATTGCAAGATCCTATTGCAATGGTTCCTGCATATAATATGAGGGACCTAAATAAAGTCTTCCTTACTATGTCTTAACAAGTATCGTTTAAAAATTGTTTCTTTAACAGTGTCAATGGATGATCTAGGTTCTAAGAAGTTCATTCCAGACTGAGAGAGTATGCTTGGAAAAGGCACGTGGGTGTAAAAGTGCATTGGAGAACAGTTTAGGGGATGTTGAATGATAACAGCTAATGCTGAAATAGAAATTATTAAAGAAGGGTTACAGTTAATAATGAGACAGGGACATCCTTATGGTAAGAGTTGTTAGAGAAGGCTTATGGAGAAGGCAGAAGTACTTAAATAAGACTTTGAACACCGAGTAGGAGTTGACAAGCAGACTGCTGGTAGGAAGAGACTGCTGAGGCAGAGAGCAGCATGCACACAGTTCTGGAGGTGGCCAGCAGCCCAGTATTGTAAGGAAGTGAAAGGAATGAATCTGGACAAGTAGTATCCAGCATTCTATTACATTCTTTTCTACTTAAAGATTTTTCACATAGGCTAGTTTCTTTGCCTAGAAACCTCTTTGCCAATAACAGAATGCTTTTGGTGGCCATTAACAGAAAATCAAAGTTGGAAAGACCAGAAGGTAGCTAAGGTTTCCATTCATAATGCCATCAGGGTTCTGTTTCACTGTGATTATTCTGATTCTACCTTCTCCAGCAAGCTGGCTTTTCTCTTTAGGTAGCAAGATGGATGCTGCTGGCTTCCAGGATGCAAGTTCTTATTCACATTCAAGGAGGCAAAGTAACTATTTCTCCATCTTCAAACAGAATCCCTGAGTTTTACTCTGGTTGACACAGATTGGATCACATGCCCATTCATAAACCAGTAACTATAACTCGTAAAGGCTGAGGTCATTCTGTCTTTGAACAAATTGCCACAGCAAGGAGATTTAATTGGATCGAATTCATGAGGTGAGAGCAGGCGCTATATCAGACAAACCTGTGGATATACTATGTGTGTAAGGAGTATCTGGGCAAAGGGGGAGCAGAGGGAGACAATGGCAAATTCGATTGCACTGCTCCCCTTTGTGCCAAGTCTAGTCCTTATCTTAGATATCAGGTCTGCAGAGAGACATTCCCATATCTCCCAATCTAGATTTAAAAAGTCCTTTTCTAGCTCATGGCACTGTATAGTTTTCCTTCACAATGCTTATCACTTTTATACACTTAATTTTAGGATTATTTGTTAAGTGTTTGTTTCCTGCCCTAGACTCCAAACTATGTGGGAGCAGAGACCATCATTTTTCCTTAGCACAGGTCCCTTGCTGGTATATCATACACATGCTATAAATATATGGAAATGAATGAGTAGATTTGTCTTGACTCCTATTCAGTAATAAGAATTCTGGGCTTGGGATATAGCTCAGTGGTAGAGTGCTTGCCTAGAACACACAAAGCCCTGGTTTTGATTCTCTAGTGTCCCTCCCTGCCCACACATAAAAGAATAAATTAGCCAGGTGCAGTGGTACATGCCTGCAATCCCTGGTAATCAAGAGGCTGAGGCAAGAAGATTGCAAGTTTGAGGCCAGCCTGGACAACTTAGGGAGATGCTGTCTCAATATAAAAAGGGTTGTAGATAGCTTGATGGTAAAATGTGCCTGGGTTCAATATCCAGTAACCACCCCCAACCCCGTCCCAAAAGAGAATTCTTAACTTTGACTAGCTTCAAAACTGATGTGGGACTGGGGAGGCAGGAGATAAAAATGAATACTAACCTTGGGGCTATATTATAATGTGACCAAAAACTGGTAACTGGTAAGTCCAACAGAAAGATACTCCAGGAATTACACTGATTAAGAGACTCACTATTTTTGTAAATGATACTGTCAAATGCCAGTTCTATGTAAAAAATTTTGTCACTTGTAACGATATTCATTCCTGCTCTCTTATTATCAAGGTTATATCTTAGAGCAGAGCAAATTTTAAATGCATTTACACAGACCAGGACTATCTTGCTCTTCTTCTAATTAATTACATGTACCAGAAATGCAGAGTCATGGAACTGAGGCAATAAAAAGGTTTTCATCTGGGCTAAAGAAATTATCATCAGTTGATGGAACTCATGTCATTCAAAATTTGCATTTTGACTTCTGGTTGTTTGAAATTTTATTTTCATATTGATTTTGGTTCATTTTCAAATAAATGAGTTTAGGGAAAATCAGGTTTCAACATTTCAAAATATTCATGCCACTAAAATGTAGGTCTACTCTATGTCATCAAACCTCAGCATTCTGGTTAAGGATGTTTGGAGGATCGATTTATAGAACATCAATTAAAATAGTTAAATTATTTGGTCAGCTTTAATATAATTTCTTCCTGTTCTTTCAGTGGGAAAAACTCTCATTGTTTCATTGGTCCCAGATAGACAAAGAAGTGTTTATTGACCCCTATTTATTGATTTTTATCTCTTTTTAACATAGACATATTTTTGTGCTAGTCTGCATGACAAAATATCATGTTTCAATTTTTATTAGAATATGTGAAGAAATTTTTATTTACTTTGATTTCATATTAGAGTATTTTATCTGTTATATCGTTTGTATTTACAGAGACTGAAAATTTCAATTCAGTAGCAGTGCTATATAAATTCAAGATTTGAGTGATAATTGCTCCATAGTGAAATCTGTTACCAGCATTTGATATGGAGGATGTAGGCTAATCTATTAAATACAATAATTTCACTTTTTTAGGCAATCTTTGGGCATAACTACTTATTTGAGAAAATAATCAATCCAAGCCAGGCACAGCGACACATGCCTATAATCCCAGCACTTTGGGAGGCTGAGACCGGAGAATTGTAAGTTCAAAGCCAGCCTCAGCAACAGCGAGGTACTAAGCAACTCAGTTAGACCCTGTCTCTAAATGAAACACAAAATAGGGCTGGGGGTGTGACTCAGTGGTTGAGTAGCCCTGAGTTCAATCCCCAGTACTAAAAAAAAAAAAAAAAAAAATCAATCCAAAGGGCTCCTTTCTCCTCTTGCCCTTAACTATTATTTGTCCTTAGTATTGGTTAAAATTTATAAGGTGAAGAAAACCAGCTTAGCCTGATGAGATAAAAGTTAACTTTAGGACTGTGTCCCAATCCTATGTTAGTGGTGACTTTGTGAAAATATGGGAATAACAAATTTGGTTTCTTCTATATTTTCACAATACAAAAATACATCTGTGACTTTATATGTGTATGGGTTTTCCCACAACACCAACAAAGTAGTCCTTTAGCAGTAAAGACTAACTGGGTGTGTTCTAGTTCAGTTCAGTTCTGATGCTGTCCACCTGGAGACAGCATCTGTTCCCACGAGACTGCCCTCTACCTCTACTTTAGATATCAATCACAAGCCCAAGGTTGTGGGTTGTTTTGTCTGTGCTGACTCTAAATTGAGATTCCCACAACCTCCTTCTTGTATCCAATTAATGTGCTAGAAAGCCTCATAGAACTCAGGGAAATAAATACATTTCCCAGTTTATTATAAAGGATATTACTAATGATCCAGACAAAGATATGCATAAGGCAAAATATAGGAAAAGGGGCACCTATGCAGGCATCATTGATTAAATCATTGGCTGTTGGTGATCAACTTAACCTTCAGTCCCTCTCCGGTCCTTAGAGGTTGGGGGCTGGAGCTGAAAGTCCCAATCCCCTAATTCTGCCTTAGTATTTCTGGTGACCACGCCCTGAAGTCATTTGTGAACCCATTAGTATACAGAAAAATATTTGTCACTTTGAATATTCCAAAGATTTTGGGAGTTGTATTCCAGGAAATGGGGACAGGACCAAACACACATTTCACAAAATCACACTTCAGATAAGTGGTTTATATTTCTTTCTTCTTTTTTTAAAATTTCCCTCCCTCCCTTCCTTCCTTCCTTCCTTCCTTCCTTCCTTCCTTCCTTCCTTCCTTCCTTCCTTCCTTCCTTCCTTCCTTTCTTTCTTTCTTTCTTTCTTTCTTTCTTTCTTTCTTTCTTTCTTTCTTTATTTCTTTCATGTGTGTGGTACTGGGGATTGAACCAGGGGCACTCCACTACTGAGCTACATCCCTAGAACCCCTATCCTTTTTTGAGAAAGGTCTTGCTAAGTTGCCCAGGCTTGCCAAGAACTTTGACTTCTTGCCTTTGCCTCTGGAGTAGCTGGGTTTATAGGAGTGCACCACCATGCCTGGCTTACTGCCCAATATTTATGTGCCTGCTTTTCTATTCATAAAATGCTTTTTAGTAGGTGCTCAATGTTTGTTGAATGAGTGAGGGAATGGATGAATGAATAAAAACCAATACTTACTGAGTGCTAACCATGTACTCAGTGGCATTTTATGTTCATTGTCTCATTTAGGCCCTTTGAAACAGATGTTGTTATTAACTCTGATTTAAAAAGAAGAAACTTGAGCTTAATTACCTTGCCCAACATCATCATCCCACATGTGTGGGATTTGAATCCAGGCTTTCCAAACCCATGCCATGTTCTTAAACATGCCATGTCTGAGTTTTCCCCTGGATCCAAGAAAAGAAAGTCAGCTAAAGGCAACTGGAAATACTCCAGCTGTCCTTTGTCTGGTGAACTTGAGTCTGTGCCTTTTAGTGTCACATCACATGGGAAAAGAACTCAACATGTCTGGAATCTCTCACTGTGTGGTTTATCATCTTGGATGAGGAAAACTCTTACCTTTCGTGTCTTGAAGAGTACATAACTAAGGTCCTTCTAAACCAAAGAGACAGGATAATTGACCTCAAAGTATGTACTGCCCTTTGACCCCTTTGGGAGTAAACAAGGGGCAGAGAGCTAAGTATTTCTGCTCTTGTTCACAAATCTAAATATAACACTCTCAAAGAGAAATTTGAGTACTGATGAAACAAATGATCAATGGATATTTCAGACTCAGATGTCCATGATTCACTGCTTTTAACTGAAGTCACAGATGATATTATAATTAATATTTAGAAATTATATGCATGAACATTGAGATTGAATTTATAAACTCTGAAAATCTTCATTTCATTTTGCAAACAGTTGGTGCCACATAGTGACCTGGCTATGTGGCATTTAAAATGAGATTCTGTGTTTTTCTCCATGGTTTAGAAATGTTCCATATTTTGAAATCACACTGAAATCTTATTATTTAATGAACACATTTTAGGACATAAATGGAGCATTTTTATAAAGCTGCAGTTAAGTGAGAGTGATTACAATAACTCTGTGTCAAGGGAACCTGTGTGTCTCCAACAAAATTGGAACTGTGACTACATGTGTGAAAGGCCAAGGGAAACTCCCAACCTATGGGTCCCATGTGAGAAGCAGCACAATTGAGCCAGATTGTATCTTCACTAATCTACTTTAAAAATACCTTTTTGAAAGCACAGATTGGCCAAGAGGAGTAGAACAGAGAAGCTATCTCAAGTGAGCAAAGAGGTTGAAATAGTTAGGGAGTAGAGAACTGGAAAGAAAATAGGAATTGCAATTTCTGAGCATTTTCTTACCTAAAATCACCCATCTAACAGTGTTTAATGCATCATAAACTCTCACAAATACTTATTGAAATACATAAGACATTTTAAGTCCCCTTGCCCCCTGTCCTTCAAAAAAAACAAACTATAGTAAGACTAATGTAAGCCAGTAGGCTGCAAAATACTCTTGTTAATTTTGGAAGCCAGCCATATGTCATCTTACACAACAGAATGCTGTTTTAATGGCTCTCTTAACATATCCTGTGGTGTCTGAGTATTGGATAACACAGTACCTTTCTGGTTTAATTGTGCATTTCCTTGCTTCCTTTGGTTTCTGCCTGTCAAAATAAATATTCTGATGTTGATGCATATAAATATTAAAAAACTTAATGGTTAATAATGGAACAATTTAAGATGCATTAAATATTTTTAGAACTCTGAGCAAAGCATACATAAATTTTTTAAAGTTATCAGTAGGAGCCTCTAAAATTTTCTATGTAATAATTTATTTTTCAAATTAGATTAGAGAGAGGTTGTTTATTTGTTTGTTTCCAGTGCTGGGTATTGAACCCAGAGGCACTCTACGAATGATCTACCTCTCCAACTCTTTTTATTTTATTTTTTATCTTGAGACAAAGTCTTACTTCAGAATAGCCTCAAACCTGCAATTTTTCTGCCTCAGCCTCCCATGTAGCCAGGATTACAGGCTTGTGTCACCATACCTGGCTGAGAGATGTGAAAAAATAGAATTAGCTCTGAAGAAATTTGTAAAACTGTTAAAAAAACAATAAATGGCATTAAATTGTTAACTCATAAAATGGAATGCCATAAACATGTACCAATGAACATTTATGATGTCTTGGAAAAATTACTTGTATTTACTAAGGAGTATTTTTCCTTGTGCAAAATATCTAAACTGCACTTTAACAATTTAAAATACATTTAAATACATACATATTTAAGATACTATGTTTATGGAATCAAAATCTAATAAGACAATTTCTAAATGTTTAATTATATTCTATTTATTAGGAAAAGTTGAAAAGATGATAAATTGTGTGGTATACTTTAGGCCAGTATTAATACTAACACACTCAAGAATGAGGACAAACAGAATTCTTTCTGATAATGCCATATAGGCAAAGATCATCTTTCTTCCTCTCCACTAGCTATCTTATTTCCTTGTTAAACTTAAAAGAAACTTTTTAAAGAATTTCAGGATATTGAAACATTATGACTAATTGAACATGTTGAGTACGAAATAAATAAATAAATAAATAAATAAATAAATAAATAAATAAATTGCCACACATATGAAACTTTTAGTTCTGAGTTACATTTCAAAGCAACAGAATTAAGATAATCTTAATATTAAGACTAAATCAAGTGCTTGCTTTGGCAGCACGTATACTAAAATTGGAACAATACGGAGTTAGCATAGCCCCTACACAAGGATGACATGCAAACTTGTCAAGCATTCCATATTTAAAATTAAAAAAGCCTAAATGAAACATGATTTTACAGCTCTGTGGTTCAGAAACCATCTTCTTTGTGCAGATTCTTAGGGCCAGGAACCTAAGTTATCATTGTCTATGACTACAAATGATTCTGGTTCTTTAGGTCTTATTAGATAGAAACTTATAGTATTGGCTTTGATTCTACTTTTAATTTCATATGCCTTCAGTGAAATAATTCAGAAATTCTCAAGGTCTTTTTATTGTACAGCAGCTCCTTCTTGTGCCAAATGTTTTCTTCAAAACTCAAAATCACAATAACTTATGCCCTATTTACTAATTTAATTCTGATTTAATACACTATTATTAACTAAAATTATATTCATTTTAATATACAATAATACTACACATATTAAATCAGAAGTAAAAGTTTCTATATGATCTAACTATATGTTTTGGTATCAGGTAAATCAAGGTGAAATTACATTCATAATGCAGATGATTGAATTCTGCTTTGAAGTTGAGTCAAGATTAACTGGAAGATCAATGAGGTGACCATATCCTTTTGCACTTTTCAGTTTTTGAAAATATGTATCATGCATTACTGTTTTGAAAGAAAACAAAGTAATTACCATTTTATTAGGTTAGGGTGAAGGCAACAACATTTTATTAGTTTTACCACAGGTAAGATGTCTTATTTAAAAAAACATCTTGCAGAGTTGAATTATGATTTTATTTAATTCTCTTTTATAGTTTTTCCCTGGTAATATAATTTGACTTTCAGTTACTAAAATTTGACAATATCTAAAAGAGATTGAAGTTGTAATCATCCATTTTATAAGAACATATAATATTATGACTAATATTAGAGAATCCTGAAAAAAAATCCCTTAATGTCTTGAAAAAGTACAAACATGTAAGAAATAAACAAACAAACAAAAACTTGTTTAGGAAAATGCACTTACAGACCAGTTTCACAGTGTTACTTTCAAGAGAGTCGACATTTCCCATATTGGAATATGTAGAAAACAGGTGCATTGCTGCAGGAAAGTTTATTTCCCAACTGACCTAATAAAATCACAATGTATCCATTTATATTTTATTCATGGGAAGACACAGGACATGTATATTATGTTCAGGACAAAAGGAAAAACCAACAATTTAGTGAAATTACAATTTTAGATATTTTAGATTTTAGATACTTGATTTTTGTATCAGGAGTTGAGATTTGGAAACTGGTGAGATTTTATTTTACTTACATTTGCAGTACTCGGGAATGAATCCAGGGCCTTGCACATGCTAGGCAAGTACTCTCTACTACCAAGCTATACACCTAGTCCTTTTTAATTTTAATTTTGAGGTAGGATCTCACTGAGTTGCCCAGCCTGGCTTCAGACTTGCCATTCTCTTGCTTCAGCCTTTTTTTTTGTTTTTTAATATTTTTTAGTTATAAATGGACACAAGATCTTTATTTTGTTTATTTTTTTAATGTGGTGCTGAGGTTCAAACCCAGTGCCTCACATGTGATGCGCAAGTGCTCTGCCACTGAGCCACAACCCCAGCCCCCTGCTTCAGCTTTCTGAGCAGCTGGGATTACAGGCAGTGCCACAGCACGAGCACATCAAGTTTTTGGGACAGCCTAAGTAATGGCAGTCATATAGTTCTTAGTTATGTCTCTACATTTATGAGATATTTTTGATAAAAATATTACACTGACTTCACCAATGAGATGACTTTGTAAGAAAACTTCCCTTGTCTTCCTAATGAGTCTGGCTTGCTTCTGAATGTTTAGTTGAGTACACACACATCATTGAAGCAGTGCACTTTTTAATTGTGTGCTTACTATGAGCAAACGTTTTGCATGAGTTATCTCATTCAATCTACATAAAAACTTTATAAAAACATCTCTAAATGCTCTGACTATTGTTCCTAATTCATTGTATTAGATAGTAGGCCCACATTTTTTTGAGGGTTAGTTTTTTCCCATACATTGTTAATTCAGCTTTATTTTCTATATTTATTTATATTTTTGCAGACTGGATTTTAATATGTACAGTGACACTCCAGATCTTTAAAATCAACTTACATAACAGAGCATTTCTTGCCAAGTTTTCTTGCAGTGTTTTGTAGTAGCCATTGTCCTTACATCATCACATAAGATCCTGATAAGATCCTGATTTCATTCTTATGCTTTTTTTTGGAAAAGAACAGAATGCCAAGAAATACTAATATGCCACTCATTTAAGAAGAATTAAAATTGGAGTTTGTTTTCATAATAAAACCATCAACAACATGGAAAAACTACTTCTGATGAAGGAAGTAAATTAAGGAGGAAAACCATCAGCTAAGGTTTACAACTATCATAATTACCCTATTCTACATGCTCTGGACACTTACCAATTTCTGTCATATTATTTTCTACTTACTAATTTGTTGGTTTTCACTGTTCCACAATTTCAGACATTTCTCTTTTGTTACCTCAACTACTTTATAATCTCTCCAGGGCAGGACCTTTCTTTGAGGGTGTTTTTTGTTTGTTTGGTTGGTTGGTTTTTTTAAGAGTAAATCAGCATTTCATGAAGGTGGACTGAGGAATATTGAAATAATCATTTCCATGTGAAGGAAATTATTAATACTACAAATAAATAGTAATTTAAATTTGAGCCAAAGTAACAAGATACAATTCTAAACTTATGATATTCTTTAAAATATGTGTCTCTTTAAGAGCAAGAACAAAAGGACTAAACTATCAATAAATTTAATTTTTCATGGAGAAACGATGAGGAAGAAAACATTTATTAAATTTATAAAGGTACATTCTGCTATGCTATTACACAGTAAGATAACAATGTGTTATAAACGTCAAAGCCTAGAAGAAAGGATTTGGAAGGTTTTCACCATAAAGAAATGATAAATATTTGAGAAGATAAATATGTTTTTACCCTGATTTAAACATTACACAAGATAGACATATCAAAAACACTTACTTCATAAGTATTTATAATTTTTATAATTTTATGTATCAGTTAAAAAATAAATGTGAACTTAAAAGAAAAAAAAAACATTTACAAAGGTGAAGTCTCAGACTGTGGAGTAGTGGGTATTTCATGGACCTCAGATGTAGAGTTTTTAAAATGGAAATAGAGCACAAACATCTTCTTGTTGTGTCTTTGGCCCAGAGTGTCAAACTGGCTCCCTAGAAAGTCATTAGAGTGTTTGTTTGTGGATATGTCACTAAGGCTATTAGTCCTTCATCAGCACCCCAGGAACAATGGTTTTACTACATAGTTTGTCTTTATGTGTTAGACTTGTCTGTGATTATTTGTAGATTCATTATTTGAATCTAGAAAATCTAGACTAAGTCTTTTTACAGTAGAAGTAACTAGGGCATAGAAAGAGTGAGTGGCTCTCTGCAGCTAGAGACTGAGTGGGACTGTATCAGATAGAAATGTTACCTTTCTTATTCTTTGTATTATTTATAGGTATTATGCTTGTGAAATAGCAATGTAAAGTTGTTTCCTGTGATATTAATTTCTGGTGACTTACAACTAGGTAAATAGGAGGAAATTTAGCATTAGTCTCACATGGAAACAATTCAGAATAGAATTTCCACATGGTAGACAGATTTAAAAAATATTAACAACTGGAGGAAATTATTTTAAACAATATATAATTACTTCTCAATATTTCCCTAGGCATAGTGATAGCCTACTCTGAATTAACAGTGATGCTTCTAGAAGAAAGTGATGTTAGTTTCTCTGTGGAAACAAGAAGATTCTCAAGAGTGTGGTATTCACTCTTCTTGCTGAAAAAAGAAGTTGAAGTAACCTGGTTGTTGGAATTTCATTTGTTCACTGAAAATACAGACACGTTAATGCCAGTAAGAACAACAGAGGCATCCTTGGTCTTTTTTCCCCTGGAAGAGAAAATGACTCCTTTTCCTTGTCAATTTCTCTGGAACTTCCAGTAGGTTTTTTTTCCTCTGCTTGAATTTGATCTTTTCTCTTAAGACAAACACCAGATTCAGCTAGCAATAAAATATGCCTCTCAAGACCACAGAAAAGATACATGGGTTTTATGGGTGGGTGTTGGATTTATTTATTTATTTACTTATTTTACCCAAATGGAGCACAACTTTTCATTTCTGTGGTTGTACATGATGTAGAGTCACACCATTTGGGCAATCATACCCGTACATAGGGTAGTAATGTCCATTTTATTCCACCATCCCCCGCAACATACACACCCTGGGTGTTTGATTTATAATTCAGGCAGAATCTCTGGTGTGGACAATGATTGGAATAAGGTCTTCTGATAATGGCCAAGGACAGTCTTGATTCTTGTTAACAGTTCCCATTCCACACTTCACCAAAGTACTTGCTGAATTTCCTGAAGCTGGCTGGGACAGCAATTAGGTCCATAAAAACGAAGTTCATTAATGAAAACTAATTGAAAATTAATTCACCATGACTCCAGGGAAGTGCTTGCATTTAAAATGTTGTGTTGTTAGGAAGCGAGTCTCTAATCATCAGAGCATGGCAAAATACTTCAGAATGACACACAGGTTAATGAGGTGGTGAAGCATCGGAAAAACAAAGTCTTGTAATATTAAAATACCCACCATGCTTAAAATGCAGCCATGCCCCTCCCTTCTGGCTTCCCTTTCTGCCTCATTCTACCTTCTTATTTTATTATCACTAGACAGAACAGATGCTACATTATTATCCCTTCCCCCAATAAATCTTTCCCAGAGAAGAATTTTTGCAATAATTCTCCAAGTTTTGATTACTAAATATGAACTTTGCAAATGTCAGCTTATATACTACACAGACCTTAAGGGAATTCTCTTTCTTTCTGTCTTTTAAACTTTTTATTGTGGAAAATTTCAAACATATACAAAAGAGCTAATGCTATAGTGAAAGCTCCCTTGCCCGCCACCAAATTCAACAGTTATCTCCCAGGAACTATTTTAAATCACATTTCAGTGAAGTTGAAGGGACAAATATTTACTTAGGATACTTCCTTTCTCACATGATAGATATTGCATCATGATCTTTCTCACTCAGCTAAAAAATATTTATTAAAGGTATTATATGTACAAGAGGGAACATAAGGGATAGAATATTTATCCTTTGAAAAATCTTTCTGTAGCTCTTCTGAGAACTCATGTAGGGTTCTTTTGAAGACATTTTCTATGCTAGTTTCTAATTTTATGTTTATATTTATGGATTTAAAATATTTTTTAGAGTTTTTAAATATTTATTTTATTTGTTCTTTTTGAATATATATGATAATAGAAATATTTTGGTATATTATACATACATGAGTATAACTTATTCTAATTAGGATCCTATTCTTGTGGTTGTACATGATGCGGAGTAACCCTGGTCGTGTATTCAAATACAAGACTAGGAAACATAAGTCAGGTTAATTCTACTGTCCTTCTATTCCCCTTCCCCTCCCCTCCCTTCATTCCCCTTTATCTGATCCAGTGGATTTCTATTCTTCCCCTCCCTGCCCTCCCTGAATTAAAAATTTTTATCATTAAAATTTTCCCATGTTTTTGATCACTTCAAGTGTGATTGTTCTCCACGGAAACATTTATTTTCATTTTCCACTGAAGACAATTCATAGTTATGTCTGATACTAAAGATACTGGTAAGTTGGTATATGAAAGAATCTGATGAATCACTATCTTTCCTCCTTATTTTATTATTTTTGAAAATGAGAAATGAAGAGAAGAAATTTGAACACATTTCTTGTTCTCCATTTGGTTGTTATCACAGTCAAGTTGCATTTGTTTTATCATCAATCCTTTTAGCAAATTTCATCTCTTGATATTTCCAAAATTTATTTTTTAAGTATTTTCACTTCAATCTCAACAACAAAAAAAGAATAAATACATTCTCTTTGTTATATATTTAAGGAAGCTTTCAAACATTTCTGAAAATCTTTTGTACTTTTCAAAGTATAGAATTTGTTTATTTTGTGTTGCTAGGGACTGAATCCATAAGGATAGGATTTGGATTTAACTTTGTGGTAGAGTAAGGCTGTATTAAAACCCCTTCTTTCTTCACATATTCCTTATGTATATGAATTTAATTATTTACTTCTTACAAGTAATTTTAGAAGAATTCTGGGTTTTTTGGTATCTGACTTTTTATATTTTTTGTTTTTATAGAGTTTCATATTATGTTATTCTGAAATTTTTAACAAAATGGTTGGGCAAATATCTATCAAGGATATTGTTATAGAAGTTTGAAATAAAACATTTAAAATAAAAAAAGAGAAAATTTTGCAGAGTGAAGAGCTAAACAGCTGATGAAAATACTTAGCACTGTCCCAGTGTAAATACTTAGCACTGTCCCAGGTATGTAGGAAATTGGTATTCGGTTCTAAATTGTGAATCTTTTTTTGATACTGGGGATTCTTTACTGTTAAGTCCCTACTTCCTTTGAGGTAGGTCTCATTAAGTTGCTGAGGCTGACCTTGAATTTGGAACCTCCTGCCTCAGCCTTCTGAGTAGATGGGATTACAGGCATGCACCACTGCACCTTACTGTGACTTTTCTTTTTTAATTTAGTTGTTATGAAAAGTTCTTGTGTACTTCAACTTTTTCTTCTTTTGGTGGTGTTAGGGCTTGAACTCAGGGTCCCATGCATACTAGGCCAATACTCTACTGCTGAGCTACACCCCCCAGATCTGTGTGATTCAATTTTTAAAAGATTTGATATAATACTAGCAACCATGAGCTTGCAAGTGCTAGAACCAATTTCCAAGGGGAAATAGAGACATAAAAATGGCATCCAAGGGGGCTGCAGATGTGGCTCAGTGGTGGAGCGCTTGTCTAGCATGCATAAGGCACTGGGTTCGATCCTCAGCATCACATAAAAATAAATAAATAAAATAAAGGTTAAAATTTTTTTAAAAAGACACCCAAATTATTTCAATTTCTGCTATGTCTATTAGAATTACATGATATGTTTGGTCAGATATTTTCTTTCCTTGGCTGAATTTATTCTATGTTAACAGTTATTTTATCTATATCTATCTATCTATCTATCTATCTATCTATCTATCTATCTATCTTATCTATTTTGCAGTGGGGGAGAGTCTTGGGGATTGAACCCAGGGCACTTAACTGCTAAGCCACATCCCAGCAATAGTTATTGATTTTAAGGAATATTATGTGGTCAATTTTGTGTTTCTTCCTTGTCCTGCTCTGGATTATACACATATACCCTACTTAGTAAAAAGCACAAAGTGATGAGTTAGCAGGAAGTAGAAATAGGAAAGGAAGTAAATTGTTGAACTGTAAAGATCCATTATAAGAGAGGAGTGCAAGACTGAAGGCAAGTAACAACACCTAAAGTTGTCTTCTCTATTACAGAAACACGAGCATGTATACAGCATGTGTGGCATCTGAGCTTTTGCCAAATGAAATACATGTACACAACATTTCTTAAATTTCTGTGTGAATCTTTATGCTGTAAAAGTAATACCCATTTTTGCATATCAAAGTCCTTGGCAGTTGCCCATACAGGGAAATTTAGGATATGAGCAAAGCATTTGAATGACAGTATTAAAGAAAATATAACTTTTCCTTTATTATTATTAACAAGTAGTCAATTAAATATCTCTAATTTTCCTGAGATAACTGACAATGGAATTTATAGTTGAGACTTGATCCTGTAAAAATTTTTTGCTGGTTAAAAATATGAAAAAAATCCTTGGCTTAATTTGAGTTTGAGCATTTCAAAGCTGGTATTTGCAAACTCTGGAAAAAAGAGCTTTTCATTAATCCATGATTTTGGAAACAGTTACTCTTAACCCACAACCACATACAAATACAAAAATCCTAATGGGACTATTTTCTTACTAAGCCCGTAATAGTTTACATTCACCTAATGGCCTCGGGTTATGAGCAAACTACTCAATTAGAGAATTTAGGCTGGTTGCCCACATATTTTAGAGCAAATTATCCCTTCACAAATGCAGAACCCTCTATATAAAACGCCTAACCAGTATTTCCTGTAAAAAAATACTATTCCCTAAATTCCCACCTTGAACCTACTAAGAATTTCTCTTTTTGCTAGGGCAAAGATTTTATGGAAATATTTGTTTTTATATCACATACCTTACTGTTGGTCTTCCTGCTGGCTTGTGTTTTGACCTTAAAGTGGCTAAGAAATTAGAATCAAAACACTTCTAAATAAGACATTTCTTTTCTAAGTATTTTTGCTAAGTACTTAAGCTGTGAATCTTAAATTGGAAGGTGTAGAATCCTGCCAAATCTTTGATAACGGATCTTCTGCTTGGGGGGTTAAATGAATTTCATGGTTGTCCTTAACACATACTATTTCTTCTTAGGCTTCTTTCATTTAAAAGGGGGCTGGTGCTTCCAATCTATAAACACCCATTAAAAGTTCTCCACCCTTTTATACTTGACTGCTGGTCTTAATTGTCTGCAGATGGGTGGATCACTGCATTTTTTTTTTTATTTCAAAGGTAGAGATTTGCAAAATTTTAAACAGGCCTATTAAAAGTTCTAAATCAAGACTTAACATCCATTAAAGGGATCCATGTGTAAATGGGAATAGAACTCAATGGGAAAATGTCTTTTGCTAACATTTTCATTCTCATCTAGGAAAAGTGTGTATCACTGCCAGTGTGTTCAACATGGAGTCAACACATTTATGTTTCACTAGAAGGCTATTTAAAAAATTAATGCAAAATTTGGAAGTAAGGAAAATAAGTGTTTGTAAAACGTTATTATTTTTCTTTTCTAATAGTGGATATGTAACATCATACATTATAATTTTTCATTAGCCATTGTATTTTATTGTATTTGATACGAAATCTTAAAATCTGACTATTTCCAGTTCACCTTCTGAATTATTATTTTCTGTCCTGGTAAAATTCCTTTTTCAAAAAATTAACCTCAATTCCCTCAATTCATAGTATTGCTTGTGACTGAGAATAGAACCTGAGCTTGCTGTTTTTGGCCCTGTGGTATTATGGCTTATCTTGCCTAAGGAACTGACAGTTTATCTCAGATTCTACAGTTTCTCCCATCCTTTTTCATTAGCTTTCCCCCTCAGTCTTCCTTTTCATTAGCCCACCCTGATGGCTGACCACTTCCAATCCATAAATTAAGCAGATGGAAAACACAAAAGTTTGTTTCTTTTATCTCTGGAAATCAAACCTTTCACAACCTTAATTTAGTTTGATTTTTTGAGGGTCTAAAATAAAACATTGCAAGTAGCACAGAATAGTGCTAGAATTCCTGCCCTTAAAGAAACAGCCTTATGTATTCACATTACGGTGGAGGATGGAATGGAATTGCTTTAGACTATTTTATTCACTTTGGCTTTGAGCCCCATAATCTGTACCCAGTAGTCAAATCAGGGTTTGAACATCTGACAAGTACATTTTCCTTATCCTTTCTCTAAACACAAAATTTATTTTATTTTGCAGGAATGGTGCTTCCCTCTTATGTTCAATCTTAATATACAAATTAAGATCACATCTTTTATTTTTTTCTTAATTTATTTGTCTGTGACAATCAGGGAAGCAGAAATTGGGTATCTAAATAGAAAGCAAGCAAAAAAAAACAATTTGAGTTATTTTCCTTCAGCTTGCCAAAATTCATTACAAGCTCTCAACAAAATTTTACTTAAAAACCATTTTAATATTTGTTATCTTTTTCAGAATAAAATACACTGATGCTTTTACATGTGGATCTTATTATGTGAATAGCTGTCTAAGCTTGCTATTGAACATAATCATATGAATTACGAACTGTGACTTTATTTCTTTTATAATCTTTGTAGTTCTTGCCATTACTTTTACATGTCTATGTCTGGCATTATGTAGCTTTGAAACTGTGCCAAAAATATTTATTGTCTTATATCTGGCATTCTCATACTATGTGCTTGAGTCTGATTTCCAAGCTGGGCAAAACTTATTAGCAGATACAGTTCTTGGCATTTGTGTGAAAAAAGATTCTAAGTAATTTTAGTAACCCCCTAAACTATAACCTTTGCACTCCTTGAAGCATGTATGGAATTGAAATTTCAGTACTTGAGTTATCTCTTTTTCTAGCTTTAAGTAATTCTACCTCAGAGATAAAGTAGGAAAAGTGGAACCAATTAACAAAAACAAAAGAAAACAGAAAATGGAAGAATGAATTTAACTGCAAACTGATATATTCTAAAATCTTTGCATGGGTGGTCTGGATGAAATATTTCCCTTGTATGGAAATCCCAGAGAGCAGAGGCAGGGTCCCACTGGTACTGCATAGTATTAATACTTTGTGGTTACATGAACTAGCAATAATGGTAAAAGGCAAAATACACATAAAAAATATTTTTACTAATATCTTTGCAGCTTGACTAATACAATTCTTTGTAAAAGTGTTATGAAGATACTCAGTTCTCATCCTTGGGTTTTATATCCCAGACTTTATCACTGCATTGTTGTTCACTATGATAAGGCATAGCACAGTGCTCTTCATGTAGTACTCTAGGTATTTTTGTGTACTACAACTAGCATGATTTAATGTGTTATTAAGGTATTGTTAAGCTGTTGAAGGTTATTTTCTAAAAGAGAAAAATATGACTCTCCTATAAGCATAAACACATATCAAATATTTTAAGGAATAATTAACTAGTGAACCAGTAAAATGTTATAACTAATTCAAAGAACATGTGGGCAATAAGGAATGATGAAAATAGATGCAAATACATTTACAAACAGATGCAGAATCGATCTGTGCATATAGCAATAATCAATTGCATTCTACTAGATGCAATTTACTTGTATTTCTATAGACAAGAATAATTTGTATTGTCCATTTTCTATAATATATAGAATACAGAATAATAATACTTGCACCATATATTGAAAATTAATATAAAATTTCCTGTATTTATATATTCATTACTTTTTTTCAGTCAACAGATAGTTTTTTGAATATCTATTATGTGTCGGACACTGTATTTAGTGCTGGGGATTTACAATGGTGATCAAGAACAGTATTTATAGATCTATAGTTTAGTAAGGAAAACAGACATTAATCAAATGATCACAAAAATAAATGTATCATTGTAACTATGATTGGAGTCATAAAGAAATCTTCAGATCTCTGAGAATGTAAGTATGCTGTAATTTCAATGCAAGTTAATTTTAAGTAGCATCTGTATTTCTGATTTTTGTTATTTATGAAAAGTGATAATTTAAATTGGAAACCTATTGTTGTGTTTTGGATCTGGTATGTCTCTCAAAGTCTTGTTTTGAAAGCATGTTCCTCAATACAGCAAGGTTCAGATGTTGGGATTTAGGCAATGACTGGATTCTGAGGGCTCTGACCTCACTTATAGCTTAATAGACTACTGGGAGGTGAGACCTCATTGGAGGAGGTGGGTCACTGGGGACATGCCCTGGAAGGGTCCTTAGCCCCTCCCCTTCCTGTGCTCTTTGAATGGAATTTTCTTGAATGGAATCTTCCTCTGCCACCGTGATGTTCTGCCTTGCATCAGTCCTAAAGTAAGGGAACCAGTCCACCATGAACTGAAACCTCTGACACTAGGAACCAAAAATAAATATTTCCTCCGCTAAGTTGTTCTTATCAGGTATTTTGTCACAGCAAAGAAAACATACCTATCTTTAAAATTCTATCTTACTGAGTTAATTACTTATATAAAACCTAGTAATTCTGCAACATACAAATGAGTCTAATATTTATATACCTTAATATTTTACTATAAAAATACTCTGAAACTTCTAAGTGTGATGGCATATGCCTGTAGTCTCAGCTACTGGGGAGCCTGAGGCCACGTGGGCAACGTGGTGAGAACCTGTCACAAACAAACAAACAAACTGTGAAACCTAAGTTTCTGTCTAATTTAGTTAGGATCATTGAAGAGAATCAAAGAAACATCAAAATTTAATTAGCTAATCTTTACCAATTGCTCCTTCCAGAGTTTTACCCTCCCTTTACTGTCTTCTGCCCTCAGATTTTATTATGGTTCTGCAGCCAGCTTCCTTGTACAAAACTGTTGTGTGAGCCAGGTGCGGTGGCTCACGCCTGTAATCCCAGCACTTAGGGAGGCTGAGACAGGAGAATCGCGAGTTCAAAGCCAGCCTCAGCAACGGCGAGGTGCTAAGCAACTCAGTGAGACCCTGTCTCTACATAAAACACAAAATAGGGCTGGAGATGTGGCTCAGTGGTCGAGTGCCCCTGAGTTCAATCTCCGGTACCAAAAACCAAAAAACAAAAAAACTGTTGTGTGTGATATATTGACCCTCAGGAGGATGCACTGTTCCGTGTCTTAGTTACTTCAGAATCCACACTGTACTACATTCTGAGGCTTTCTGTCTGTTGGGCTATGTGCGGTACGGAGTATGCCTGAGCACTTTTGTTGCCCATTCACTGCATCGCTTAACTGTACTGCCTTTATCTTAAAAGATTCAGTTAGAAGATATACTTTTATGAGAACTTAATTTGATAATACAGAATATGATACCAATTGTAATGCAAGGTAGCCTCATCCATACTGTCTTTCTCCTCCTTGCTGGCTGGAACTCAGGTGGACTCAGCTTATCTTGCAGAGATATGACAATGAACTTAGGGTAGTGATGCAACATGATAGAAGGACTGGGGTCCCTGAATGACTCCATGGAGCAGAGAGCTCCTTGATGATCCAGGACATTCACCTTGGACAATTAGATAAAGTAGACAAATCTTGTTTTCTAACCACTGGGGTATTTTTGTATCTCATTATCATAGCAGCCTAATCTTTTTTCTAGTTAAAACAAAATGTTTTATTTTTATTGTAACATTATTTGATATCATAGATTCATTTTTATACTTTATTTTGATTTCTTCTATTAGAATATCTACATTATAGAGAGCAGGAGATTTTTGTTGTTGTTGGTATCAAATACAAAATTATTTAGTGAATAAATGAAAATGTAAGGCTGGGGGTATAGTTCAGTGGTAGAGTGTTTGCCTTGACATGCTTGAGACCCAGGTTCAATCCCCAGTGCTGCCAAAAAAAAAAAAAAGTAGTAAGTAATTTTACTTTGCATCCTTGCTGTACAATAATGAAAATAAAATACATTACAATTAAAGAACTTACTATAATTTCATGTTAGGAGTGATATATAAAAAATATAAAACTTACATGAAAAGCGATCCAAATAATTAATGAGATAAAATATTGATGTATTAAAAATGGAAAGAAGATAAATTATATACTCTGAAACAACAAGGCTAAAAGACACCTTGGTAACTGTCTTTGTGTATCGAAAAGGTGATTATAAAGAGGTTGCTGAACAACTATTTTCTATGTCTGCAGAGGAAAAACTAGCAGGAAAGAGTTTAAACTGACCTGACAGTAATAGTGATTAAACATTAGAAAAGGCTCCAGAGTAATATTGTAGAATCACTGTCCCTGGTGAATTTTAAGGACAAACCATCTGTCTTAGACATTTTAGGCAGAGCTTTGCAGGGAGAGAGAGGTCTAGATTAAATGACTCCTTGAGCTAGCTCTCTTTAAATTCTAGGAGTCTGTGTCACTATACAGGGCATTCAGGGCATCTGATGAGCACATCTTTCACTGCATTGACCAGTGTGACTGATTAATTGGCAGGTCTTATCCGTAACTTGAGAAACTCATTTCTCTGGGTGAGGCTGCTGAGTTGGGGAATAGGGAGAAGAAAGACTAACCATCCAAAATAATGATATTAAAAAGACTATTTTTTTTTATCTCTAAGATACCTCTAAATAATTCCCACACAATCAATAAAAACTGGAAAAGTCCTAAGACTTTTGTTATGTTTTATTTAGAAGATTAACTTCTGTGTTAGTGATGGAAAAATAGTGACAATGTTGACAGAGAAATTCCACAGAACAAAAAATAAAGAAATAAACAAATTGCTTTAGCAATTGAACAAGACTTTGTCTCAAAAGAAAAAACAGAAAGGACTGGGGATGTAGCTCAGTAATAAAGAGGCCTTGGGTTCAATCCCTAGTTAAAAAACAAAAAAGGATATATTTACATTGGTGTTGCAATACTAGCAACAATGTAATAATGTTATTTATGAATACTGCATTACATTTTATACTGTTTTTACATTACTCACTAATAATCATGTTAGAAGGTCCCTAAAGACAAAACTTCATTATAAGACAGAATTCCTAAGTCTTAGAAGTTCCAAAAATTAACTTTTTTTTTTTTGGTTCTGGGTTTGAACCCAGAGGTGCTTAAACACTGAGCCACATCCCAAGTCTTTTATATTTTTTATTTTGAGACAAGGTCTTGCTAAGTTGCTGAGGCTAGCTTTGAACTTGGGATCTTCCTGCCTTAGCCTTCCCAGCCACTGGGATTACAGGCTTGAGTAACACAGCATTAGAAGGTAAACATTTTCTTGATTGGCATTGAGACAAACAAACATGAGGATTTATATATTTTGGGGATTTCCAACTTTATTAATAAAATTAATTTAGTGAAACTTTAAATGTTTGTTATAAATCAAAGATGAAATTTTGAATTCTTCCAGAAGTGGTGGAAAAATCCATCTTTTGTATGTTATTTTATTTTATTTATTTGTTTGTTTTAATAGTACTTGATATAAAGTTACAACTCAGTAGGTTTTGATACATTGAGGGGAAACACCCAGCTAAATTTAGAAGGAAATCATTGACTCTTCTTCAAGAAATGAAGCTGGAAACTAAATATTGCTCTTTTAAACACACAAAGTGATTTTCAACCTCACTCATAATTTTAAAAACACAAATTAAAACTATGGTATCCTTTTTTAGAAAAACCTATCATCTTATTAAAAAAAAATAAAACATCACAAACTGTCATCCAGCATGGAGAAAGAGGCACCTTTTTGGTGGGCATGTAATTTAGCACTACTTCTGTGGAGGGCAATTTGGCAATACCTATGGAAATTATAATTGCATGTATCATTTAACCCAGGAATTTTACTTCTAGCAATTCTTTGGTACAAATGTATACTGACACACAAAGAAATGCCATTCTTTGCACAAGGTCACAGATTGCTGTGTTGTTTTTAATAGTAAAAGACCAGAAACAACCTAAGTGCCCATCAACAGGAGACTAGTTTAAAAAGGATATGTCCTTTCAATCAAATGTAATACATCCACTAAAAAGAATGAAAAATTCTTTACATATGCAGATAGTACACAGAATCAACTATTTTTTTTAATCTTAAAAAATAAAAAGGCACTTAGGGAGGCTGAGACAGGAGAATCGTAAGTTCAAAGCCAGCCTCAGCAATGGCAAGGCACTAAGCAACTCAGTGAGACCCTGTCTCTACATAAAACACAAAATAGGGCTGGGGTTGTGGCTCAGTGGTCAAGTACCCCTGAGTTCAATCTCCAGTACCAAAAAAAAAAAAAAAAGAAAAGAAAAGAAAAGAAAAAAAAAAAGAAGGAAAGGAATGAAGATGTAGCACAGTGGTAGAGTGCTTCCCTAGCATGTGAGAGGCCCTGGGTTTGATCTCTAGCACCAAAGGAGCGGGAGAGACAAAGAGAGAGAGAAATATATATATATGGAAAACTATATATATCTTATATCTTGAGGAAGGGGTGGGAGAGGTGTATATATAGTCTTCTGAACTTTTAAATTTGTATCACATGCATATATTACCTATTCAGAAAACAAAATAATTAAAAAAGAATTATGATGGACAGTACAACAACTCTTTTATTCTTTGAGCATTTATTTACATTTAATGTAAAATTATCTTTAATTTCAGAGTGTAAAATTAAGAATTCTAAAGTAGACCCAGCTAACATTTTCTGTATGGGTTATAATTGATATTTAAAATATGAAAACATATCTAAAAACATTGTTCTGTATAAATATCACAAGTAATCCTTATCTTTCATTTTAAAGTTTGAAGTCTTTGAAGCTAGGAATACTATACTCTTTTATCCAGGAGAACAGAACTGGAAAAACAAAATTCTTAAAAAAACTGTTATTTTAATTATTAAAATAGTATGTGTTATGCATATTTAAAATCTGACATGTATATTTACATATGATATATTATATATAAATGATTTATATAAATTTGATATATATTGTTCTTTTTAGTTATACATGGTGGTAGAGTATAATTTGACTTATTCATACAAACATGATGTACATCTTATTCTAATTAGGATACCAGTCTTGTGGTTGTACATGAGGTAGAGATTCACTGTGGTGTATTCATATATGTACATAGGAAAGTTACATCAGAATCATTCCACTGTCTTTCCTATTCCTGTCCCTCTTCCCTTCTCTTCATTCCCCTTTGTCTAATCTACTGAACTTCTATTCTTCCTCTCTCCCCCTTGTTGTGTGTTAATATCCACATATCAGAAAGAACATTCAACCTTTGGTTTTTTGGGACTGGCTTATTTTGCTTAGCATAATAGTCTCTAAATCTATCCATTTTCTGGCAAATGTCATAAAATCATTCTTTTTTATGTTTGAGGAATATTCCATTGCATATATATACCACATTTTATTTACCCATTCATTTTATTTACCCTAGGTTGATTCCATAGTGTAGCTAAGGTGAATTGAGCTGCTATAAACATTGATGTGGTTGCCCAGGTGATTCCTGCTTCCCACCAAAGAATGAGATAACTGGGTCAAATGGTGGTTCCATTCCAAGTTTTCTGAGGAATCTCCATACTGCTTTCCAGAGTGGTTGAACCAATTTGCAGTCCCAACAGCAAAGTATGGGTGTACCCTTTTCCCCATTATCTCCCCCAACAATTGTTACTTGTATTCCTCATAGTTGCCATTCTGACTGGAGTGAGATAGAAGCTCAGTGTAGTTTTAATTTGCCTTTCTTTAATTGCTAGAGATATTGAATTTTCTACATACATTTGTTGGCCATTCGTATTTTTTCTATGAAGTGTCTGTTCAGTTCCTTAGCACATTTATTGATTGGGTTTTTGTTATTTTTTGTGTTCTTTTTGCATCCTGGAGATAAATGCTCCATCTGAGGTGCAGGTGGCACCTTTTCCATTCTGTAAGCTCTTTCTTTGCACTATTGATTGTTTTCTTTGCTGTGAAGAAGCTTTTTAGTTTGAATCCATCCCATTTATTGATTCTTGATTTTACCTCTTGAGCTTTAGGAATCTTGTTGAGGAAGATGGTTCTTAAGCTGACATGATGAAGTATTGGGCCTACACTTTCTTCTAGTAGGTTCAGAGAAGGTCTAATGCCTAGGTCTTTGGTCCAATATGAATTGAGTTTTGTGCAGGGTAAGAGATAGGGGTTAAATTTCATTCTGCTACATATGGATTTCTGGTTTTTGCAGCATCACTGGTTGAATAGGATGTCTTCTCTGCAATGTATGTTTATGGTGCCTTTGTCTAGTATGAAATAATTGTATTTATGTGGGTATATTTTGATGTCTTCTATTCTGTTCCATTGGTCTTCATGTCAGTTTTTGTGCCAAAACCATGCTGTTTTTGTTACTATAGCTCTGCAGTATAATTTAATATCTGGTATTGTGAGGCCTCCTACTTCACTTTTTCTAAGTATTGCTTTGGCTATTATGGACCTCTTATTTTTCTAGATGAATTTTATGATTGCTTTTTCTGTTTCTAGAAATAGAAACATCATTGAAATTGCATTTCAATGGCTATTTTGATAATATTAATTATGCCTATTCAAGAACATGGGAAATATTTCCATCTTCTAAGGTCTTCAGTTTCTTTTTTTAGTGTTCTGTAGTTTTCATTGTAGAAGTCTTTCTACCTCTTTTTTTAGATTGATTCCCAGATTTTTTTTTTTAGGGTATTGTGAATGGTATAATTTTTCTAATTTCTCTTTTGGCTGGTTCATTATTGGTGTATAGGAACATATTTGATTTATGGGTGTTAATTTTATATGCTGTTACTTTGATGAATTTGTTTATGAGTTCTAGAAGGTTTTTTTTTTTTTCCTCATTGCTGGGGATAAAACCCAGGGCCTCCTGTATAGTAGGCAAGTACTAAAGCTATACTCCCAGTGGTGGTACTGGGAATTGAACTACACCCTAGTCCTTTTTATTTTTTAATTTGGAGACGGTTTATCTAAGTTTCTGAGGCTGGCCTCAAATTGTCTCAGCCCCTCAAGTAGCTGAGATTAAAGGTGTGTACTACCATTCCAGGCTGGTATTTATTTTCAAATGATCTAAAGCAAGTATCAGTTAATGCATCCATTAATTGTGCATGAGTATTTGTTTTGCAGCATATCTAAAGTAAAATATTTCAAGTGTTGTATTCTATCATCTCAGAAAGTCATAAATAAATTTTGGCTAAATAATTTAGATGGAAAATAAGAATGACTTATTGACATGTAGGTGGCTGTCTATAAGAAATACAAAACCTCTAGAGTATGCTGAATGAGTCATCTTGCCAAAGGTTAAGAGTGACATTTAAATTGCTTCAGTGTAAGTGAAAACATAGTAGATCATTCTAAACAGAAGTTATCACCAACAGAAATTTTTTAAGATTTTCAAAACAGGAAAAATACACAAAAATGTATGAGGTAAACCAAGAAAATTTGCTTATATTAATCTGTTATGTAGAACCAAAATCTATGCTAGGAAAATTAGTATCAGAGGTGTTGAAGATGGCATCTGTAAGAAGAAATGAAAATGAAATGAAAATGAGAATAATAATTTATGTTTTTTCCAAAAAGTTATAGAGAAAAATTCTTCCAAATTCTCCCATCAAGTTTTGATCACCAGTACCAAGCTGAACCACATTGAATTTTTTTTTTTGGTACCGGGGATTGAACTCAGGAGCACTTGACCACTGAGCCACATCCCCAGCCCTATTTTGTGTTTTATGTAGAGACAGGGTCTCACTGAGTTGCTTAGCACCTTGCTATTGCTGAGGCTGGCTTTGAACTCACAATTCTCCTGTCTCAGCTTCCCAAAGTGCTGGGATTACAGGCATATGCCACCGTGCCTGGCCAGCCACATTGAATTTTAAAGCAAAAGGAAAAAGGAAAAATCACTAATACTGATTCTGTTTTTATTTAAAACTTCGACATTTTGTTTCATAGATTTTTTAGCATTGATTAAAAATATTGAATTAAAATGTGATTAATATTGATTACTCATTTTTAAATATCCCTTTATATTTTGTGCCTGAAATATATACCTCACCCATTTAATCCTACTGCATTCCAGTCCTGTTATCACTCAAACAATAAAATCATGTTAGGAGAGAAATAAATGATCTAAATAAGCCTCTCTTGAGTAGTCTTTTATCAATAT
Organism: Geosciurus inauris; assembly: GCA_004024805.1. Taxonomy (NCBI): domain Eukaryota; kingdom Metazoa; phylum Chordata; class Mammalia; order Rodentia; family Sciuridae; genus Geosciurus; species Geosciurus inauris. The sequence continues at coordinate 114,541 of PVHX01001886.1, forward strand.
TTTCAGTATATTATTATTATTATCATTATTATTTTTGGTACCGGGTATTGAACTCAGGGATACTCGACCACTGAGCCACATCCCCAGCCCTATTTTGTGTTTTATGTAGAGACAGGGTCTCACTGAGTTGCTTGGTGCCTTGCCACCATGCCCGGTTTCAGTATATTATTGAGAGAAATTAAAATGACAAAATAATTAAATGAAATACTAAATTTAAAAAATTCTGTTAACTCAGCAAGGTATGATTCTTACGTATTTTATATATCAAGAAATTGAGACTCAGAGAAATTAGTAATTTGCTTATGACACAAACAACACTTCAACACAACCAAAATTGAAACCCACACCTATCTTTTATCAAGCCCCCAATATACTAGGTTTTTTCTCAAGGAATTATTGGCATTTGAATCAAGATCTGAAAGAACATCTGAATTTGCCAGAAAGAGAAAAAGGAACAGGACATTCTAGGCAGTGAGGGAAATTATGAATTAAGCATGGAAGTAATGTTCAGAGGCAGGTTTACCTGAAGCTAAAAGGAAGTTCACTTATGAAGTGGGGACTCTAATGTGCTTACAACATCACATAATTTTGCAAAATTTGCCCATGTAAGATATTTTAACTCCAATTAGCTGAGGATTGCTGACTATTTCCATGCTGGCTTTCCCTTCATCTCTCTTCCCTTGTATTGGCTGGCTTTGGAACTGCTCAGGTGTTCTAGGGATCCAGTTAAGAGATAGTTGAGGACTGGGAATACAGCTCTGTGGCAGAGTGCTTGCCTAGCATGTGCTAATGCTCTGAGTTCAATCCCCAGTATCAGGGGAAAGGTAGTTGATTTGGAGATATGCTATTTTGGTTCCAGTGGGACTCATGTACATGTTTTATAATCACACTTCTATGATTGTAAAACATGTCATTACAGTCATCATCTGAGTAAAATTGTAAGTGGTGGATTGAGTTTGTGTTAGTATCTAGTAAAATTAAAAGTTCATTCCTATCAAGAATATACTTGATATGTAGCATATGCAATTACATGTCTCATATATTTTTCTTTTTTGATAGGAACTATATAAAATAGAATTTATCAGAATTCTTGTGTTAAAAGGGCAAATACTTTTAGAAATACTAAAAAATGAACTTTCTGTGCATGTAGATACATGTTTTATGTATCTTAATGTATTATAAAGTATCTTAGCCTGATATATATATATATATATATATACATATATATATTTATTTATTTTTTCTTCTTGTACAACAGATTGAACTCAGGGGTACTCGACCACTGAGCCACATCCCCAGCCCTATTTTGTGTTTTTAATTAGAGACAGGGTCTCGCTGAGTTGCTTAGTGCCTTGCTGATGCTGAGGCTGGCTTTGAACTCACGATTCTCTTGTCTCAGCCTCCCAAAGTGCTGGGATCTGATATATCTTATTGTGAAAACATTTGGTAGTTCAAGGGGCAAGGCATGCAAAATTGCTGCCAACACAGTGAACAGGTAGAGAAGAATTCCAGTGTCAAAATTTCTGCACAAATTTATCAATAAACCAATGCATGGAATATGGGTGATTTGATGACACAAATTTCCAGTTCATCACAAAATTGTGGCAAGTTTAAAAAAGGCATTTGAAGCCAGGTGTGGTGGCTCATGCCTGTGTGCCCAGTGGCTCAGTAGACTGAGGCAAGAGGATTGAGAGTTGAAAGCTAGCCTCAACAATTTAGCGAGGCCCTGAGCAACTCAGCAAGACCCTGTCTCTAAATAAAATATTAAAAAGGGCTGGGGATGTGGCTCAGAGGTTAAGCGCCTCTGGGTTCAATTCCTGGTACCACAAAAAAAAAAAATCGGCATTGGAAATGCTCCTTCACACTGTTTTAACTTCAAGTTTATTTTGTATATCTTTTCAGAATTATTGATTATACTAATATTCAATTATATCTGGAAGAAACTATCCTTTTGGAAACCAAAAATTTAAATTGAAATTAAGAAGATTTGCAAAAGCTTAAAAATATCAAAAAATTACATTGGAATTATTACAGTATGCTAAAACTCTATCAAAATCATGACAAAAGAAGGATTCCATGATAGCCAAGACAATATAGATAATTAAAATAACAATAGAAGAGATAAAGATTAGGAGAATTAAAACACTCCCAAGGAAGAAATGGGGGGGGGGGAACCCCCCAAACCTCCAAAACAAAGAAATATAAAGATACAATAAAGCAAAACAATTTATAAGTTCAACAAAGGGTAGCAGCACCTTCATGTTGATGATTTCGTTGACTTTTATAAGGTTGCAAGCATTCATTAGAGGCTATTACAAAAAGTAAAAATATCAGTTAAAGACAATATATTTTTAAAAAATTTTGATTTCAATTGTATGTATACAGAATCAAACAATATAAAATGGCTGTATTGGGCTGGGGATATAGCTCAATTGTGGAGCACTTGCCTAGCACGTGTGAAGCCCTGAGTTCAATCCCCAGTATTGCAAAATAAAAACAAACAAAAACCAAGGTGTATTGGTCTGTTAGGGTTGTCCTAATGTAATACCATGGGTGTTTAAAAAACAGAAATATATCTTCTCACATTATGGAGAAGTCCAAGATCAAGGTGCTGATCTGGGTTATTTCTCCTGAGGCCTCTCTCCTTGCCTTGAGAGGGCCACCTTCTTAATGTGTCCTCATGTGGCTTCTTTGTTTGCATACACTTCTGGTGTCTCTTCTAAGGATACTATTGAAATTGGGTGAGGGACTCACCCTTAGGACCTCATTTAACACTAATTGTCTCTATGGACACCCTATCTCCTCAAGGGTTAGGGGTTCAACAAATGAATTTTGAAGGGGGACACAATTAAGTCTATAACAATGGACAAAAGAGATGTTTTTTCCAAAACACATTTTGAAGCTGGGAGGCTGAGACAGGAGAATGGTGAGTTCAAAGCCAGCAACTGCGAGGTGCTAAGCAACTCAGAAAGACCGTTTTTTTGGTGAGTTCAAAAAAACACATTTTGAAAAAAAAAAATAGCCAGGCTTAAGAAGTTCTAGCTAGTTGATTCCAAGGTAAAAATATTCATAAAAAACTGCAAATTATTTTCAACAAGACAAACGTTTATATTGAGTGGATTTTTGGACTCAAAGAATATAATGAAAGGCCTCAAAGTCTTTGACTATTGCACGAAGCACGAGAAGGCTGTTTTCTTAGATTACCTATAAACCAAAGAACAGATGATAACGTTCCATATTATTTATTTGTTCAGGTACAAATAAATTGAACTCAGGGGTGCTTGACCAGTGAGCCATATCCCCAGCCCTATTTTTTTTTTTTTTTTTTTTTATGTAGAGACAGGGTCTTACTGAGTTGCTTAGTGCCTTGCCATTGCTGAGGCTGGCTTTGAACTTGTGATTCTCCTTTCTCAGCCTCCCAAAGTGCTGGGATTACAAGCATGCGCCACCACGCCTGGCTTATTTTGAAATGCTATAAAGAGTAGCTGAGGCTATTACATTTCAAAAGGAACTATCAGAGGTTATTGATGAAAATAATGATCACTATTCCAATAATCAAAGTTTAATGGAAATTTTGGAAAAATTATTGAATTTAACTCATTTTTAATATATATATTTTATTCTAATTAGGTTTACATGACAGCAGAATGCATTTTGATTCATTGTACACAAATAGAGCACAACTTTTCATTTCTCCGGTTGTACACATTATAGAGTTACACCATATGTGCAGTCAGACATGAACCTAGGACATTGTTGTCCATCACATTCCACCAATCTTTCCTGCCCCCATGACCCATCCCTTCCCTCCTTTCCCCTTTGACCAAAGTTTCTCTATTCTTCCCATGCTCCCTCCCACATTGTGGATCATCATCCACTTATCAGAGAGAACATTCAGCCTTTGGTTTTTCGGGATTGGCTTACTTCACTTAGCATGATGTTCTCCAACTCCATCCATTTACCTGCAAGTACCATAATTTTATTCTCTTTTAATGCTGAGTAATATTCCATTGTGTATATATACCACAGTTTCTTCATCCAGTCATCTATTGAAGGGCATCTAGGTTGGTTCCATAGTTTAGCTATTGTGAATTGAGCTGCTATAAATATTGAAGTGGCTGCATTACTGTAGTATGCTGTTTTTAAGTCCTTTAGGTATAGACCAAGGAATGGGATGGTTGGGTCAAACGGTGGTTCCATTCCAACTTTTCTAAGGAATAAATATTTATTAATATCTTTGAAAATATTAATAAATGAGCAGCGTGTGGTGGCACATGCCTGTAATCCTTGCATTTAGGGAGGCAGAGACAGGAGAATCACAAGTTCAAAGCCAGCCTCAGCAACTGGCGAGGTGCTAAGCAACTCAGTGAGACCCTGTCTCTACATAAAACACAAAATAGTGCTGGGGATGTGGCTCCGTGGTCGAGTAACCCTGAGTTCATTTTCTAGTACCAAAAAAAAAAAAAAAAAAAGAGGTATTAATAAGTGTAGGGGATGTACACCATATGCAGCTCATTCCTTTAGTCTGATGAAGGAAAAGTTCCTCCACAGTTGTTAACTACATTGGTATTTTATGACAGTTATTTTCTTTTCAGGTTCCTCTCATAAATGGAGTATTTTAAATACACATGTCAACTTGGATTTTTAAAAAAGTTTAAGTGTAATAGAATGGGTTATCCATTATAAAGTTGTTCAAGCCTTGTAATAAAATGGTCAAGTACATTTAAGCATTCAAAAAATGTATTTTTTAAAAACGAAGAAGAAAACCTCAATACAAAAGAGTAAAAAGCTTATTCAATAAGTTAATAAATGTCAAATACATCATTTAAATGGCAATTCAAAATACATTTTGGAACATTTTAGTAAGACATTTAAAAAATTACAATCATCTTATTTGAATTATATGAAGGGGATGTGTTTTGGTCATTTAAAAATATATTTAGAAAGAACTGAGAAAACTCAACTAAAAATTAATAGAATATGAAACAAAAGCAGAAAAGATAAAAAATGACATCAGTAGAAATTATTATGACATAAAAGATATAAATTTTAACTAAAAACAGATTTCAAATCATACTTAATGCAGGACTTCACTAGAAGGGATACATTTCAAATAGAAACAATGAAGAGGCTCTTAGATATTTTGGTAATCCAACTAATTAGAGGAAAGAATCCTATGAACACATTGAAAAAGGAAGGAAATTTCTTCTTGATTTGACATAAAATAATTACAGTGAAAAAAGTAATATAAAACATGTTATTATGACAAGAACATCAAGGATGGGTAATAATTATCATTGCCTTAAAAGCTATTTCAGATTAACTGCTGCACACAAATCTTAAAGCCTTGAAGTCTTACATTTTAAAAACCCTGATTTCCCCCCCTCATTTGATAGCTATCTTGAAAATTTTCTATTAACACAGAGCTGACATATCTTCCTAAACTGTCAATAATGAAAAAAATCTAATAAACCAAATGATTGCATTATATTTCTACTATTTATAGAAAATGATATTACAAAATCATTGTCAGATGAAGAGTTGATCAACAGGCTAGGGGGAAGGAGTATAGCCCAATGGCAGAGCACATGCTTAGCATGTGTGATGCCCTAGGTTCTATCCCTAGCATCCACTCCCTACCCCCCAAAAATATGCTGGATGAATTCTGATAAGGTTAAGATGGAGTAAGCTCACTAAGATATACCTCTGATGTCTGTAGACAAAATACAAAAAGCAATTATCTGAAAAGTAAACAAAAGTGGATAGATTGGGGAGATGAGTGAGAACCAAGCTGTATTGGGTGAGATTCCCATTTTTCCCTCTTCTTTTTTTTTTGGTACTGGGAATTGAACTCAAGGATACTCCACCACTGAGCCACACCCCCAGCCCTATTTTGTGTTTCATGTAGAGACAGGGTGTCACTGAGTTGCTTAGTGTCTTGCGTTCCTGAGGCTGGCTTTGAATTTAGGATTCTATCTCAGCCTCCCAAAGTGCTGGGATTACAGGTGTGCGCCACCATGCCCAGCTCCATTTTTTCCCCTTTTTGCTCAGAGTTCTAAGCTAAAGGTGGGCCCTTGATAGAGGTGGGGCCTCCATACTAGATGGCTACAACTCTGAGAAAGATACTAAGTTTCTGTTTATAAGGTCAAGAAAAGGGATCCCTGTGGGCCAGTGTAGGGGTAATACTTTTTTTTTTTTTTTGTCTTTTTTGGCTTATTGAGGGCAGGCCCATAGTGGAGCCAAAGCAGTGTGCTCCCTGGCTTTCTGTCCAGAAGAGTTGAGAAAAGGGTACTTGATTGACTAGAGAGTTTCTGTTTTTAAACTCTTTTTTTTCTCTGCTTTGCCCTGCAGGTGGCCCCAATTGTGGGAACTGCAACTTGGGCAGCTCAGAGTTAAAAAATTATCTCATCTTTCTGGTCAGAAAATTAATTTCTGTGGACTAGAGAGTGTGAGAGGAAATCTTGGAAGGTATTCTGTTGATAAACCAGAATAATGCCAGTTCTCACCTGAGTTGCTTATGTTTGGAACAAAAAACTGCATAGAAAGTCTTTGAGAAATGAGTTAGAAAGCGCCAAGCTGAGACAAACAGTATATAAGTATGTAAGACAAACACAACATCCGAGAAAAACAAAACACCCTGAACTCATAGAACTATCACCTAGAAGAGGAAAAATGCAACTTGTTTCCCGAACTTAAACAGGTTGATGCATGCTAATCAAATTGTGAGGTTTGGAGAACGAATTCAACCATGCAGTCAATCTGAGGGCGTAGTCCTCCAGAATGTCAATTTCACCTGGAACTTCTGACATCAATTTCAAGTTCAGGGAATTCCCAAAACCAGACTCAGTTTTGATAATTCACTAGAAGGACTCACAGAACTCACACTGAAGGTTGTAATGCTCATAGTTATGAGCATAAAGGGAAAGCCTATAAATTACTACCAAAAAAAAAAAAAAAAAAAGATGTATAAGGCAGAGTCTGGGAGGGTTCCAAACATGAAGCTTCCATTGTTCTCAGGTTGTGTTATCCTTCTTGCATCAATGTGCATGAAGTGTTATAAAACTAGGAAGCTCCCTGGAGCTTTGGTGTCAAGAGGTGTTTTTGTTTTTTGGTTGAGGGGGGTGGTGCTTTATTATGTAGGCATGATTGATTGACTCTCCACATGATTGAACTTCGTCTCCAGCCCTTCCCTTCCCTAGAGGTTAGGTGAATATTACTTGGCAGGCAGTGGGCTCACCATGACTCAACTCGTTAGCATAAACTATTCTTTTTAAAAAAATTATATATTTATTTATTTATTTTAGTTGTTGATGGACCTTTATTTTATTTATTTATTTATATGTGGTGCTAAGAGTCAAACCCAGTGCCTCACACATGCCAGGGAAGTGCTTTACCACTGAGCCACAACCCCAGCCCCACAAACTATTTTTGTATCCCCAGCACTGAGTGGGGACACAAAAAGGCCAATAGATAAATTAAAATAGAATACTTAAAAAAATACAAATAATACAAAGTGAGACAGTATAACGGTGAATAGGTGAATATAAAAAAGGACAAACAGAAAATAATAAAATGGTAAACTTACATCCAACATGCCAATAACAATCTCAAATGGAAATGATATAAACCAGGGGTTATCACACTTTTTCTATAAAGGATTAAATAATAAATATTATAGATTTTGTAGGCCATGTAAATATCTGTCCTCTTCTTCCTTGTCCTTTAAAAATTTAAAGCCACTCAGCTCATAGTATATACTATAAGATGAATTTTGTCAACCTGGCTCAACAGATCAGTTAAAAAATAGACATAGTACAATAGATCACTTCAGAGTTATTAGGATGGCTAATGTTAAAAAACAACCACCACCACCACCAAAAGATAATGAATATTGGTGAGGTTGTAGGGAAATAAGAAACATACATTGTTGGTAGGAATGTAAAATTGCGCAACTGTTATGGAAAACAGCTTGGAGATGTCTCAAAAAATTAAAAATAGAACTACTATATAATTCTAGCAATCCCACTACCGTGTGTATACTCAAAATAATTGAAATTAGGATCATAAAAAAGTCATATCTGAATTCCTGTTTATTGCAGTATTATTTTCCCAATATGCAAATGTATGCAATCAATCCCAAATGTCTATTGACGAATGAGTAAAGCAAACACACACACACACACACACACACACACAGATACACACACACACACAAATCTAAACAGAGGAGGAAATTTAAATTTTTTTTTTAGTTGCAGATGGGCACAATACCTTTATCTATCTATCTATCTATCTATCTATCTATCTATCTATCTATTTATTTATGGTGTTGAGGATTGAACTCCAGTGCCTCACACATGCCAGTCTACCCCTGAGCTACAATCTCAGCCCAAATTCTGTCATTTTTGGCAACATGGATAGACTTAGAAGACATTAGGCCAAGAGAAATAAGTCACAGAAATAAAACTACTACCTGATCCACTCAGATATCTAAAACAGTCAAATTTATAGAATGGTAGTTGCTTAGAGATGGAGGAGGGGAAAATAATAAGTTAATGAAGCTACAGTTATACAAGATGTATAAATTCTAGAGATTTGCTGTACAATGTGGTGCCAATAATTAACAATATGGTATTATGCTCATAAAAATTTAAGAGAGTACATATGTGGAAGCTAGAACAAAATAAGGGGAAAAAAGAGGTGAGAACCCCATGAAAATAGAAGAGAGATCAATAGAGCAGAGAAAGGGGATTGAGAGGGAGGGGAGAGAGATGGGAAAAGAGAGGAACAGTGGAATGAAATTGACCAAAATATGCTATATACATATATAATATGCTACAGTGAATTTCATCTTAAGTATATCTATAAAGTGCTAATTTAAAATATGTAAGTAAATAGAAGAAAAAACAACAGAGTAGAAGGAGGGGAACAGGGGGAGGGAGAAGGAAAGGGAAAAGGAAAGTATTAGGGACTTAAGTGGAGCAAATTATATCCCATGCTTGTATGATTATGCCAAAATGAACCCCAATATTATGTGTAACTATAATGCACAAATAAATTTAAGAGAGTAGATTGGAGGTTTTCTAGAACATAAGTATGTATAAAGAAAACTAATGCCTTTGAATATGTATCATCTTAAAATTAAGTTCTTTTCCATGTTATAGCTCAAAAATTCTTGTTGGCCACAATACACCTGTATGACATTTAATTTACATATACATATGTTATAAACGAAATAATATAGGTTGAACAAGAGATATAGTGTCTATTATTTGGTAAAACCATTTTTTAAGTTTTATAAGAAATGACTTGTATAATGCTGGGCTCAGTGGCACAAGCCTGTAATTCCAGAAATGACTTGGAAGGTTGAAGCAGGGGGATTGCAAATTAGAGGTCAGGCTGGGCTGTGAGATCCAGTTTCAGAAAAAGAAAGAAAGAAAAAAAGAAAAAGTATGGGGATGTAGCTCAGTAGTAGAATGACTCTGAGTTTAATCCCCAATGCCAGGAGAAGGGACAGGAAGAGGAGAGGGAAGAAGAGGATGGGGAGGAGGAGGAGGAGGAGGAGAGAAGGAAGAAGAAAAAGGAGAAGGGGACACAGAAAGAGAGGAAGACAAGGAGGCAAGCACATCAGGCAAGCACTCTATCACTGAGCTCTATCCCCAGCCCTTTAATTTTATTCTGAGACAGGGTGTCACTAAGTTGCTCAGGCTGACCTCAAACTTGCAATCCTCTTGCCCCAGGCTCCCAAATTCCTGGGACTACAGGTGTGTGTCACTCTGCCTGCTTACTCTTCTCTCCTTTTATAACATATCTTTCTTGTTACCATTCTACCATTGCTGACCACTTTGAAAATCACTACGACTTAGTATTTTTTCTGTTAGCTATTGCCTGCACTTGTTTTACTAAGCTCCTCAGGGCAGGAAACCTGTCTTACATATTTTGTGCTTTGTAAAACTCCATGCACTCTTTTTTTTTTTTAAATATTTATTTTCTAGTTGTAGGTGGACACAATAGCTTTATTTTATTTTTATGTGGTGCTGAGGATCGAACCCAGTGCCTCCCGCGTGCTAGGCGAGCACGCTACCACTGCGCCATAACCTCAGCCCCCCATGCACTCTTATGACTCTCATTAACAATAAATCTCATTTAAATTAGCTAACACTACATCTTCCTTGTATTTTTTTTTGGTTCTGGAGATTGGACTCAGGGGCATTCGACCACTGAGCCACATGCCCAGCCCTAATTTGTATTTTATGTAGAGACAGGGTCTCACTGAGTTGCTTAGCGCCTCACCATTGCTGAGGCTGGCTTTGAACTCGCGATTCTCATGTCTCAGCCTCCCTAAGTGCTGGGCTTCCTTGTTTTATGTGTAAGCTTTATATGCATACTAGACAAGACTCAAGTTTCACTAACTACCTGATTTTCCATGTTTATCATAATTTTTTAAGTAGCAACTCAATGTTACCTTTTGGAGTTACTGGGCACCAAGCCAAGAATATATTGAGGGGGGGGAACTTGCCTAGCTTATATATATATTTTTTCTTGGAATGATATATTTTTTAATTGTAAGAAGGAAATGTTTCTCTTTTTCAATAACTAGATTGAGATCACAAAAAACCAAATGCCGAATGGTCTCTCTGATTAGTGGATGCTGATGAATAAGGGAGGTGGGAATGGGAAACATAAGAGAAATAGAGAAACACTGGACACGACAGGGGGGAGGTGGGGGGCAGGAAAGGGGAATGGGTATAGTAAAGATGGTTGATAAAAAATATATATAAATATATATATATATATATAAAAAAAAAAAAAAAAAGAGATCACATGGAGTTTTGAAACAGATCTGCATACCAGGATACCTTGTGTTAATTTTATTTTCCCATGTTTTTAATTGATACATTATAACTATACAAAATAGTTGAATTTGTTACATAATCATATGTGCACATAACATAGCATTATAATTTGGTCAATATTCTCCAGTATTTCCCTTTTGTTATAATTTTAAATTATGACTTTCAGACACAATGGTCTCTGGAATTATGCATTATTTATGATAACAGAAATCTTTAATGTTAGACTTTATATATGTCAAAATCAAAATGCATTGGACATTTTCAGTTATTTCACTAAAGTCTAGATTTTAATTTTTGTGCTTTCTAAAAACTGGAAAATGGGAAACACATTTACCACATATTTATTTCACAGAGACTGAGGAGTCACACTGTTGGTGTTGCTGCACAGGGTGTAAGTAATGTTATTTTCCTGGTATCATTCCTTCAAGGCCTACCTGATGAGCTACCATGCAGTGATTGAACTCCAGAGTACTCTACCATCAAACTACATCTGCATCCCTTTTTAATTTTTAATTTTGAGACAGGGTCTTACTAAGTTGCCCAGGTTGACTTCAAACTTGTGATCCTCCTTCCGAGTCACTGGGATTACAGGCATGTAACCATGCCTGGCTCCTAATTAGTGTTTTACTGACCAGCCAGTCGTGGGAATTCTAGAGAGACATCTTTAGAAATTTTTCTGTGATAAGGCTTGAGACCTATACAGTGAAAATGAGAAAAAATTTTGAAGAACATATGAAGACACTTGAACAAGTGTAGTCATGCCATATTCCAGAAAAATAAGGTTCATGTGGAATGATGCTAATCTTCTTGAAATTAACATACAGGAAGAAATTTTAATAAAAATCCAAATGGGCTTTTTGTGGGGAGGTTTTTGAAAACTGATTCCAAAGGCAAGAAATATAAATGGGTAAGAATAATGACAGCTGACCAGAAAAAAGAAAGCATATTTCCAACTCATTTTATGATATTAACTAGCATAACTTTGACACCCAACTCAGAGAAAGACATTACCAGAAAGAAAAATGACAAGTCAGTCTCACTTGTGAAAGCTCTTCAAATCTTAAACAAAATATTAGCATATTAAATCTAGCAATATATAAAAAGGATAGTAGATATGGAAAAGAATAGCAAAGTCAGAAACAAATCCACAATATACAATTACTTTATCCATGTGCTATGATTTGGATAAGTGTTCCCCAGAGTTTATGTGTTTAAGACTTGGTCACCAGCCTATGGCTCTATTGAGAAGTGGGGCCTAGTAGAAGAAAGTTAGGTCATTGGAGCTATGCCCTTCAAGGGGATATTGGGACCCTGGCCCCTCTTATTCCTCTTTGTTTTGCTGCCTAGCCACCATGAGGTGAACAGCTCTTTTGCTACACATTCTCACCATGATGTATTGTATCATCACAGGTCCAAAAGTTATGGGCCAACTGACTATTGACTGAAATCTTCAAATAAACCAATGAAGTCAAAATAAACCTTCCCATTTTAAGCTGATCATCTCAGTTATTTTGTTATAGTAGTACAAAGCTAATATAGCAAGATAGTAAGGTAGAGAGGATCATCTTTCATTTCCACGTAGAAAGGGTAAGGAACTGTAGATGCCTCCCTTTTGTCCATGCATTAAAAACCCCAAAATTCTAGAACAAAATTTAGAAAGCAAAACAATAAAATTTTAGAAAACAATATAAATGTCTTAGTGACATAGGTATAGGAAGAGATTTTTCTAATTGGATACAGATATCACTAATCATAAAGGGAAAGAGTGGTAAATTGATTCCACTAAGAACTTCTTTCATCAAAAGAAATTATTAAGAGAGTGAAAAAACAAACTGCAAAATGAGAAGGACAATTATATTACCTATAATAAAAAAAGGATTTGTTTCTACATTACATAATGAAATAAAGCAAATCAATAAGAAAAATAGAAGCAACCCAACATATGAATGGGAACAGATTTGAATCATGACACAATGCTGATATGAAAAGATGCTTTTCTTCATTATAAATCAGGGAAGTACAAAACAGTCATAATAAGTTGGTATTTCATATCTATTAGACTGCCAGTCATTAAGATGTGTGAAAATATCAAGTGTCAGTGAAGATGTGGAGCAATAGAAATTTTTATGTTGTTACTGCTTATAGAAATTGGTACAGTCACTTTGGAAAATTTTGGTATGATCCTGTAGCGCTAAAGATCTACATGTCCTACCAACCTGGAATTATATAACAAAGTAAAGACTCCACAGAAATCTATGTTTATGTGCTTTGGGATGTGTGTGTGTGTGTGTGTGTGTGTGTGTGTGTGTGTGTGTGTGGCTTATAACAGCTGAAAGCAAGAATAGCATATATGCCACGAACAGTAGAATAAATTATGTTACATACATGTAATAAAGTAACACCCAGCAATGCACATCAATAAACCGCAGCCATATCAACATGAGTAAATCTTAGAGATGTAAGGTTTAGCAGAAACAAATTCAAGACATGGTAAAACAAACTTACTCTATGATTGTATTTTTTTCTTTTCTTTAAAGTTTATTTATTCTACTTAGGTATACATAATAGCAGAGTGCATTTTAATTCATTGCACACAAATAGAACACAACTTTTCATTTCTCTGGTTGTACGTGATGTAGAATCACACCATATATGCAGTCATATGTGAAGCTAAGGCAATGATATCCATCTCATTCCACCATCTTTCCAGCCTCTATGCCCCCTCCCCACTCCCTTCCCTTTGACCAAATTTCCTTCATTTTTCCCATGCCCCCTCCCCCATTATGGATCAGTATCCATTTATCAGAGAGAACATTGGGCATTTGGTTTCTTGGGATTGGCTTACTTCACTTAGCATGATATTCTCCAACTCCATCCATTTACCTGCAAATGCCATAATTTTATTCTCTTTTATTCCTGAGTAATATTACATTGTGTACATATACCACAGTTTCTTTATCCATTCATCTATTGAAGGGCACTGTTATTGTATTTAAATAGAACTCAAAACCAGACATAATTAAACTACATTGTTTAAGGCAGAGTAATTAGGCAGTAATACTATAAAGAAAATCAAGCAAGCAACTATGGTAATAATCATGATAGTGGTTATCCCTAGGCATTTGAGAATTATGCAAGAGGGGGAACATTGGAGTTTTGGGGTGTTGACAATGTTCTACTTATTGCCTCAGTTGGGTTATTATAGTGTCTAGTAGTACATTTTTGTCTTATGAACTTTTCTGTTTGTTTGCCAACACAAAAAAGAATTCTAATCTTCTTTCTTCATACTTCTCATTCTTCCCCTAGTCAGAAGAATCTACAATGCCTCACACAGACATACAGTCATTACAACAAGACTATGGAGAACAACTGAAGGGGTCCAGAGTAAGCCACTGTGGCATAAAAATTATTTTGTGTTGATGGCATTTGAGTTTCTGAAATTTCTTATCTGCCTAAAATCCAAGCCTCCTAAAAGAACTCAATTGTCATAAATTCCCTTTTAGAAGCAGCTCTAATATTGTCTTCTCAGAAATTGGTATCATGCCCAGACTTTGTTACAAAACTATCATATCTTCCATCTCTTCTCCTAATGGCCCATTTATCATTCCAAAAAGCTATTTGTTTTTCCATGTGTGCCCTTTCTCTTCCTCCCCTTCTTTGAAGAAGTTGTTTTCCCAGAAGTGCCTCCTCTACCCCTCTCTATCCCTTATTAAGATGGTGTACAAGCCCAAATTCTAACCACCTCTTTTATGTCACACTTCTTTGTGAATTCCTATGTGTGAACATATCTAATTAGGATTTTTTTTGCTAGTCTTTTGTCACTTTAATTTTGCAGGGCCCTAAAGAAAGAACCTAAGAGAACATAGGAAAAAAATTCTCCCTGACAGAGCTAGTCTTTAAAACCATTTCCAAAGTAGGTTCTCAGGAATAAAGAAGTCTTGTCAAGATGAAACAGCATTTGACCCCATTTCTCTTCCAGCCCTGGCCAGAGAGAAGGGCTGAAAAACACTTGAATTAACAAGAGTGGAAAGATAAGGTGTTGGAACATAATAATGAATAAAATTCTGAGTTAAGGAGGGAAGGGTGGACCTTGATGGAGTGGGGGGAAAAGAGAGAGTATCTGAGTGATTGAGTGTCATTTCAGTGATCAAGGCAGGAGGGCTGGGTCAGGAAAACTTTTATTAATTCAGGGCTGCCTGCTGCCTAAATACAGTACATACCCAGCAAGGGACACTCATTTTCTTCATAGCTGCCTGTTGTGAAGGGCCTACTACACCTCTGTGAAAGATGAAGAGTAAAGATGATACCATTTCTCTTTCTCTATTCCTCCTAACCCTTCTAGCCCTTGAGATTTTAGTCTGCAGGGCTCAAGAATCTATATTTTAACAAGCATCTTGGTGACTCTCATATTGTTAGCTTCTGGCACTGGAATGTCACTGCCAAGAGAAACTTGGCAATAAGAAGAATCAACAGTGGCACTAATTAAAAATACACATTTCCAGGTCCCACACCAGACAAGAAGAATCCAAATCTCCGAGGTGGGGGAGACTTAGAATTTAAATTTTTTTTAAATATTTTTTTAGTTGTAGATGGACACAATGTCTTTATTTTATTGCTTTGTGTGTGGTGCTGAGGATCGAACCCAGGGCCTCATGCATGCGAAGCAAGCGCTCTACCACTGAGCTACAATCCCAGCCCTAGAATTTAAATTTTTAATAAGGGTCCCTGGTGATTCTCAGGAAGTCTAGCAAAGTGCTCTAGAGATTTTTACTTTTAAATTTTCTGTTCTTCTAAATGTATCAAAAAACAAAACATATTACTTATAGTAAAGATAGTTGCATTTGGAAAAAATAATTACCCCACAAAAAGGTACTTAACTCTAATATATCGGTTTTCTCCAGCTCAATATTTTAGTTGCAGACCCATAAATCCAGCTGTTTGCATCTTCCCTTAAAGCCACAAGACATCTTAAACTTGATGTGTTTCATTTGAAACCACCATTTATCCCCAAACCTGGGTCTTTTTCAGTGTTCCCCATTTCTCAATGATGACATTAGAGTCCATTTACTGGGCCCACCAAAAATCCTGACTCATCTCTGACTCCTCTCTCTTCTTCAATCACTATCTCACCCTATCAAATTTGAATCTGTCACAAAGACCTTCCATTTACTTCCTAAGTTGTTCCATCTCTCCTACTTGTCTTGATCTCCTTGTTTCTACCCCAATTCACTTGAACTACGTCCAACACCACTCACCCCTTATAGATCCTAATCAGTCCAACACTGGACATATTCCCACACTGCTGCTTTAACATGCTTTAATTCATCCCACACTGATGTTTTAACAAACACAGATCTGATCATGTCAAATCCCCTCCTAACTTATGCTCTTCAAAAACAGATTTTTAAAATATAGCCAATGAGACCTTGCTTCCAACCTCATACTGAAGCTCTCTTTCCTTACAATCTATACTGATCACAATGGCTTCCTTTCAGTCTCTTAGGCTTGCAGTGTTCCCTTTTGACAAAAGGCCTTCACATGATATTCCCTCCCTCCATTCTTCAGTTTCTCATCTTTCCAACCACTACTTAAATGTGACTTCTCAAGGAAGCCTTTCCTAACCTCTTTAACCAGATCAGTGAGTGCCCCACCTGCAAGTTCTCATAACACTCAAACTGAATTTATTGAATTAGATTGCGTAGTTTTCCATTTGCCAGGACAATTTGCTTCCTCTCTCAAACTATTCTCTGGTGTTCTTTGGACTTCACTTCTTATTCTAGAACAGTTTTAGGGATAGTAGGGGATAATTCTTAACATTTAGACTCTGCTAAAGCAGCACATTCATTGGCTTCCCCACACCCATCTCTGGCTACTGTTGTCTTACTTCCTTTTTTTTTTTGGTACCAGGGATTTAACTCAGGAGCACTTGACCACTGAGCCACATCCCCAGCTCTATTTTGTGTTTTATGTAGAGACAGGGTCCCACTGAGTTGCTTAGTGCCTTGCTTTTGCTATGGCTGGCTTTGAACTTGGGATTCTCCTGTCTCAGCCTCCCAAAGTGCTGGGATTATAGGTGTGCGCCACCACGGCCAGCTTGTGGTCTTATTTTCTAATACCTTGAACTTTAGCCTCTATCATAGCATTTATTTACTGTGTAAATTTTTAAAGTTTCTCCCACTGTGTCTGATATTTTAGGACAGCTGTTTTATTTATGTCTGTCACTTTAGCACTTAAAGGAGAATATGCCATAGACAAGCCTGGACATGCTGGGACTCACTAAGTTTCTGGCCATAAGGAACAGCAGCCATTGACATGCTTAGTCATGCCTGCTTGCAATGGATAAGGGGCTGTAAGGAGCATTAGCCGTAGGCATGCTTAGCAATGACTGGTTACAATTGATAGGGAGTACAGATGCATGGACATGCGCAAAGAATATGCCCAGTTGCAAATACATTATCTCACTGGACATAATCAACGGACATTGACTTTTATTGGGTGTAACCCATCACCAGCTTACAACACAAACTTGGAACTGTATTTAAACTTCTTGTCCTGCCACATTGGAGGCTTTTGCTCCAAGGACATCAGTGAGCCTGGCCAGCTTGCTGTCCATCCCTGGATCAACTTTACCATTCCCAGCCGTCAGCTGAAATGAACCACCAGACAAAGACAATGTCTGTTCTTTGGCTAAGAGAAGTTGCATGCCACTGGAGGTAGGCTCCTGGTTGCCCTAGGGTTGTGTGAATTGCTTGTAGTGTTTAGTTGCCCTAGGGTAGTGTGATTTGCCTAGTATTTAATTAGTGCGCATTGATTGCTTGTTGGGGTGCTCCAGCACACCCAACACTTTTTGCATTAATTGTTTATATTTGATGATTGGTGTGATTGAACATGTGTTTGCATTTAAAGACAATCCACCTCTGAGTAATTATTAATTGCATTGCTCGTGACAAGCACTTAACACAAAGACTTGTCCATGAATGTTTGGAATCACCCTGTACCCTGTAGTCCAGTCATATTGTTTATATGTTGATTTCTCTGCCTGTAATTAATGTTTTTTTCCTCAGTATTTATTTGGAAAACTCCTACCTCTCTCTTTTGTGTGTGTGATGTTTGGAGATGAAACTTAGGGTCTCGCACATCTCAGGCAAGTGCTCTACCACTGAGCTCTATATTCTTATCCCAAATTCTTATCTCGATATAGAGGAGGAGTGGTGTAGTGTTACCTTTAACAATGTAGATAATTTTTCTACTTTTCAGTTTCCTCATTTGAAAAATGATACTTAAGAGGTGGTTGGGAAGATCAAGAAAGTTAATATTTCTCTGTTATCCCTGGACAGGCTAAATCATCCTCCCACCCCACCCCCGCAGCAGTTCTGTAGGGAATTTTGCCTCAGGATTAGATTTTTGTATCCAGCTAGCTCTTTTGGGTCTCCCCATCCTATCCCTCCATTCCCTTTACAATAGACATTAATGGCTCAATGAAAATTAGAGGACAAAACACTAGCCAGTGTAAAAACCATCCTTCACAGTTCTCTCAGGAAAAGAAATCTTCCTATGGTGAGAGAGATCTACAGAGCAGCACAGGGTTTTAACTTTTGAAATCACAAAGAAAACAAAATGGTTAAATTTCCACAAAACAAGTGAAATATCTCTGTACACATTCTTCTACATTTGTAAAGTGATTGACCTGGTATTCACACTAAATTTTTGTTCTAATTCTTTTAAATTTAGAGCAGTGACTAAAGATCTTAGTGTTGAGAGCAAGCAACTCTTGTGAATCATCTGGTAGTTTCCAGTATAATTAATTATTTTTACTGACTAGATACAATGTTCAGTTTTTCTTATTTAACTCTTTTGTGTTAGAGTTTAAACGTAGACTATTAAAATAATTACACTCTTTGTAAATTATAGAAACTTTATTTTATAATATGTGTAATTAAAGTAGAAAAAAAAAAAACTCATGAAAAATGTTTGCACCCAAGATAAAATGTCATAGGGGTAAAACATGGTAACAGCTTTCACTGGATTCCCTACCCTTCCCCACGTTACCGTATGCATATCTCTGGATCTCCCCGCCCCGCTTTCAAGTATCATTTGTTATGAGACTTGTCTTTCTCAGTTAGCAGGAAGCATAACACGCTTTAGGCATTAATGTTTAAAATCTGAGTCAAGATTTTTTGCGGGTTTCGTATTACTTAAGAGTTTTAAGATGTAAAAATCAGCTTTGTTGTTACCCACAGGTTTGAAATTGCCACCTCACACCTGTGAGGTAAGCATCATCAAATGACCCTTTTTGACGTCCATGAGTGACAAAAGCCTCAAACAGTCCTGGGGTCTAGGATGCATTTTCTCCACTTGCTCGTTTGGGAATTGGCCTCTTTAAAGCTGGGTAGTATTAACTTGCTCTGCTGCCGGTTGGATGGCAGCTGATCCGGGCCTCTTCAGGACCAGACTTTCCCAGACGCACCCATCTCCACTCCCCTTTGTCCTCTCCATTCTGGTCTTACGCCACTGCCTGGACCACAAATACCAATTTCATGGTTTTGTTTCTCCAGGGAGACTCGGCAGAACACGCTTTAAAATAAAAGGAGGCAAGGGAGGAGTAGGAAATAACTGAATTGGTAAGAGTCATAATAAATGGCAGTACATCCCTGCGATGCTACAACAAGCAGCCTAAGGGCTGCGGAGGCCACAGGGCAAAGCGTCGCAGGCCAAACGCCCGACCCCTCGGCCCCAACCGCCCGCCCCGGTCTTGTCACGTGACGGGGAGCGGCGCGCGTCGGCTGCGGCGCCGATTGGCTGGCGGTGGGAGCGCGGGGTTTGATGGGAAGGAATTGGCCGGGCCCAGTGCTCTGTCAGTGGCCGCTGCCTGCCCCGGAGGCTGGCTGTGTGGTGGCGGCCAAAGCTGGCAGGGGTGGACCCCAAGGCCCGGCTGTGCTCGCTTCACGCAGGTAGAGCGCTCAGGGTGAGGGCATTTGGGAGGGCTCCGCAGCGGGGAGGCGCGCTGGTTGTTTCCCCGGGGAGATAAGCTCCGGGTTCTCCCGCTTGCTCTCCCAGATGCCCCCGCCCTATGCCGAGTGGCCTAAGAGCTCTGCGGCTGCGACTCTTCTCCCGTTGTGGTTCGCGCCTACCTAGTGTGGTCGCCTCACCCGTTTTGGTTTCCCAGCACAGTGGCAGGTGTACCCCTGGAGTCCTCGAGACCTGGTTCTGCCCGGGGTGGTTTCCCCAGCTCTATTCTCGGAGATCCCAGGTAGTGACTGACTTGAGTCTCAGTTTTTGGCCCACCCGTTTGAGGAGCCACAAGCTCCTCAAACTAGCTCATCCTACGGTCAATTATCCGCTTTGAGTGTTCTAAATCACCCTTTCTTTCCTTTGTGTTGTACGGTAGCCCCACGAGTTGGAAAGATCGAAAGGGATTGAAAACTGTCAGTGTCATGCTGCTTAGCTCGCGTGTGGGCGTGGATTATATGTGCTACTTGCAGAAGAGGCTCTACAAACCATTGTCATTGTTCGGAGGGACAGCGGCCGGGTGGAGGGGAAGGACGAAGAAGCGTAGATGTCATAGGCATGGCAGAAGGAGAAATCAAATTTAAACTACATAATAGGTTAAATTCTTTAACGCTGTGTTTGCTGATTGAGAGAGAGAGGCCGGGGTGGGTGAGTTTGGTGAACTCTTCAGAGGAAGAGCGAGAGAGGTTTGGTGAGCTCAGTTTTGCTCATGGTGTTTTCACAGGACTAAGTAAGACCTGTGACTCACTGAGTTTTTCATGTTCCGCTTTACTCTGTTGGCTTCTGGGTAGTGCTTAGAGTCTATTTTCTCCTTTCTCTATGGACTGGGTCTCACCATTGATAAAACTGACTGTTAAACAGTGGTGTGGTGGATGTGAGTAGACAGTGTTAGGCATATATTCAAATTGGAAGGGGACCCTAATCCCTGTCCTTAGCCGTCCCCATAGTGCCTTCTTAGGAGAACCAAATTGATTTCGAATACATTTTTGTTAAATAAGATTGATGCATTGAAAGTCAGAATTTTAAAATTTTCTGTCATCTATTGAGGTCAGTTCACTAATGTTATTCATCAACTTAAGTGTTTATCATTAATTTGAAAATGTAAGGAAAGGGAGAAGTTATGGCTATCAAGAAGGTATGTTTTTATATATAAATATCTCTAATAGTAATTTTTTGGTAGTTTTTACTTCACAATGAAATTTACTTACCATAAAAGCAAGCGCTTAATAATCATATATTAAAAGTGCCTTCAGAGGTGTGCTTCTTTTCATTAATTTTTTTTGGGCGGTGATAAAGTGGTGGTTTGGAATATTTCAGAATTATGTTTTCTATTAGGATATTTGAAATTTAGAGTTTTAGAACGAATCACCATTAATCTTTTTTTTTTGTTTTTTTTTTATCTTTTAAAAATTTGTTCTTTTAGATATAAATGACAATAGAATGCATTGTGACATACATACCATTAATCTTAAATTGTATAGTATAATGTTATGGAAATGCTTTGAGGGTGTCTATATGGTTTATATTGAAGTCTGGAACTTGCTAATTCAAACATAAAACTAGACTTTTCTTGCTATTTTCCCCAAAAGTCTACAAGGCTATTTTAATGGAAGTGTTTGTGTAATATTTTGCTTGAGTTTTTCATACGAGAGTAAATGAGAACAATACAATGTCAGTAAAAATAAAAACTAATTTTATTTTTCAATTATTAAATAGATGCTTTTTAAAATAAGAAGTTAGAAGGAAATGTGTTCCATTTACGTATCACATGTATTTTCTGGTAATAGCAATAATAATAGCTAAAGTTTATTATGCACTTATTAAGTGTTAGACACTGTGCCAAGTGATAAATAATTTCATGTAATCCATATATTAATTCTAGGAAGTGTTGATATTTTCACTATTCTACAGAGTTACAGTTTAAGTAATTTGCCTCAGATCAATTAGCTAGTATGTAGTTGAGCCAAATTTTGAGTCTAAATCTCTTTTACTGCATTGTTTTAATGTGACTTGAAATGAGCTGAAAATTGAAGAAAAATGTTTCTTCAGATTTTAAATAATGACATCCAAACCTGAATGTGAATAGCAGTTAGTAGAAAATATTCAGTTAATGCTGTGGATATTGTTGTTCATCAAAAAGCACATTTAGATGCATCTAGCCCTAAGGTCATGTCAGGTTCTATTGTGATATCTTAGTGGAAAGAAACTCTGTACATGTTCGAGAAGAGTTCTTGGAGACAAGCCACTTGAGGTTGAGCCATTTGTCCACTTGAGGGCAAAGGTATTGATTTATGTTTCAGAAGGAAATGCTAGGGCTTATTTGGTTTCCATATATTTTCCAAGTATTTGAAAGAAAGCAGAGATGGATCAGAAAACAGCAATCACCACAGCAGTAAAAACAATTTGTACTAAGGAAGACTATGTGTCAGGCACTGTTGTAAATAGTTTAGGATATATTATGTTATTTAAGAGGATGATTCTAATTATCCCTCTTTTGCAGATGAGAAAATTGAGTAACAAAGATGTTAAATAATTTATTTGCCTATTGTTTCATAGTAAGTGATGGGCAATTGGAATTAGAGTTAAGATGTTTGGATGAAAGGGAGAGAACCAGTGGTTGAAAATAGAAGAATGAAATTAAAGCTAGGCAAAATATTTAATTATTTAATGTTGTTACACCTTTATGTTTGTTAGAAAGTACCAACACATGTACCTTATAGTAAATCAACTTCTTTAACAAATAACAAAATTTGATAGAAACATTGCTGGAATAATTAGGGCTGTTTCTTTGATTACGATTGTGAAAGCATGGAAATGGCATTTAATCACTCACTCTAACGTTTTAATTTTCAAATTTAAAAGCACGATCCCCTGCTTTAGGAATCTTTGGAGCTGAGGCATAGATTGTTTTATTAACACCAAAACAATTCTCCAAGCAAATAATAGTTATCAAAATTGATATTAATTGTGATATTATGCATACTCTTCAAATTATAGTCATTTAAACTATATGCAGTGATATGCAGTGCAGTAAAAACTACTTTCAGACTTTCTAGTACCAGTTATGCTTACAGCTCGAGCTATGTGACTTTGGTAAGTTATTTAGCTTCTCTTTAATGCAGATAGATCTGCAGGTAAAGCATTCAAATTTAATCATATAAAGGAATTGGGCTGCATGATACACTGTACTAACAGGGTCTCTTATGTTTATAAGTTACTTTTCACATCAGTAGTACTTTTTACCAACCATTTGAGAATGTTAGAAGTGCTCTCATATTTTATATGTAAATTAATTTATATAAAGCTGCCTTCATTTCTGATTTTGTGTTGTTAGGAATAACTGATGGTTTTTTTTTTTAAAATTCAAAACTTAAGGCTATGTCTGACCCTGATACTTTATATCTTTAGGATACTACTGTATTCACTTCTCTATTCTTGGGTTCTTTCTAAATGGAGGGATAGTAATATCTAAATGATAGAAGTCATGTAAAGCACTCTACATGTGGTTTGTAGTTTAAAAATGCTAGAGACGAAATCCTGATGAAGTGATAGTGATGTTGTCATTAACTTCAAATATTAAAAATTTAGTCTCAGGGTGTGATGGCTGTAAACTTGAACTGGAGGAATATAATTCTCTTACAAACCAAAATATATACATCAGTTGTGTACAAAACACTGTGCTAGATACCATACACAGTTCCAAAATAGTGGAATGATGTATACTTTGAAAAATACCTTGTTAGGTGGTTTGTCTGAATCTCCAGGCTTTTACCTTTCTATTCTTTTTTTTTTTAAATATTTTTTTAGTTATAGATGGACACAATATCTTTATTTTATTTATTTTTAAATGTGGTGCCTCACATGTGCGAGGCAAGCACTCTGCCACTGAGCCACAGCCCTAGCTCCAGCTTTTACCTTTCTTAGTGATTATTTTTAGCACCTTAAGAAGGTTGTGAGATTTATTTAATGTCTTGACTCAGAAAGTAAAACTTTTAAGTTGCTGGATTTTCCACAACCATATTTTGGAAATTTGAATATTGAATTAATATTGAAGGATTAATAATAACTTGCATGTTTAATGTGGATTATAATAGTCATATTTATAATCTTCAGTGTTTTTCAGGAAAGATTGTAGGCTTTTTTTTTTCCCAGTGTTACCAAGGATCGAACCCAGGAGTGCTTGGCTACTGAGCCACATCCCCAGTCCTTTTTATTTTTTATTTTGAGACAGAGTCTTGGTAAATTGCTTAGGGCCTTGCTAAATTGCTGAGGCTGATTTAGCCTTCCAAACTGCTGGGATTACCAGCATTTGCCACCTTGCCTGGCAGATTATAGGTATTTTTGTAGTTAAAAATCACTTTGTACACGAGCATATTGTATAATTGGGCTCTTTGTTACTGTTCTGGGAAACTCTTGAGATAGGTATGCCTTATGCTAGTTCCAATACATAAATAGCGCTGTAGTTCTTACTTGGTACTGATATTATTTTGTGATTATGTTTTATGGTTAAGAAGTATATTCTCAGTAACTGTGTGTGTGTGTGTGTGTGTGTGTGTGTGCGCACGCGCACGAGCGTGCATGTGTGGGTGTAAATGTATTAGTTTCACACATTGGCAAGTATATACCTCTAACCCGGTAAATTTCCGTTTGAAAGTAGATTTTTATCGTTTCAACTTAAAATGATAAAAATTTACATAATTATGGACTGGTAAATTGAGTTAGGATATAATCCAGTGGAATCTTCTAAAACATTTGAGAGTCATAGAAAAGTAAAGGGGAATATACAGCTAGCTGACAGGAAGGTCAACTAGAGTGAGGAACTTACTTAAATTTCAGACAGAAATGTTTATTTGTCGTATTGAACAATCGTGTTTAGTAGTAGGGACCAGAAATCTGAAGATAGAGGGGTTTTAGGCCATGTTTCATCTGTTATTGGGTGCATCACTAAACCTATACGGTGATAATACCACAGTTATCCTGTGAGGAAAATATTGATATTATGAACTCCAGTTTACAGAAAAAAATTAGACTCAACGTGATTAAATGATTTGCCCAAGGTCACAGGTAGCTTTGTAACTCTTATTTTCTTATTCAAAATCCAATTGACTTGAGCTGGGGATGGTGGTGCAGGTCTGTTGTCTCGGTGACTTGGGAGGATGAGACAAGACCATGGCAAATTTGAGGCAGTGAGATCCTGTCACAAAATAAGAAAATAAATAAATAAATAAGTAAAAAGGGCCGAAGATGTAGCTCAGTGGTAGAGTGCCCCTGGGTTAAGTTCATAATACTGAAACAAAACAAAACAAACAAACAAAAAGCCCCACTAGTTGGCTTTCTGTAATTATTTATAAAGTGATGTTATTCTGAACATTATAAAACACATGGAATTCCAAATAACTAATTTAGTAGGGAGATAATTGATTGATAGAAATGGTTTTTTTTACTCAAGTATATAGAATGAAAGTAATATAGTAAAACTTTTGTTGCAAGAACAACATAAGGAACCTACTTTAAAGAACAGAAAATCACAAAGTCATATGAATACACTACTAACATGCTTTGTCATTTAAAAAGCCTTTCTACCTATACTTTGATTTTTTTTTTTTTTGGTGGGGGTAGTGGGCATTGAAATCAGGGGCACTTGGCCACTGAGCCACATCCCCAGACCTATTTTGTGTTTTATGTAGAGACAGGGTCTCACTGAGTTGCTTAGCACCTTGCTTTTACTGAGGCTGGCTTTGAACTCACAATCCTCCTGCCTCAGGCTCCCAAGCTGCTGGGATTACAGACCTCTGCCAGCTATAGCTCTGTTTTTATCTTTAAATATGTCCTTACTTTTGAAGGATTTTAAAAAGGTAGACTTTATCCCAGTGACTATCTGAATTCAAGTTCCATGTAAGTGGAGGCCAAAAAAGTTAACTTTTCATAGTATTTTTAGGTAGTATTCCAATAAATTTTATAGTGGGTATGCTGTATGTTAACTTAAAATTTTAAAATACATGCTTTATTTTTAGCTGTGACTTCCTTTGGACAACTGATGATATTTATCATTGTGCCAAATTTCTACAAATAAAAGATGGGTGGATTATTTTCTAGATGGAGGGTAAGTTGCTTTTCTTTACTGCTAGTTCCTAAGTCTAACATAAATGTTACATAAAGCTACTTTAAAAGTCTTCTTTATGGTTTGATACTATCTATTCAATTTCTTTTAATCTTATGAATTACTTTTTAATTTGGACTTATAGTTCTATAGGTGTTTAATGTCTCTAACAGAATTATTTCACTTATGAATTTATTTCTGTACTTGTGTGTAAATGGTTATCTTTTCTTGTTTATCGCCCCTGCTGCCTGAATTTCAAACTTATTTCAAAGGTGATTGAAAGGAAGTATTCTATACCACACTTATGTTTTTTATAGAGTATATCTTTTTACTTAAAGCTTGCTACAAATATTTATGGAAATCACACTTTTAGGAATTATGAGTTAAACAAAATTAGTAATGCAGTTTGATTTTATTGGATAAAACTTTAAAGGACGTATCTCAATTTTAGAGCTAGAAAATATGTTATATTGAAAAATGCTCTAACTGAAGAGAATTAACTACTTCTTGACTCATAATAGTGGGATCTTGCAATACTTGTTATGTAATTTAATTTTTGACTATTGCTGGAATAATTCATGTTTTAGATTGGTGTTAGTTGATCCTCCCCTTTTTTCTTCCTTTATTTTTTCAAGTGACAGATGTTTTGAAGTAATAAATGTTGTGGAATGTTTAAATATAACTATTATATATTTAATATAATATAGCTATATGCATTGTCTTACATACTGTTATCTTTTTTTGGTAGTGAGAACATTTAACCTCCATTCTCATAGCATTTTTTCTAGAGTGTATCATCATTAGCTATAGTCAGTGTGCTATGTAACTGATCTCCTGAACTTCTTATTCTTAGCTCATAATTTCCTTGTAATTTTGTATTCTTTGACTCTCACAAACAAATTCTCCAAACCTTCTCCCCACCAATTTCTCTAGCCTCTGGTAATTATCAGTCCGCCTTCTACTTCTATGAAATCAAGTTTTTGATTCTGAATATGAATGAGATGACCTCCTTCTTTAAAATCTTATGACAGTTCTTCCTGAGAATCAAATTTATCTTTTGTTTTTCTTATTAGGTTGAACCATATGAAATTGCTAATCTTCTGCTACTTTGGCTTACACAAAATGGCTATTTCATGTGATTCAACCTAATGTTATCTCTGATAGGAACTACAGTGAGTTTGATACGCTGTGTTCTCTTCATTTGTTGAGTATGTAATTGGTAAATATTTTGTCAAGTATTGTATGAGCCACTTTGTCTTGTTTTTATTATATGTGGTATAAAAATATCTTTGTCAAATAAGCTCTGCCATAATGCCCTTTAAAAATTTGATCCTTGGGGGCTGGGGCTATGGCTCAGCGGTTGAGCGCTTGCCTCACATACGTGAGGCACTGGGTTTGATCCTCAGCACCACATAAAATAAATAAAGATATTGTGTTCATCTACAACTAAACAAAAATATTAAAAAAAAATTTGATCCTTCAAAAAAACTATATACTTTAGGAGTCAGAATGAAGGTACCCTATTGATTTTGACCTCCAGAGTACTAAGTGAACTTTTAGCAATAGAGAATCAGACCATTCTTAGTCCAAGAAATTTTTTTTTTTTTTTGAGTGGTACTGGGGGTTGACCCAGGATCTCTCTCAGGTTAGGCAAGTTTTCTACTGCTTAACTACAACCCCAGGTCAGTCTGTGACTTTTTTCATATTGAGTGTTTTTGAATAATCATTATGTAAGAAAATTTTTCTTGGATGAACATTTGTTTTCTTGTAAATGTATGTTTTGTTGAGTTAAGAATGGTGAAAGCTGAGCTATCACAGTTGAAAGTCCTAGGACTAAAAAGATGTAAAGTAAAAAAATGCTTATATTTGAAATCTTATATAGTTGTTTGTAATTATAATTTTCACTTAAATAAATCTCAATTATGAGTAAATAGAAATACATATAGCTTGACAAGATTTGAGAAAACCTCATTTTGGATTAGAATATGTATATCTTTCTTTTTTTGCTATTGGGGATTGTCTAGCACCAATTATATCCACCACTGAACTATATCCACCACTGAGCTATATCCTGAACCCTTTTTAATTTTATTTTAAGACAGTCTTGCTAAGTTGCTTGGGCTGGACTTGAACTTTTGATCTTCCTGCCTTGGTCTCGTGGGTTTGTTGGGATTATTGGCATGTACCACCCAGCTAATATGTTCTTTTATTATTGTATAAATTAAAATGTTTCTAAGTTTGCAGTAATGCGTTTTATAATTTTTTTTAAGTAATAAGTTTTAATGCTGTCTCATTTCTATTTTTCTATAACAGACAAAACCTTCAACTGTAGAAGTTCTAGAAAGTATAGATAAGGTATGTTCTTTGGCTCTGAGGTATTTTAATTTATTTTAGGGGTTACATATTTAGTATATATTATTTGGAAGACTGGATCTAGTATGGGATTTTATAGATGATGTCGGGTAAGCCTGAGAACTTAAATGTCCTTTCAAGAAAAATCTAAAATCTCTCAGTGACTTATGAAGTCTGTATCAAGTAGTAGAGACTGTTAGAATGAAATTAAATCTACAGCATGGTATAAATCATTGTTATTGGTAAGATGAAATAGGTCTGCAACAATTTAATCGGTCTGTAAAATTTTGTTAACTTTTTATATTTTATATCATTACAAAAAATGTTTATTTCCTTAGGATATTAGGAATGATAAATAGAAATAATCTAGTATGGGTTCCTCTTAATTTTTATCACTTCTTTTTTTATTGCTAGGTTATTTTAAGGTCTTATATATGAAGAGTTAATACTTGTTTGACTTAACAAATATTTAATGATGTCAATTTCATTCTTCTAATCTTTACCAATTAGATTCAAAATAGTATTTAATTTTTCATTTTAAAAAGTGATTTGTCATTTTAAACTTCACTTTTAGTTTTTTTCATATCCTGTTTTAAAGTAGAGTATTATAATTCATTGGCTTCTAATAGTTTATTTTAAAATCTTTCATGTTAAAAATTTTTAACAATTTAATTTTTTATTGAAGTTTGAGATTTAATAATATGGAATAATTTTCTTTTAACAGGAAATTCAAGCATTGGAAGAATTTAGGGAAAAAAATCAGAGATTACAAAAATTATGGGTTGGAAGATTAATTCTCTACTCTTCAATTCTTTATCTGTTTACATGCTTAATTGTATACTTGTGGTATCTTCCTGATGAATTTACAGCAAGACTTGCCATGACACTTCCATTTTTTGCTTTTCCATTGATGTAAGTAAATTGTTATTTTTGTTGACCTGTTTTCTGATGAGATAATTTTAATATATCCAGTCTTTATTATGAAATAGTAATGTCTCTGAATAAATTTGGATTATTTTATAATTGGAAAAATATTTCTTTAAAGTAGTAGAACAATTGTCTTAAAGCTTTATTTGTAATTCAGCATATTTGATATCACCTAGTGTTACTGGTAATAATAGCTCTATATGACAGTGTTTTATGATACTCTAATAGATAGCCATGATTCCCTAGAGGCATTGGGCATGGGGTGGGGAATAGTGATGAATAGGAGACGGTTTGTAAAATCAAAATAGCACCTGTCCATATGAATCTGATTATATTTCATTTTTCCTAGCTCTCCTCCTTTCTTTTTAATCACTTCTTTAGGGCAGTTGCCTCTTAAGTATTTTATAACATAGCATTTTACAAGAGGTGTATTGTGATTGAGAATTTTGAGAGACAATTTAATAAAAAGTACATTCAATCAACAGACATTTATGGGTGTCAGTTGTGCAGACATTGGATTATAATGGTGTTTGGTGCACAAAATATAATATATCTTACTATAGATTTTAGACTCAGTACATTAAATAAAAAGTATGACAAATACTTTGTATTGGAAAGCTGCCAGCACCTCGCTTTGTTAATTTCTCCTGCCCAGGAAGAGCTAAGCCACTTGAGAGAATATTGTCTGAAATAATTAGTAAATAAATGAAAGACAGAGTCAGAATTATAGTTTAAAGGAAGCTCCTGATAGATTCTTCCAGTCCTGGTAGGAGCTGGAACAGAATAATTAGAAAATGGCTCCAGTGGTTTTATTTAAGGGGGTACATCAAAGGCAGGGATAAGGTTTCAAGGGCAGAGTCTTGCTTTGTAATGTCTTGTAGTCAACAGGTTGATTGGCACCGTGGGAGGCTGTGTGGCTGCAGCAAATCACCCCATCTCCAGTACTGTGTGGGACCTGGCAGAGTTGAATAGGACTCACATGTATCTGGATGGTCTCAACCTGTGGGATTGCCTTTGGAAGTTCCCAAATACCAGATTTTCCTATTCAATGGGCTTCCATGCCAATTTGGTCCACACATAGTACACAGATGGCTCTTGACAGCTTTGAAAGAGAAGTACAAAATGCTGTGGGAGCTTTGACGGGGCCCTAACCCAGTCTAGAGTAGGGATAAAGATCAAAGAGTCTTGGTGTTAGTTTTCCATTGTTGCCACAAATTGAGTAACTTAAAACAATACCCATTTATTATATCAGACTTCTGTAGGTTAGAAGCCCAGGCAGTTTGACTGGGTCTCTGCTTATAGTCAATATATCAGCTGGCTGGGGTCTTATCTGGAGTCTTTGGGGGAAGAATCTGCTTTCAGGCTCAATCAGGTTGTTAGCCAACTCTGTTGCATCTCTCTGAGTTTCTGTTTTTCCTTGAGCTGTGAGAAAGCTCTCTGCTTTTAAATATAATTAAATAATAATTTAATTATATCAGACCCACCAGGATAATCCAGGATAATCTCCCTATTTTAAAATCAACCAAGTAATGACCTTAATTGCATCTGCAAAGTCTCTTCACAGCAGTTTCTACATTATTGTGTGACTGTAGGAATAGAGGTTGGAAATTGTTGGTATATGGAGAAGGCTACCTTTAGAATTCTGCTATAGACCCTCCAAGGAAGTGATTTTTCTACTCCTGGTACTGGAGATTGAACTCAGGTCCTTGTGCATGCTAGGCAAGCATTCTACCACTGAGTTGTGTCCCCAGCTCTAGGAAGTGATGTTTGAGATTGAGACCTGAAGGATGAGTATGTGTATCTAGGGTGGTGAGACATGATAGGTAGAGTGTTTTAGGCCAAAGAAACAACATCCTTGAAGGCTCTGAGATCAGCCGGAATATAGTAGGTTTAAAGAATTGAAAGAAGGCCAAAGACTGGATTATAGAAAAAAGGTTAGATAGTTAGGCAAATAGCATTTCATGGGCATCTTATGGTTCATGATAAGAATTTTAGGCTGTATTCGAAAACTAATGGAAGCCATTATAGCCACTAAGAGTATAATATGGAGAATAAATTATAGAAGAATAAGAATGGACCTGGAATGGTTATTATCATTGATAAAGAAATAATAGGTGATAATTTTTCTTGAGTAGTAGGTTCGGAAAGGAGCTGATAGATTAAAAAAATCGATTGAGGAGACTTAGGTTAAATTGATATAATATGAAGAGGCTTTTGGTGATTGGTTGGATATGGGATGGATCACAATCAAGGATAAAACTTGAGTTTATGGCTTGAGAAATTTGATTGATGAAATGTTACTCATTTAAATAGGAAACAACGTGAGGAACATGTTTGGTGATCCACTGAGACTGAAATACTGCATGTTTTCTAGGTGGAATTGACAAGTGGATGGTTAATTATGAGTATGAAATGCAGGAGAGAAATTTGGGAGATATAAATTTAGGATTTGGTAGCTAATAAATGTTAATCAAAGTCATCATCTCTTTATTCCTTAAATATTAGACATCTGTAGTGTGTTAAGTATTGGGCTAGACCTTGGTGATGCAGAAAGTAGTAATAAGATTTTTGCTTTTGTTGGGTGGATGCAGTGGTGTGAGCCTGTAATCCCAGGAAATTGGGAGCCTGAGGCTGGGAGGATTGAAATTTTGAGGTTAGCTTCAGCAATTAGTGAGACCCTGTCTCCAAAATAAATAAAGAAAGAAAGGAAGGAAGGAAGGACTGGGGATGTAGCTCAGTGGTAAGGCACTTATCAGTACTCCCATCCCCAAAAGGATTTTTGCTCTCATGTAGCTTGCATTCTTTGGAGTTGGAAAGACAAAAATAAAGAAAGGTAAATGAAGAAGCATAGCTAATTTAGAGAGAGAAATGCAATGAGGCAAGTAAACAGGGTCATGTAATAGAAATAGGCTACTTTGACGGTCCTAGAAGACCTCTTTTGAGTAAGTGGTATTTGAATTGAGAACTAAAGCACAAAGAATAACCAGGAAAAAGTTGGAATTTATGAAGATTATTTTTATATTCATCATATAATGACATACATAAAAGGCTTATCCCCAAAATATTAATGGCAATTCTCTCTAGCTGGTAAAATTTTAAGTAGTTATTTCTCTCTCTCTATTTTTTGGTAGTGTTTGAATTTTTTTATATCATTGTGTTGCTCATTTCCTAAAAACAAGAGCCTAGGAGATTGGGGAAAATCTTTCCAAGAACAGAGAATGGAAAATGCAAAGGCTATGAACCTGAAGCAAATATGACTTATTTGAGGGGCAAAAAGATAGGCATATTTGGGCTGTGTGCCATGGTGCATGCCTGTCATTCCAGCTCTTTGGGAGGCTGAGACAGGAGAATTGTGAGTTCGAAGCCAGCCTTGGCAAAAGTGAGGCACTAAGCAACTCAGTGAGACCTCTAAATAATTACAAAATTGAACTGGGGATGTGGCTCAGTGGTTGAGTACCCCTGAGTTTAATCCCTGGTACCAAAAAAAAAAAAAAGGCATGTTTGGAATGTGTGATGGACAAGAAAAAGAATTTGAACTGAGTTTGTTTAATCAGGCAGGATCCAGACCATAGAAGGTTAGGGTTAGGATTTTGAATTTCATTTTAGGTGAAGCAGGAAGCTTGTATAGTGGATGAATAACATGATGAAATTTGAGTAAAGAGAATTATGCATACTGCCATGTGGAGATTGGCTAAGAGGAGGACGAGTAGAAATACCTATGAAGCTATTATAGAAGTTTAGAGATGACAATAGATTGGATTGCCAGTAACATGGGAAGTCAGCAGATCATCTGAAAATATTTTGGAGGTAAAACTAATAAATTTTTTTTTCTTTTTGGGGCACCTGGATTTAACCCAGGGGTACTGTATTACTGAGCTGTACCTCCAGTCTATTGATTGGTTGACTGATTGAGATAGGGTTGCTGAGTTCCTGAGACTGGCTTTGAACTTGTGATCCTCCTGCCTCAACCTCCTGAGTCACTGAGATTGCAGTTGTGCCACCACACCCAGGGACATTGATAGAATTTGATGGGAGTAAATGGGAGGTAATGGAAAAGGAGGAATCAAGGGTGATACTCAGGTGTTTGGTTTGAGATTTAGTGGCAGTAGGAGCTTTTTTTTGGGATGGCTATAGTAAAAAAAAAAAAAAAAACTATTTCATCTTGAATACTGGGCGTATTTTAAAATTGGAGCTCCTAAAGTTCATACAAAGTTGAAAATAGATATGTCTGTTCAAATAGGAGAGCTGAAAATGAGTGCATGCATAATATTGCAGAATAATTGTCTGCTAGTTTATTTTTCCCTTTTTTTCTTTTGTTTAGATGCTGGGAGTTGAACCCAGGGCCTTGTGCCTTTTAGGCAAGTTCTCTGTCACTGAACTACATTACCAGCCCCTCTGCTAGTTTCTTTATTTTTAGAAATATCATAGAAATTTTTTTTTTATCCCAGGCATACTAGTGCATTTTACAATGCTGAACTCCTTTCCTTTGTTTCCTTTCTATTTTTTTCATAAAAAGAGAGTAGAAAATAAGTTTAAAAAAGGAATAAGTGTGAGATGTTTAGTTGACTTAAACATTTTTAAATACTTTGAAAAAATTCTACTTGACATTCATTTCCATATAGAAATTGATTTTCTAATTCTAAAGGATTTGTATCAGTTGCAGAAGAATGTCTGCTAGGGAACTCTGCTCTGCTAATTCTAATGACTGTCTACAAGTTGTGATCCATTGGATCTGCTATTGATTTATAAAAGATGTTTTTGTTTTGGCAAATAAATCACATACTAATTGATGTTTTTTTGAATGGTGCTGGGATTTAACTCATAGTATCATGATGTTAAGCACCACTGAGCTACATCCTTAAACTTAATTGTTTCTTTTTTCTTTTTCTTTTTTTTAATATTTTTTTAGTTGTTGATGGACACAATGTCTTTATTTTATTGCTTTGTATGTGGTGCTGAGGATCGAACCCAGGGCCTTATGCATGAGGGGCAAGCGCTCTACCGCTGAGCCACAATCCCAGCCCTTAATTGTTTCTTAAAAGTAGAAAAATTTTATTTCTTCAAAAGCATAACTTTTTAAGTTTGACTTATTTTGAGTGTGAACCATTTTAAAAATTTTACTGTGTCCCTCTGACTTGTGTGTGACGTGCATCTAGAATTTCTTGACTTGTTAAGCTTCAGGACCATTTCTCACTTTGTCTCATTCACATTTGTGACTTTATTCTCAACTGTTGCAGCTTCTATTTCAGTAAGCTTTTTACTTTTAGAAGCACAGAGCAGTTACCAAACAAAGAATAGAATTGTTCTCCTGATTGATGATAATCAAAAAAGCATGATGGATGTTGTAGTAAATAGACTTACCATAGGACTTTTTCTGCTGTGTGTAATGTAAGCTATTTACCAATCTTATCCTTGGACTTTTTTCCTTTGGAAATAGTTTTGAGAGCTGGACTGGAATTTACTTAAAGTATTGGAGGCAGAAGGAGCAATAAAATGTGTTGCTTTTACTCTTCACATTTTACATTGATTATATAGCTTAGAAATCTGATTATCTCCAAAATGGGACAGTTGTCTCTGCTTTCCCACTTTCCCAAATGCTTTCCTTGAGAGGTCATGGATCAGGACTGAGCTATTCAAAATTGTCTTTTATGGTAGAATATTAATACTCTACATAATATATTTTGAAACGTTACTGTGTCTTCTCTTCAGTATATGGTATGGAAGAACTTGATGTGATTTTTTTTATTGTTTTTCTACCTTTTAGGTTGAATAGTATATTTATATTTTTCTGATCTTTTCAACTTTTACTGAAATTTAAATTACAATCTAAATGCCACATTTATGTCATAGGAGTCATAAAGGCTATGAACCATAGTGGGGGAAGATTTGGGCTACACTTAGTTTTGTATTTATGCATTATGTTGGCAGATACACATTACTTTAGGAGTTGGTTGATTTTAAAATCTAAGTGAAAAACCATTAAGTTTTATGTCTACCATTACTTTTTTTTTTTTTTTTGTGGTGCTGGGATTGGTCCCAGGTCTTTGTGCTTATTGGACAAGAGCTCTACTACTGCGCTATACCTAAACTTATAAACTTTTACTCCTGGATACCTCATTTTAATAAATTATAACCTTTTTAGGCATTCCATTCACTATAATTTCAGAGATCAATTTTCATAAAATGTTGACCTTCCCAGAGGACTTAATAATGTCTTTTTCCCTAATATGGGGCCTTGAGGGAAAAATTTTAAGCAAGGGAATTAAAGTGGAATTAAGTGCTTCTGTTTCTTTTCTAGTATCTCTAGTTAAATTGAAAAACTTTAAGAATCTTACCTGGTTTTAGACTTCTCAGCCCCCAGAACCACGAGAAATAAAATCCTATTTTTTTTATAAATTTTCCTGTCTTAGCTATTCTGTTATAGCAACACAAAACAGACTGAGACAAAAATTGGTGCCAGGATTGGGGTTGTTGCTATTACAAATATTTGAATTTATGGAAGCAGCTTTGGAACCATTAATAGATAGAAAGAAGCTGGAATAGTTTTGAAGTAAATGCTGGAAAAGGCTTGTATTGCCATGAATGGAGTGTTAAGACTATTCTGGTGAGGGTTCAAACGAAAAGAATACCTGTAGAAAAAGTCCAAAACTTGATAGAGATTATTTAAGTGGTTGTGAACAGAATGTTGATAGAAATGTGGTTGATAAAGGTAATTCTGATGAGGTTGCAAATGGAAATGAAGAAGAAGATATAGGAAACTGGAATAAGGGCCATTCTTGTTACAGTGTCAATGAACTTGGCAGAATTGTGTCCATGCTCTGGGCTTTATGGGAGGCAGAATTTAATAGTGATAAACTTGAGTATCCAGTAGAAGCTAAATAGATTACATTAAATATTAAGTCACTCTTGAATTCCAGGAAAAATTTCTACTTTCTATATTGTGATCATTTTAACAAACACCTTTATTTTGGTGTTGCAGGGGATTGGACCCAGGGCCTTGTGCATGCAAAGCAAACACTCTACCAACTGAGCTATGTTCCCAGCCCCTTAACAAACACCTGAAAGCCTTTCTTTATTCTTTAATGTTCTGAAACAGTTTAATATTGACACGATCTGTTCTCTATAGGTTTGGTAGATACTATGATTTAATTATTTGGCTTTTTGTGGAGAGGGGTTATAATCTAAAAGTTATTTCCAAGTGGTAAGTGTATGTATGTTTGTTTTTGGTCTTAACTACCATTTTGTGTTTTATTGTGTCACTTTCAGAGAATGTTGAGTAATATATCTATTTTTAACTTATTGTGTTTTTTTTGAAGGTATGCTTTTGGTAACTTTTTGTGTTTCATAAACACTTGATGTATTCTCTTTATTGAGGTACATAGTATTATTAATGAGAAGTACCTTATGTTATAAATTTCCTATATCCTATTAATAATATACTTCTCCTTTTCCATGTATTTTAGTTTTATTTTATAAAGTTTATTCTTTGTTACTTGGTGTTTAGATATTTCTGTTAACATCTTCATTGTAAACACATCCTTTTAAAAGAATTTTATATCATTTTATTTTATATTTACATTCTGGGGACAGAACCCAGGGCTGGACACATGCTGTGCAAGTACTTTACCATTGAGCTGCACCCCCAGCCTTGAAAGAATTTTTGATTTTAAAATAAAGATTTCACAGCAAGTTGGAAAAAAACATACAAGCAGATGTGAATTATCCTTTTTTCTATGTTGTATATACTACCTGCCTATTAGTCATTTTGTAGTCCTCTTGGTCATCAGAGCAGTTGTCAAGGCATCATAGTCTCTGGTCAGGTAACCTGTATTTTACTTAATAATGGCTCTAAAGTGCAGGAATGGTGTTGAAAAGGAGGGACACTGTGGCATAAAACATGGAAGGGCAGATTAACACTGGTACTGTGTGGCAACACTATAGAAGATATAGGAAAAAATATAGTGTATGTAGAGTTTGGTACATCTGTGGTTTCAGATATCCACTAAGGGGTCCTGGAACATATCCTTTGTGAATATGGAACTTTTCTATTTTAGGAGCCGTAAGGATTATGTTTAACCTTTCTGTCTTTAACTCCTTTTCCCTTGATAAGGGCAATACTCAGTGTCTTTTTTATTGTTTAGGTAGTTTTCCAAGTACATGTAGGAATCCATTACTTACTTGGTGTTTTCATTTCATAAAAGTAAATCATCACAATATAAGAAATGTGTATCAGTTATCTATTGCTGCATAACAAATTCTCTCAGAATTTAGCTTAAAACAACAAACGTTTATGTCCTGAAGGGCAAGAATGTTAGGAGTAGCTTAGCTGGGTGGTTCTGGCTCAAGGTCATTTGTTTTTATATATATTGGAGTTAAGATATTATCTGGGGTGCAGTAATCTCAAGGTTTAAGTAATCTGCACAATTACAGCAGATGAAGTCATTGTAGAACATATTTTTCTTCTGCTGGTATCCAATCTCTAGTTATATTACTAGACACTTTGTTTCTTTTTGCCAGGATCAACATTGGCTTTTGCCTGACTTTCTTTAGTCTGTGCTGACTATTTCTTTGAGATTTTTTTCTTTTCATCAGGTCATGTCTTATAAGTCTATGTTTAGGTTCATTTTTCTTTGCATTATCCAAAGAATTCTAAATCATGACAAAGTCATTTGTTTTGCCATCTCCAAAATGGGTTCTGAATCCAAATACAAAGATAATATCTGGTGTAGTCTTATATATTTTGACAATTTTTCCTGTTTTTGCTTCTAAGCTCTCACATATACATAGTTGTTAGCAGGCTTAGTTTTTCTGCTGGGTGTTTACCATACCTTTGTTCTTCACCATACAGGCTTTTGCATAGACTTCCTTGATCTCTCTCCTCTGCCCTTTTTGTGGTACTGGGGACTGAACCCAAGCGTGCTATACTACTGAGCTACCTCCCTGGTCTTTTTTATTTTTAATTTTGAAACAGGATCTCGCTAAATTGCTGAGATTGTCTTCCAACTTGAGATCTTCCTGCCTCAGCCTCCCAAGTCCCTGAGATTATGGGTGTGTACCACTGCATCCAGCTTTTCTGACTGTTCTCATGTCATGATAACTGACTTTTATTAGAGCAAGTAATCAAAGAGGCAGCAAGATGAATGAAAGAAGAGGCCTCATGTGAAACTATAGACTTTTATTTTTATAAATTTATCTTGAAGTGACATACTATTTCCTCTGCCATGTTATTGGTCATACAGACCAGCATTGGTGGGAGAAGACTACACTAAAGTCTGAATACAAGGAGACAGTGATCAGTGGTGGCTGCCTTTTAATCCATTTTTTCACTGCTGTGACCAAAAGACCTGATGAGAACAATTTTAGTGGAGGAAAAGTTTATTTTGGGGCTCACAGTTTCAGAGGTCTCAGTCAATAGAAGAAAGCCAGCTCCATTCCTTGGGGCTTGAGGTGGGACAAAACATTGTGGCAGAAGGGTGTGGCTGAGGGAAACAGCTGGGAACATGACACCAGGAAAGGGAGAGAGAATGAGAGAGCAAGAAAGAGTGTGCACTCAAGCACTCCCCTCAACAGGGACAAATATATACCCCAAAGACATAACTCCAGGGACCCACCTCCTCCAGCCATACCCTACCTACCTAGGATTACTAGTTAATTCTTATCGGAGGATTATTAATTAACTGATTAGGTTAAGGCTCTCATAACCTAATCATTTTACATCTAAACTTTATTACATTGTCTCACACATGAGCTTTTAGGGGTAATATCTCATATCTAAACCATAATACTCTCCAAAATAACAATGCTGTATTTTAGAGTGGAAGACTAATTTTCATACTTATATTCTGAATTTATTTTGAGATGTAATGTATTTTTGTTTAAAACGAGTAATGTTTGTATATTTCTGCCATGTTCTATAGAGAAAGATATTTTTTGCTGTATTTTTATTGAATTTAAAAGAGGACCTTAACTAGTTTATGATTAGGATTTTTTTTTTTTAGTTTCTTTTAATATCACACTTAAATGCAAGGCCTAAAGAATTATTCTTACAACATCTTTAGAAGAAGGTATTTAGCTAGATTTTCTTAGCAAGTATTTATTTGAAGATAAGGGGTTTTTTTTGGTTGTGTTTCTTTCCCCAGATAACTTACTCTATTGAATAGAGAAGATCCCTCCAATGTTAAATAGTAGGAAAGGAACTTAAATTAACATAGTGCTGTTAAATTTCTAAAAGCAAAACACGCTTGCCCTAATACGTAAAAAGATAGAAAAATATTTTGGAATTGATACTTGGTAAGAAAAGATTTTATAATATTGTTCTTATTCTTTTAGAGTGTTCATGGACCCCTTTGAGATTGGTGAAAGCAATGATTTCTCTGCAGAAATGCATTTAGGCATACCAATGCAATTTTGCAATTCAGGGACCCCTTCAAAAAGTCTATGGGTTTCAAGCTGAGACCCCCTCCTTTTAAAGTTCAGGAGCACTTCTGATGTTACATGACAGAAAGCAGTACATTTTGATTTTCAATATATAAAGGAAAATAATATACCTAACTGTGGAAATACATGTTTTTATTTTATATGGTTTCTAATTCACCTATCCTAATGATTTTTGTTTCTGAATTTTGCTTTCCTTTTAGCATCTGGAGCATAAGAACAGTGCTTATTTTCTTCTTTTCCAAGAGAACAGAAAGAAATAGTAAGTTTAAATTCCAAGTTTTTATTGCAAAAAAAAAAAAAGAGAGAGAAAAAAACCTATTTATGTAAGTACTTATGGTTTGTAAGGCAGGTTGTGAAATGATATATCAAAATGTCAATGTGGTAAATATTGAAGAATTTTTACTATAAAATGTAAGCAAGGCTATGAATGATCTGGATGGTTCTATTATTAATTTGTGTTGTTATTTAGAGTTTTTTTAAACAAAACATTTCTTTAAATTGAAACATTATATTTACTAAATTCATCATTTTAGAATCATTGGTATGGAGTAAATTATACTACATCTTTTGACTTGTTCTGACAATTGCAGCACTCTTCTTTCACCTCACGGCCCCTTGACTTTTGTTTTAATTGAAATATACAAAGAGTGATTAAATCTGCTTCTGAATATGTTCTATACACATGTTAAGTTTTAAAGATTTTTCAGGTCTCAAATGAATGAATTACAAGTAACCAGAGATATACATGTTTCATTTTAAGTTAACTTTCTGTATGATGTGTTTTTTGTCTTTTTTTAAATTTTAACTTTTCACTATATAAAAGTAGACTGAATAGTATCATGAACCCTTATATACCTATAACTCATCCTAAATGATTATCAACTCATGGTTGATCTTGTTTCTTTTTATCTTTACCCACTTTTTCACCACCTGTATTATTTTGAAGTATATTCCAGATATATCTATCTATAATGGACTCTTTAAAAATATTGAACACTGTACATTATCATACTTAGAATTCTTAATGTCATAAAACATTAAATATAAAAATATTAAATTTCTGATTGTTTCATAGATACCATTTGCTATAAAAAATATTTTGTCTGTTTGACCTAGGATCCAAATAAGGTTTGTACAAATATAAGACTTTCAAACTGCCTTCCTTGCTCATGATCTCTCTACCACCCAGTTTAGGGCCTGTGGTGTAACCCATATGACTGCTTTTTTTTTTTTTCAGACATCCTTGACTCTTTTGCCCCTCTCCTTATCCTGTTTATCTGGCAAACTCCATCCTATTTAAATATAATTATATGCTTAATCCATGACTGGCAAACACTATTTAAATACATTTATATGCTCAATCATATTAGAACAGCTAAACTTGTTAGAGGAAAGTTATACAACATACTGACCAGACTCATTTTAAATAGATTGTAGATATCAAATATACAACCAACACTGGTTCTATTATAGTTCCCTAGTAAATTCACTTTTTTTTCCTATTGGATCATTCCTACTGACAAATAATCCTGCCTCGGTACAACTGTGGGAAGTTAGGGGACCTATCCTGACCTCATATTCCTTTTGAACTACCACCTATTTCTCTCCTTCAGAGTAAACTTTCTTAAACAGTTGTCTATAGTTAGTGACTCTTTTTTCCCACACCTATTCCTTCTGAACCTTTGTTTAGGTTTTGTTTCTACCTCCTTTTACTGCAGTGGCTTATTTCAAGGTCATTAATTATCTGTTTCTTGTCAAAGCCAGTTGTCAGTTTTCTTTTGTCATTCAACTTGATATCTTAATAGCATTTGAATTAATTCAGTTATCTTCTCTTATTCTTAAAAACACTTGTATCTTTAAGCTGCTTTGGCACTTATCTGATTATTTCTTTCTTAGTTTTATTTGCTTGTATATATCTACTAAAATTCTATCTTTGTCTTTTTCCTTTTGATACTTTGTTTAGATACATGCTGTCCAATAGAGCATTCTATAATAGAAAAGTAATCTGTATTTACTGTTCAATATGGTATCTGCTAGTTATTTCTCTTGAATTGTGAATTCTAATGCAACTATATAATTGGATTTTTTTGAGGGGAGGTACTGGGGATTGAACTCAGGCACTTGACCACTGAGCCCCATCCTCAGTCCTATTTTGTATTTTATTTAGAGACAGGGTCTCACTGAGTTGCTTAGTGCCTCGCTTTTGCTGAGGCTGGCTTTGAACTCATTATGATCCTCTTGCCTCAGCCTCCCAAGCTGCTGTGATGTAGAATTGGATTTTAAGTTTTAGTTTCAATTAGTTTAAATAGCCCCATGTAGCTAGTAGGTACTATATTGGAGAGTGCATCTCTAGGTGATTTTATCCACTCCCATAGATTTAAATATTGTACTTTTGCTACTGACCCTCAAATCTAAGTCTCTGGTTCAGCCTGTACCTGAAGTCTTATATACTTAGCTGTGTAATTGACATTTTCACTTGGGAGTCTAGTAGGCATCTCATACTTAACATAGCCAAAACAGAATTATTGTTGCTTCTCCCCTTTACTTCCACTCTCTCATATGTGTTCCTTCTTATCTTCCCCATCTTAGTAAATAGTTATTCTATACAATTATTTTAAATATCTCCATTAATTAGGTTCTCCATAGAAACAGAACCAATAGGAGATCTGTCTATCGGTCTCTCTGCCTGGCTGCCTGTCTGCCTGCCTACCTACCTACCTAAAATAAGGAATATTTTACCTACCTAAAATAATGAATCCTCATGTGATTATAGAGTCTGAAGTCCCAAGATTTTCAGTTAGCAAGCTGGAGATCCAGGAGAACTAACGGTTTAATTCCAGTCTAAGTCTGAGAATCAAGAATACCAATGATATAAGGTATAGTCTGAAAGCTGGCAGGTTTGAGATACAGGAAGACCCGAAGTTTCAGTTTAAGTCTGAAGGCAGGAAGAGATGGATTTCCCAATTCAAGGTAGCTAAGCATGGGGAGTTCCCTTTTACTTAGGGAGGATCAGCCTTTTTGTTTTATTTAAGCCTTCAGCTGACTGGATGAAGAACACATTTTAAGGAAGGCAATCTGCTTTACTAAGTCTCATGAATGTTAATCTTGTTCTGGAACACTCACAGATTTCTAGAATTGTGTTTGACCAATCATCTGAACACCATGTAACTCAGTCAATAAACACATAAAATTATCATAAGATCAAAAATGTGGGAGTCATATTTTGTTTTTCTTTCATATTCATTTATTTTACTAGTAAGTTACATCATCTTTACCTCCCAAATTATCTTCAATCTGACCAATTCTTATCTTCTCTACCACTACAGTTCTAGTTAAGCCATTGTCATCTCTTCTTTCTACTTCTGCGGTGGCATCTTTACTAGTCTATTTTTGTTTGCCAATTGGGATTGAACATAGGGTCTTGTACATAGTAGACCTGTGCTCTGCCATTGAGCTACATGCCCAGCCCTCTTTAAATTTATTTTTGAAACAAGGTCTAGCTAAGTTGCCCAAGCTGGCTTTGAACTTGTGATCCTCTTGCCTCAGCTTCCTGAGTAGCTAGGATTACAGGTTTACCCTACTGTGCCCAGCCCTTACTAGTCTATTTTTAAGGTGGAAAGCAAATTTTGTGTTTCTTTTGCTTAAAATTCTCTAATGGCATTTTGGTTGTAACCAGAATACAATCTGAATTCTTCCTCTGACTTTATGATTTATGTTCTTTTTTCTGACTTTATGTTCTTTCACTTTTCTTTTTCTCACTTTTGCTTCAGTTATACTGGTCATCTTCTGTTCTACAAACACATTTTCTGAACCTCAGTTTCCTAATTTATAAAATGGGAACAGAAATATTGATTTT
Organism: Geosciurus inauris; assembly: GCA_004024805.1. Classification (NCBI taxonomy): domain Eukaryota; kingdom Metazoa; phylum Chordata; class Mammalia; order Rodentia; family Sciuridae; genus Geosciurus; species Geosciurus inauris. The sequence goes on from PVHX01001886.1 coordinate 158,078, forward strand.
GGCAGGACTGTTACTAGCATAAAATATAACTATGTGAAAGCATATAAAAATTGCAAGATGTTATACAGACGTGAGCTGATGGTACTGAATCTTCTTTTCCAGTCTTTATTCTTTTATTTTTTGCACTAAGTGGGTTAGGACCCAGTACAGTATTGATTTGAAATGGAAATAGCAGCTGTCTTTATCTTGTTCCCTGATTTTATTGGAAACGCCTTTAGTACTTTATCATTAACTATGATATTTACTCTGGTGTTTTAAAATACTGATAACTTTATCAGACTAAGGAAATTAATCTTATAATACTACTTTCAGTGATATTTGGTGTTATAGTAGATTGTGAGAGGGTAGGAAGAAGTTTAAAACAAATATGCTGACTTCCAGGAATAACAAAATAGTAAATGATATTAAAAACCTTATTTCTAAAGAATCCTCAGAAATACTTCTTTAATGAAATTACATGTTTGAATATTTTAACTTATTAACAGGGAAATCTGGACATGGTTATTATATAAAAGGATCACACACACACATATTTTTTGTTTGCTCCAAAAATTTATTACAAGAGCCCTTTTTATTTTTTAAAACTGTACCAAATCATTGGAATAGGCATTGCATGTACACTTAAAGCAGATTTTATAAAAGATTATCTTAATCTTACATTTTTTTTAAAGTAGAAAGTCAGGTACATGGTATATTTTTTAAATTCTGAAGTTATTAGTTGTATCTTTGCTAATTGTTCTCTATTAGTTTTAGTTCAAGTTGAAGCCAGTATAGATTAAAGCACAGGTTGGCAAAATTATAGTTATATAATTATACTTGTGAGCCAAGTCCTGTGTATAGCTTGTGATCTAGAAATGGTTTTTATGTTTTAAAATCTTTGGAATAATTAAAAGGAACCATAATATTGTGTGATTGTGATATAATTTTTATGAAATTCAAATTTTAGTTTCTATTGGAACATAACCATGACATTCATTTATGTGTTGTTTATATAACTGCATGCATTCTATAGTGGCAGAATTGAATAATTGTGATAGACTGTTCATATAGTTCTTATCACATTATACTGTTGTAGGGCAAACCATAGCTCATTTCAGGTTATTCTGTGACATATCACAGTGGTGCACTTATAACTTGACAGTATTTTAAGTGCCACATATATTTGGTGTACTATTACAATTTTATTTATTTTTATTACCTATGCATATTCACCATGTAAAAACGAGAAAAGAAGAGAAAAGTAGATTTTGAATATTTTACTTTCGGGACACAATGGAATGTGGCCTGTTTTGTTATCAAAATGCAAAGGCTATATTATAGTTGTGATAAAAGAATATAGTATATATTGATACTACTATAGTAAGTATTCATCATGATATTCCCAACTCGCAGAAAAGCAATGGTCATAAAAGTTAGAAAATTGAAAATGGAGTATCATATTATAGCCGAATTTTTTCATAAAAGAAAAAGTGAAAGTGTGGTTTTAGCCAAAGGAAGTTTCTAAGTGACTTGTTTCTGGAGCATGAAAAGCCATTTATCAATGGTGAGCTAATTATATTGTTTGCTTGTAGCAGCAGAAGAAATGTGTTCTGAGAAAATTTACCTAAGACTAGTAGCCTTTTGGCAAGAACAGTTGCTTGGAGAATTGGGAGAATTGGGAACCATGTGAATGGTCAATTAAAAAATGAGGCAAATGATTTCAAGTGATCTTCCTTGGCTCTTTATGAGTTGACAGATATTACTGATACTACTCACTGATAATTTATTTGAGAAGTCAGCTCTGAGCTTGAAGTGGCTCCTATAAAAATTCTGTGTGGACCAACTTCAAGTGAGGATATTTTCAAAGAAATTAAGAAGACAGTAATTTAATTCAATATAAAGTGGAATCTGCTAAGATGTGTTACAACTATTGGTGGCAAAAATATGTATGAAGAAGAAGAAGGCTTAGCTGGACAAATTTTCAGGACTCACAAGACTGTAAGGTGTTTAAATTTTGTTTATTCATTGTATTGCTTTGCAGCACCTATTAGAATCAGTCATTGTGTTACAGTAGTTTATTTGTTAAAGATTTTACCAGTTAAGTGAATCTTTTTTAAAATCAGAAATAGAAGCTGGGTATTTTGACTTGCCCTGCCATACAACAGTTTGATAACATAGCAATGGTAAAGTTTTATTGTGATAGTTTGAACTCAGAGTTTACTAATTTTGGAATGAGAACCATTTTTGGCTATTGTGTTTGAATATTGACTGGCTTTGGAAATGAACTTTTACTGCAGACTTGATAATGGCTCTTTTCTTGCTGTGGTACTGGGAACGAACATGCCTATGCACATGTGGTTTGGTCAGATTTTTTGTTGCTGTGACTAAAAGTTCTGACCAGAACAACTGTAGAGGAGGAAAAGTTTGAGAGTTCAGTTTCAGAGGTCTTAATCTATAGAGGGCTGGCTACATTCCTCGGGGTTTGAGGTGAGGCCAAACATCATGGCAGGAGAGTGTGGCAGAAGGAAGCAGCTCACATCATGATCAGAAAGCAGAGAGAGAGCTCCACTGCCACTGGCCAGATACAAATATATACCCCAAAGCCACGCCCCAATTCCCACTTCCTCCAGCCACAACCTGCTACTTCAGTTACCACTCAGTTAATCCCTATCAGAGGATTAATTCACTGATTGAGTTAAGACTGTTATACCCAATCAGCATCTCATGTAGTTGGGACTGCAGGCATGTCCTACCATGTTCAGGTTGATAATGGTTCTTAATGAATTCAACTTTAGATTGCAAGGCAAGACAATGCATACATGCAAAACCTGTGCTGAATTAAGTCACTTAGAAATAATAATATTGTAATAACAAAAGGTAACTTTTTTTTTTTTTTTTGGTACCGGGGATTGAACTCAGGGGTACTCGACCCCTAAGCCACATCCCCAGCCCTATTTTGTGTTTTATTTAGAGACAGGGTCTCATTGAGTTGTTTAGCGCCTCACCATTGCTGAGGCTGGCTTTGAACTCGCGATTCTCCTGTCTCAGCCTCCCAAAGTGCTGGGATTACAGGTGTGCGCCACTGCGCCCGCCTGACAAAAGGTAACTTTTAAAAAAGTGCTATGAAAAGTTAAAAAAAAGAAGCAAGTTCTATATTCCCATATATATTTGCAGTGAGGTATTATCTGAGCTCAAACTATAGTTCAAATGGTGTTTTTCAGATCTCAATGAAACTGCAAAGGAAATTTCCATATTTATAAATCCATTTAATTGTATAATTGAGCTTCTAGTCTTTGATTGGAAGTCTTTAATTTGCAGTGTGATGATGTGCTGAAAGACAAATATTAAGAGTGTAATAGACTTTTATAAATGCATTCTATATGATGAATATGCTCAATTAAGATCATATGTTCAGGATTGATATCAATATTAGGCAGTACCTCACTACGTGACAAACCATTTTTAAAAATCAAATTTGTAAAATCTCAGTACAGATTAGCAATAAGGGGTCAAGTGATATGTAAACAATTATGATGATAGAGAACACAGACTTTGAACCTCAATTAAGTGAAAGGTTATCCTCCCACATCCCAAAATCTACTCTTATATTGATAGATCTGTATTACAAAAAATTTAACACAAATATTATTATATTTAAATGTTAAAAAGTTTGCTGAACCCTGGATTAAAGGATTGATACTTGGGCTGGTCTTATCTAACTAAAAATTGATATTCTATTTAAAGATATCAGCAGATTTTTTCCCCTTTGTAATATCTATTAGGACATGAATATATTTTGAAAAAATTATATAGGAAAATCATCTTTTTATATGTTCATGTTTCTTGCATACTTTGAGTTATTAGGTGTTTGCTACCCAAAATTTTAGTGAAGAGATAATTTTATTTATATATTTAATTAGAAATTAGCAACAATTTCTTAGATCCCATTTGATAAAATGTTTAAATCAAGTCAGAACTTTCTTTCCGTATGGGGTAGTATTCCTATTCATACATGCTAAATATTTCTAGAGGAAAAACTGGAAAATTAATTTGTTTTAAAATTTTTTAAAATTTTTGTTAGATATACATGATAGTAGAGTATATTTTGATATATTATACATACATGGAGTATAACTTATTCTAATTAGGATTCCATTCTTGCGGTTGTATATGATGTAGAGTTTCACTGGTCGTGTATTCATACATGAATATAGGGAAGTTATGTCTGATTCATTCTACTGTCTGTCCTAATTCTATCCCCCCTCCCTTCTCCTCATTCCCCTTTGTCTAATCCAATGAACTTCCATTCTTCCCTCTGTGTACCTTTTTATGTGTTAGCATCCATATATCAAAGAGAACGCTCAACCTTCGGTTTTTGGGGATTGGCTTATTTCACTTAGCATGATAGTCTCCAGTTCCATCCATTTACTGGCAAATGCCATAATTTCATTCTTCTTTACAGCTGAGTAATATTCGTGTGTGTGTGTGTGTGTGTGTGTGTGTATCAGATATATATATATATCACTTTTTTGTTTATTTTAAAAATTTATTCTACTTAGGTATACATGATAGCAGAATACGTTTTGATTCATTGTACACAGATGGAGCACAACTTTTCTCTGGTTGTATGTGATGTGGAATCACATCATATATGCAGTCATACATGAAGCTAGGGCTATGAGGTCCATCTCATTCCACCATCTTTACTGCCCCCATACCCCCCACCCCCTCTCTTCTCTTTGACCAAAGTTCCTCCATTCTTCCCGTGTCCTCTCCGGCATTATGGATCAGCATCCACTTATCAGAGAGAACATTTGGCCTTTGCTTTTTTGGGATTGGCTTACTTTGCTTAGCATGATCTTCTCCAACTCCATTCATTTACCTGCAAATGCCATAATTCTTTTTCATTACTGAGTAATAATCCATTGTGTATATATACCACAATTTCTTTATCCATCATCTGTTGAAGGACACCTAGGTTGGTACCATAAATGTAGCTAAGGTGAATTGAGCTGCTATAAACAGTGGCTACATCACTGTGGCATTGCTGATTTTTAAGTACTTTGGGTATAGACTGAGGAATGGGATAGCTAGGTGAAATGGTGGTTCCATTCCAAGGTTTTTAAAGAATCTCCATACTACTTTCCAAAGCCGTTGCACCAATTTGCAGTCCCACCAGCAATGTATGAACATGCCTTGTTCCCCACATCTTCCCTAACATTTATTGTTATTTGTTTTCTTGATAATTGCCATTCTGACTGGAGTGAGACAGAATCTAAATATAGTTTATTTTTTTTCATATTTAATTTATTTATTTGTTCTATTTAGGCTTACATGATAACAGTGTAATTTGATTCATTGTACATAGGTAGAGGATAACATCAATTTTCTAGTTGTAAGTTGTGTAGAATCACAACATATATGCAGTCATACATAAAGTTAGGGCTATGATGACCATCATATTCCACCACCTTTACTGTCCCTATGCCCCCTCCCACCTTACACTCCTGTGAACAGAGTCCCATCATTGTTCCCATGACCTTCCCCACATTATGGATCAGCATCCACTTATCAATGAGTACATTCGGCATTTGGTTTTCTGAGATTGGCTTACTTCACTTAGCATGATATTCTCCAACTCCATCCATTTACCTGCAAATGCCATAATTTTATTTTCTCTTATTGCTGAGTAATATTCCATTGTGTATATATACCATAGTTTCTTTATCCAGTCATCTATCGAAGGGCATCTAGGTTGGTTCCACAGTTTAGCTATTGTGAATTGAGCTGCTATAGACATTGAAGTGGCTGCAGCAGTGTAGTTTGCTGATTTTAAGTCTTCTGGGTATAGATCGAGGAGTGGGATAGCAGGCTCAAATGGTGGTTCCATTCCAGGTTTTCTAAGGAATCTCCCTACTGCTTTCCAGATTGGTTGTACCAATTTGCAGTTCCACCAGCAATGTATGAGTGTGCCTTTTTCCCCACAACCTCGTCAACACTTATTGTTGTTTGTATTCTTGATAATTGCCATTCTGACTGGCGTGAGGTGGAATCTTAGGGTAGTTTTGATTTGCATTTCTCTGATTGCTAGAGATGTTGAACATTTTTTCATATGTCTGTGGATGGATTGTATATCTTCTTCTGTGAAGTTTGTATTCAGCTCTTTGGCCCATTTATTGATTGGGTTGTTAGTTTTTTTGGTGTTTAGTTTTTTTGAGTTCTTCATATATCCTGGAGATGAGTGCTCTATCAGATGTGTGTGTGGCAAAGATTTGTTCCTAGGATGTTGGCTCTCTGTTCACTTCATTGATTATTTCTTTTGCTGAGAAGAAGCTTTTTAGTTTGAATCCATCCCATTTGTTGATTCTTGATTTTACTGCTTGTGTTATAGGAGTCTTGTTAAGGAAGTATGGTCCTAATCTGACATGATGAAGATTTGGGCCTATTTTTTCTTCTATTAGGCATTGGGTCTCTGGTCTGATTCCCAGGTCCTTGATCCACTTTGAGTTGAATTTTGTGGATAGTGAGAGATAGGGGTTTAGTTTTATTTTGCTGCATATGGATTTCCAGTTTTCCCAGCACCATTTGTTGAAGAGGCTGTCTTTTCTCCAGTGTACATGTTTGGCTCCTTTATCTAGTATAAGGTAACTGTATGTAAGTGGGTTTGTCTCTGTGTCTTCTATTGTATGCCATTGGTCTACATGTCTATTTTGGTGCCAGTACCATGCTGTTTTTGTTACTATAGCTTTGTAGTATAATCTGAAGTCAGGTATTGTGATGCCTCCTGCTTCACTCTTCTTACTAAGGATTGCTTTGGCTCTTCTGGGTCTCTTATTCTTCCAAATGAATTTCATGATTGCCTTTTCTGTTTCTATAAGGAATGACGTTGGGATTTTAATTGGGATTGGATTGAATCTATATAGCGCTTTGGGTCAGATAGGATGCAGGGTAGAAACTCTGTTTTTTTGTATTTGCTAAGACTGGCTTTGTGACATAACATATGATCTGTTTTGGAAAAGGATCCATGTGCAGCTGAGAAAAAAGTGTATTTGCTCGTTGATGGATGGAACACTATATATGTCTGTTAAGTCTAAATTATTAATAGTTTCATTGAGGTCTCTGGTTTCTTTATTAAGTTTTTGTTTGGAAGATCTGTTCAGTGGTGAGAGAGCTGTGTTAAAGTCTCCAAGTATTATCGTGTTGTGGTCTATTTGATTCTTGTATTTGAGAAGGATTTGTTTGACATACGTAGAAGCCCCATTATTTGGGGCATAGATATTTAGGATTGTTATGTCTTGTTGATGTACGATTCCCTTAAGAAATATGAAATGACCTTCTTTATCTCTTTTCACCATCTTTGGTTTGAAGTCCACTTTATTTGATATGAAGACGGAAACTCCTGCTTGTTTGTGGGATCCATGTGTGTGATATGTTTTTTCCCACCCTTTCACTTTCATTTTGTGGATGTCTTTTCCTGTAAGATGAGTCTCTTGAAGACAGCATATTGTTGGGTCTTTTTTTTGATCCAGTCTGTCAGTCTCTGTCTTTTAATTGGTGCATTTAGGCCATTTACATTCAGGGTTATTATTGAAATATGATTTGTAATTCTGGTCATTTTGGTTTGTTTTTGGTTTTTACCTTGAGTTGTTTTCTCTTTTGAATGGTCTTTCCTTTAGTGTAGTTCCTCTCTTTGTAAATTTCCATTGTTGGTTATCATTTCCTCCTCATGGAATATTTTGCCAAGAATGCTGTGTAGTACAGGCTTTCTTGCTGTAAATTCTTTTAACTTTTGTTTATCAGGGAAGGTTTTTATTTCGTCATCAAATCTGAAGGTCAGTTTTGCTGGATATAGGATTCTTGGTTGGCATCCATTGTCTTTCAGGGCTTGGAATATGTTCTTCCATGACCTCCTGGCTTTTAGTGTCTGGGTTGAAAAATCTGCTGAGATAAAAATTGGTCTCCCCTTGTATGTAATCTGGTTCCTGTCTCGCGTGGCCTTTAAAATTCTATCCTTATTCTGTATGTTGGGCATTTTCATCATAATGTGCCTTGGTGTAGATCTGCTGAAATTTTGTATGTTTGGTGTCCTGTAAGCCTCTTGTATTTGATTTTCCATTTCATTTTTCATATTTGGGAAATTTTCTGATATTATTTCATTGAAGAGATTGTGCATTCCTTTGGTTTGAAATTCTGCACCTTCTTCTATCCCAATAAATCTTAGATTTGGTGTTTTGATGCTGTCCCATATTTCTTGTACGCTCTGTTCATGATTTTTTACCATCTTCACTGTATGGTTGAGTTTATTTTCAAGATTGTATATCTTGTCTTCATTATCCGAGGTTCTGTCTTCTAGGTGATCTAGTCTACTGGTGATGCTTTCTATTGAGTTTTTTATTTGGTTTATTATTTCCTTCATTTCAAGTATTTCTGATTTTTTTTTTCACAATCTCTAGCTCTTTCTTAAAGTAATCTTTTGCTACTTGTAATTGCTCTCTTATCTCTTTGTTAGAATGATCAATGGTTGCCTTTATTTGCTGTCCTGTTTCCTTGTTGGATTGATCAATTTTTGCCTGTAATTGTTCACTTATGTCATTCTTTAGTTTTTCATATATTTGTTGACCATTTGTATTTCTTCTGTGAAGTATCTTTTCAATTCCTTAGCACATTTATTGATTAGGGTTTTTGTTTTTGTTTTTGTTTTTTTGGTGTTATATTTATATGTGGTGCTGAGGATCGCACCCAGTGCCTCACGCATGCGAGGCAAGCGCTCTACCACTGAGCCACAACCCTAGCCCCCCATTTATTAATTCTTAATTTTACCTCTTGAGCTTTTGGAATCTTGTTGAGGAAGTTGGTTCCTAAGCTGACATGATGAATTGTTGAGCCTACACTTTCTACTAGTAGGTGCAGTTAAGGTCTAATGCCTAGGTCTTTGGTCCACTATGAGTTGAGTTTTGTACAGGGTGAAAGATAGGGGTTAAATTTTATTCTGTTATAAATGGGTTTGCAGTTTTTGCAGCATCACTGGTTGAAGAGGCTGTCTTCTCTCCAATGTATGTTTATGGTGCCTTTGTCTAGTATGAGATAACTATATTTACGTGGGTATGTTTTGATGTCTTTTATTCTGTACCATTGGTCTTTCATGTCAGTTTTGGTGCCAATACCATGCTATTTTTGTTACTATAGCTCTGTAGTATAATTTAATGTCTGGTATTGTGATGCTTCCTGCATCACTTTGGAAAATTAATTTGTAAAATAGACATTTATATATATAATGTCTTTGAAATGATTCTTCCTGTTCTATCATGCCAACCTAAATAAGTAGGCATATCTTAAAATGTTTAATTTTGAGAAGTTATTAGTATTCCTTTTAGTCCCTCCTCAGGCATAGTAATAAAGATTTACAAAGCTGGGCTGGTGTTACATGCCTGTAATCCTAGCTATTCAGGAGGCTACAACTGAATTGCCAGCCTATGTAACTTATTAAAAGCCTATCTCAAAAAAGAAAAAGGAGAGAGGAGAATGGGTAGAGTTGTATCTCAGTTGTAGAGCACTTGCCTAGCATGTGTTAGGCTCTGGGTTCAATCCCCTCACAAGAGGAAAAAAAGCAGTTTACAAAAGGTTTTTTTTTTAATTAGTTCTCAGCATCTTGAGGGTTGACTACTTAAAAATCTGTTATATACGTCTTTCCTCATAAACAAAATATTTTTATTATCAATATATAAAAATATTTGGTATTTTGTAAATTAATGTGGATAGAATATTGAAAAAGAAATGATAGAAAGTTTATTTCATAAAACATTTAAATATATGTGTACATCTTTTTATTAAAGGTATTTCTTGCTGCATAAAGTCCATTGATTCTCTTTCCTAAGTGGCTTGTAATTTATAATGTAGGCAAAAATATGAAATACGTGTGAGTAAAGACTGAGGTAATTTTTGTCTCTACTCATTAGATAGATATAGGGAAATCCTAAAATGGGCAAGTTTTCCTGTGATTACTTAACATATCATTTGGTATGAATTTTTTTCATATCTTAAGTATCTTAATATCTAATTTAACTTTGATTTAAATCTTGTTTTCTAGATGAAGCACTGGATGATTTAAAATCCCAGAAGAAAAAAATAGTAAGTTGATTTTTATTTAAAGTTAATTTATATAAACTAATAAGTTAGAACTGGATAATTAATGTTTATATGTTATAACTTAATGACTCTCCAAGGAACAAGTGTGCTTTTAGATAGCATTTTAATGATGAAGTTAAATTATGAATATTTTTTATAGTTGGATAGACTTTTAAGATTCTGAGAATCTGTCAGTTGGAAGCTAAGAAGTAAGTAAATAAATCATATTGAAGAGCTAAATGAGGCAAAGAAGGTAAAGAGGTGGCTGTCCAGGTAGTTTATTACAGCCCAAAATGGACTAAATAGCTACATATGTCAGTTCCTCAATTTTCTTAACACTGTAAGGTCATGAGAGTCAAGACTGGTTGTAAGAGACAAGTTCAACATGAAAAGTCTAAAATAAGGGGGAAGAGAAAAAGAATTTTTTTTCTTTAGCATTCTCTACTTTCTAATAGCAGTACTGATCACATGGACATCTATTGTAGTTAAATGCCTCCTTTGTGTGGTTTAAGAAAGAAGGCCAAGAGTAAGAGGAAAAGCTGTAGGTATTTAGAAGTTGATTTAGAATAGTCTCTAATAATGAATTGTTCTAGGTATTTGTCTTGATAATTTCACCTACATTTTTAAATGTCATTTTTGAATTATATGATAATTGCTAATAGTACCATGTTACATGGAAGTTGATTTAATCAAATTTAATCAGGTATGAATGATAAGTTCAATGTATTTTTTAGTATGAACAAATTGTGTTAACTCACTTTCCATCATTATAACAAAATACCTGAAATAACCAACTTATAAGGAGCAAAGTTTTATTTTGGCTCATGGTTTCAGAGGTTTCAGTCCATGGTCACTTGGCCCTGTTGCTTTAGGCCTCCAGTGGCACAGATTATGATGGTAGGAGCATATCATGGTAGAAGTCTGTTCACCTCATTGTGTCCAGGAAGCAAAGAAAATGAGGGGAAGGGACTGGAGTTCCAATATCCCCTTTATAGGCATGTCCCCAATAGTGTAACTTCCTTCCAGTAAGCCCCTTCTTCTAGAGGTTCTAACACTTCCCAGTAGTATCACAGACTTGGAGACCAAACTTTTAACACATGAGCATTTGGGGGACACTCCAGATCCAAACAAGTAATAATTTTGTATGAAACTAACAAAAATTATGAAGGATAAGATTAGCAATAAAACTTGTGAATAGATAATAAAAGACACTAGTTGAGTATTTTAAGTAATTGAAAAGTAAAGGAATTTTAATACTAAAAGGATTAAGTTTGTTTGATACTTTTTAATGTTTTATGAGCTATTTGTCACAATTATATTGACAGTTTTGATGGTCTTACATTATACAAGTATGTATTAACAAATTAACTTTATCATAGTTGGTATATATGTATGTATAGGGCACAGGTAGAGTACAATATTCTCTGAAGTTTCAGACATTCACTAGGAGTCTTGGAACATATCCCTTGTGGTTAAGGGGGAACTACTCTAGAAAAAACAAGGAGAATGACTAGAAAAAAACGAGAAAATGTCTTGGTGACGAGAAACAACCCAATGTCAGTAATATCACATGACCAGAAAACACAATTTTTTGGGTTTTTTTGGTGCTAGGGATTGACCTCAGGGGTACTCGACCACTGAGCCACATCACCAGCCCTATTTTGTGTTTTTTGTAGAGACAGGATCTCACTGAGTTGCTTAGCGCCTTGCTGTTGCTGAGGCTGGGTTTGAACTCATGATTCTCCTCTCTTAGCCTCCCAAAGAGCTGGGATTACAGGTGTACACCGTGGCGCCCGGCTCAGAAAACACAATTTTAAAGAAGATGTGATTGGCAGAAATCTCTTAAGAGTAACAGAGCTGACATATAGGATTCTCTGAAAGGGCAAGCCAAGCTATTTACTACTTCTTTAATAGCACTTGAAGGAATCATGGCATAAAAGATTCTGTAAGTCTGACAACAGCTGGGAAATTCAGGGTTCAGTAGCTCTGTATATTGAAGTGATTCTAGAAAGCATCAACATTACAGAATAGTTTGGTATGGCATTTCTCTTGCACTATTACTAAAAAATAGGCCAGCTCTAACTCATTGTATTAATAAGAGAACATAATTTGCATTGACTACATCATTTTGGTTATAATACTGTTGCTATTGGGAGCAACAGTATTATAATGTAATGACCCCTGGTCATTACTGCTCAAGCCCTTAACAGAGATGCTTTGTTGGTGTAGCTTTCTTTATACTTTGAAACAGTAGGTGTTAAGGTTGAATTAGCAAACTAGTGAGCATGCTAGCAGTGAGAGGCAAAAGAAAAAGAAGGACACTATTTTTGAGCAAAGGCTAAACATATAATCAAAACTTAATTTGTTCATTGATGTTTAGTTTTAAATGCTATTTATTTTAAAAATACTTCTATTGTTGAAATACCTGCAGGAAAAATAACTAATCAGTCTAAAATCATTGAAGTCCCAGTTCTTCTCTTTCATGAATAAAATTAATACAAATGTACATCGTTACTAGATACTTTATTTATTTATTAGTATGAAGGATTGAACTCAGGAGTACTAGACCACTGAGCCACATTCCCTATTTTTTTGTTTTTTATTTAGACACAGGGTCTCACTGAGTTGTTTGCACCTCACCCTTGCTGAGGCTGGCTTTAAATTCTTGATTCTCCTGTCTCAGCCTCTCAAAGTGCTAGGATTACAGGCGTGCGCCACTGTGCCTGGCTACTAGATACTTTTTTAAAGGTGATTTCGTAAGGGATACATCTTTTTTTTTTTTTTTAAATATTTATTTATTTATTTTTTAGTTTTAGATGGACAGAATATCTTTGTTTTTATGTGGTGCTGAGGATCGAACCCAGTGCCTCACGCGTGCTAGGTGAGCACACTACCAATGCACCACAATCCCAGCCTGGGATACATCTTTTTAATCTGATTAGATTTGTAATGAAATTTGAAATTTATGAAAGTATAATTTGTAATGGTGAATATGAATGATCAGTTGATTAAAAAGTTACATTACTTGGAAAAATGAGTAATATCTTAAGGTCTTAGATTTTAAAATTTAATGTTAATATTTACTAATGAAAACAAGGCTAGGAATTAATCTTTAGTTATCTTAAAAACTTCCCAAGTCTGGGTGTGTACATTTTGCTACTCACATATTTGGTGGTCCTTTAAAAATTTTTGTTATTCCCTTTTTAATCACTAAGTGATTAAAATCCTTTTGTATCCATGATTATTCGTTGAAAACACTTCAAAGTCAAGATCTATCAATGCATGATGCAGAATTAATCTCTTTAAGTGACTTCATGAATATTCTGTGCTTTTTCCAAAATAGTGTTTCTATGTGGTAATTCCTCTTGCATTTGTTAGGAAATTTATGTTGTGAATTTTGAGAAAAATTATTTGAGAAATTGGGAATGTGGGAAAAATGTTATAGTTATAATTTCCTGAGAATTGAAATTTTATCAATTAAATACAGATGTTATGTGTTCAAAGGAATTCACAAATGTCATTCAAAATCAAGAATAAGAAATGCCACAGGGTAATGTTAAAATTTCTGGGTGTAGAACAGAAGCATGTCAAAGACAAGTAGCACAATTTAGTAGTTAGTCTGGCTTATGTGGCCATGTGGTAACATGCTTTTACAGCCCTGTCTCTTCTTAATGGAGAGTTATTCTTGCATATAACTATTAATAAATTTATACATATAGTAAAATTTAAGTAAATCCTGTCAATAATATTCCATGAAATAAATTGGGAAGCAGACAGAAGTTTATAAAGTGATGATTTCAGTGTGTGATTCTGTGAAGATCTGTTAACCTCACTAGACCTAGTTTCAAATATTAAAGTTTTATATTACTCAGTAATATTTGCTGGTGTTTGAATATTCACGGTAGGCTACAGATTACCAGAAGAGAATACAAAGAGAAAAGATGTGGAATACTCCTATATGACACTAGAAAGTGCTATAAAATCTGAATTAGTAAAAACATTATCAATTTTGACAGCAAACTAGAATCAGAGTAAGCAGATACTATTTTTATCATTATAGTGAGTTTATATGATATAACATGTTCCCTAATACTTTGAGTGGAAGATTCTTTTGTGTGCACTTTTAATTTGGTCAGTGTAAAGTGTAAGATATCTGATATATTTCTTATGAACCAAAGCTTGAGAATATTGCATAGGGCAATTAACACTATGTATTTTAAGATTTTATTTTAAGAATTCTAATTTCAAGAACTAGATAATTCTAGTTGCAGAATTATCTTTCAAGATTTAGAAGTTTTTAAAAAAAATTATTATTTTTTAAAAAAATTCTTTTGTAATTTTTTTTTTAGTTGTTGATGGATCTTTATTTTATTCATTTATTGTTTGTATGTGGTGCTGAGGATCGAACCCAGTGCTTCACGCATGCTAGGCAAGTGCTCTACCACTGAGCACAGCTACAGCCCCTTAAAAAAATTTATTTATTTATTTATTTTGTTACCAGATATTGAACCCAGGAGCACTTAGCACTTAACCACTGAGCCACAACCCTATCCCTTTATATTTTATTTTGAGACAGGGTCTCACTGAGTTGCTTAGGGCCTCGCTAAGTTGCTGGGGGTAGCTTTGAACTCATGATCTTCCTGCTTCAGCTTCCCAAGTCCCTGGGATTATAGGTGTGTGTCACTATGAAGATTATGTCACTTAGAAGATTTTTTGACATTTATTTTGTGTCAGTGTTCCTTTCTTTTAATGTTTTCTCTGAAGAAGTGGCTGTATCAGGTAGAAGTAATTTTTCATGTTATTGAACTATATATTGTCATAGTAATGATGATTCATAATAATCCACAATGTATTTATTATTCTCTTTTGAAATAAAAAATCCATGAAACTTTTTAAGTATAATTGTGTTACAGAAAAATGATTCACTCTTTGTCATATCGCTCATTATGTTTAAAATAATGTTAATTTCATTAGTAAATATTAACATTAAGTTAAAATCCTATGAAAAGTACAGAATAACTCATGATTTGAGGAATTTCCATGAATTCCAATTTCTGATTCCCAAATCCTTTGATTAATATGTTGGGTATTTGGAAATAGTGTTTGTTTCAGATCCATTCTGAATAACTGATGTTTTACTGAAAATTGTGTTAGTGTTTTATACACTGTTGTAGACTCTTCCCCTTATTTAAATTGTATGACAGTGCCATGAAGAAAGTATCAATATATCTGTCATACAAAAGGAGAGACTGAGACTCACCAACTTGCTCACAGTCTAAGAAAGAATAGAAATGTACTTTGAACCCAAATCCTTTTCTGCGGGGAGGGAGGGTGCCAGGGATTGAACCCACTGAACTACATCTCTAGCCCATCATCCCAGATTGTTCTGACTTCCAAGTTTTTTTTCATATTTAATTTATTTATTTGTTCTATTTAGGCTTACATGATAACAGAGTGCAATTTGATTCATTGTACATAGACAGAGGATAACATATCAATTCTCTAGTTGTAAGTTGTATAGAATCACAACATATATGCAGTCATACATAAAGTTAGGACTATGATGACCATCATATTCCACCACCTTTACTGTCCCCAAGTTTCAAGTTTATATTCTTTTCACTGATCAGAGTGTCTTTGTATTTAAAATATGTTATTAACTTAAAATATGACATAGATAAGTGTGTGAATTAAGGTATTATAAGAAACTTTTTGTTAGAAATAAATGCAAAAGGAGAATGGATTTTTACCTTTTAGAGCTTTTAAAAATGATTTAAGATACATTAAAAACACGCACACGCAGGCACACACACACACACAGATACTCATTGCATAATCTACCAAGGACTGCAGCCATTTGTTGAAGTAACATTTTGGTCTTGAATTTTGTATGTAATTTTAAAGGCCACAGTTCTATCTAATTCTTTTTAAATCTAGCAGTAGTCTTAGTATAGAGTTGTGCCGCTAAAATCAGTAGCCACTTGCCACATGTGACTATTTAAATTTATGTTATATGAAATAAAACTACAAATTCAGTTCCATGGTCACACAAGCAACATTTTAAGTGCTCATTTATCACATTCAGCTTGTTGCCTTCTGTTATGCCAATACAGACCATTTCCATCACTCAGCACTGGTCTAAAACATCAAATATCTAATTTGTAGAGGTCAGGGATTCAGTTCTTTAATATTCCATGTAGACTATGTTGATTTGGGGCTATATTTTATGATACCCTCTCTGTACTTCCATTCCTAGTCGTCTTCCCAACTCTAAAGTGAAATTACAAACATTTCTTTTACATGAAAAAATTAATTTGCTTACCTTGAATTTATTATAATTTTCAAGTAATTAGGAAAATATTTTAGTTTTACTAAACTGAGGTTAATAAATCAATTGTCTAAGCATTTAGCTTTTTAAATGTTGAATTGAGTGTTTAATGAGAAATCTATTAACTGCTATTGTGGTAGCATAAAACTGTTTTAACTCAGTAAATGTGTTCTGGTTTACATTTTAAAATAATATTTAATAATATTTAATAATAAGTCTTTTTGAATGAATATGATATTTTATGATTCTCAGTGGTTATCAGTGGTCACTGAGAAGGAAAAGGTCCTGTTCTGATTTTTTCACAAGCATTTATCTTACACATTGGGTATTTGACATAACTATATTTGTCTTGTACTAAAGTTAAACTTTTTCTGATGTTGGGCCATACTTTACTAGTGATTACTTTTAAAATTAAACCCATGCATTATGATATAAAGAACTGGAGTACATTGTAAATAACATTTTATATCAATGAAGTTATTTTAGTTATAGTTTATACTGTGAACATAGAATTCAGTATAATTTCTACTTAAATTGTGTTCAGTTTTTTACTGTAAAGTTGTTTGAATCTAAAAAAAACAATGTAGGGGGATGGGGAAGGTTTTAGCTTTTAAAGTCATTTGAGTAAATTCCATGGCTGTTCTCCCAGTTAGTAAGTTTTCACTGCATTTGCAGCAAGTTAATTGCTTCTGCTAATAAATAATCTAAAATCGATGCTGACAGCAGTTAATTGGCACAGAGATTTTATTTTGTAAAGCTCTTGGCTAACGACCTTCTTTAAATTAATAGCATTAAGTGCTTTGAGGAAATAAATCTGAGGAATTGCCTGTCATTTGCTTGTCATGTCTAATAACTTCCAATAATGATGGCTGATAGATTTTTGCACATTCCATTATTGAAGTTGGTGCATGTAATTATTCTCCTCATTATATGTAAACAATTAGCAATATCTAGTATTTCCTTGCAGTAAAGCTGTTAAATACAAGTAACATATTAGAGATTAGAAGCCATTTTAAAATCTAGATTTTAATTATTTGCAGGAAGTCTTTCATTCTATGTGGATATATTATATGCTGGATCTAAGTAAAAATAGGATAGGGGTTTAGCTCCTTTCATTTTAAGACTAGCACTTAAATTTTTTTGAATAGAACTGCTAAAAATTGTAGTGTGTGTGTTTTAAAATGTGACAATTTATGGAAATTTTTATTTGTAGCTTGAAGAAGTCATGGAAAAAGAAACTTACAAGACAGCTAAATTAATTCTCGAAAGGTTCGATCCAGACTCAAAGAAAGCAAAGGTAAGACTGTGATATCATTAATATTTTATTATAAGTTGCACAGTATGATAGACCACTATAATAACATTATTGTAATTGATAGGAGTTTGAGCCGCCATCTGCTGGAGCAGCTGTAACTGCAAGACCTGGACAAGGTAAATAGCTTTGTAGAAACTGCTGCTGCTGTTGGAAAGATCCATATTTACCCAAGTGAGTTCACAAGTGTGTTGGTGGTGTGTAAAAATTCATGTAGAATGCTTTTATGTTAATTTATACTTGGTAATTTGAGGTATGACTTAGGGTAGATGGCAATCTTTTTATTTTTTGGGAATATGTTGGTAAATTAGGATTTTGAATATCTGTTGAGATTTACATATATAATTGGTTTTAACCTTTTGAAAATTAATGAATAATTAATTTCACCAATATTTTGTGAAATTTCTCCCTCTTCAGATAATAATCTCTTGAAATGTGTTATAAAACCCTAATATTTTAATTCTTTAATTAATTCATTCATTATTTATTTTTGTGGTACTAGGGAGTGAACCTAGGACCTGGCACATGGTTGGCAAATGCTCCACCACTGAGCTACTCCCCTAGCACTATTATTTATTTTTGAAGAATGTGATGAAGATTTTGTCAAATTTGGAATTTCTTCTAAAATGACACTTTTATTTAGTAAAAAAAAAAAATTACAAATGGAGAAAAAAAGAAAAATTCTACATAATGCAGCTCTTCCTTTTTGAGGTTTTATTATCATGGTATTAGTTATCACTATTACCTTAGTAAATGTTTTGTAATATTTTAGAAGTCATTTTAAGTGGCTACATAAAATATTTCTAAGAATGGTATGTGAAAAGATATTTTTGAGTTTGTGTTGGTTTTCATCTTTGTTCTTTTCTCAAGAATCTATTAGTAGAGTTTGTAAGGCTTTTGTTGCAATGTGAGAATATATCACTTTAAAAAATTTAACTGCCATTCTTATGGTAATTAATTAAAGTTCATTAGAATTGGGCCTGTTTGTAATGTTATAATGCATTTAGAACTTTGAAAAGTAAATCTCCTTATAAATATCCACAAAGACCATGGTTATTAAATAAGCCATAGTTTTAGGTTTTCTAATTGACATGGATATGTGGAAAGAATTCCACCTTCCATAAGTAGGATTTTGTGTTATAGAAATATTAGCCTGGTTTCTTTTTTCTCTTAGACTATCTTTTGACAAACAGTTTATACATAATTAAAATAAATTATGTGGATATACTTGCAGTGAAATTCCCACTTCCATTGTTTAAATTTTTGTACAATTTATACTTCTTTCAAGAAATTATCAAAAAAGGTTTTTGGCCTACAGACCAGGTTTCCATAACTTCTAAGGAATTTTTGTATATCTAGTCTTCATTTTTCAAAAATGTTTTTTGATTGAATTCCTAGAAGCAGAAAGCAGAAAGTTATTTCCAGGGGTGGGAAAGGGATAGAGGAGATGAAGAGAAAGGGTCAAAGGGTAGAAAATTTCAATTATATAGGTGAATATAATTTCTAGAGCTGTAATGTATAGCATTGTGACTGTAGTTAGCAATACCTGTATTGTCTACTTGGAATTTGCAAGGAGAGTATATCTTAAGTGTTCCCATTACACCTAGGGAGAAAGATGCTGTGAGATAATGAACATGTTGATTAGCTTGACTATAATAATGATTTCACAATATGTAGTAAAATATACTTTTTTTTTTTTTTTTTTGGTACTGGGGATTGAACTCAGGGGTACTTGACCACTGAGCCACATCCCCAGCCCTATTTTGTGTTTTATGTAGAGACAGGGTCTCACTGAGTTGCTTAGCCGCTCGCCGTTGCTGAGGCTGGCTTTGAACTTGCGATTCTCCTGTCTCAGCCTCCCTAAGTGCTGGGATTACAGGCTTGAGCCACCGCGCCCGGCTAAGATATACTTTGAGTAAATAAAAGTAACCTTGAAGAATGTGTTTTTAAAAATGTGATATTTGCAGAAATTTATCGTTGATACTGTTTTTTTAGAATTTCCTTTACTAACATTCTTAAGTATTTATTAGTATTTAGGCATATAAGTTATTTCAATAATCCAAACTCATCTTTCCTTAGAAAGCTTTGAAACCCAAATATGTGTTTTCCTTCTGATGTCATATTGTAATTATGGAAAATTGTTGCTGGTCTCACTGGTTTGGATTCTGGTGGCCACTGTTTGCTTTTGGATATTCTTTTAGGGAGAATTAATACTTGTTATGAAATGAATCATTCATTAAAAATTTTCATAACTCATGTGTAGCCATCCAGGGGAATATAGAGATGAATATAACATGTTTCTTGACTGAAAGAAGGTTATAATCTATTGTTATTTTCTTCTAAAAAATATTTCTTCTGTGGTGTATTATTCTAGTGTCCCTAACTCAGGGGTATAGTAATAAATTGCTGTTTTGAAATTTTTTCTTAGCTTTTAAAAAATTCTAAATTTTTAAAATTAGAAAAGTTAGGCTGGAGTTGTGGCTCAGTGGTATAGTGCTTGCTAGCATGCGTGAGGACTGAGTTCGATCCTTAGTACCACATTAAAATTAAATAAAAATTTAAAAATTGTGAATTTTTTCACAATCCCATTGTACTTTTAAAGAATTATTCCTGTTTTATTGTTTAATGTTTAATAGCTTTTAGTTTTGTTTTTATAGGTGACTTAGATTTTACGTTTATGTTCTGGGTTTCTGTGAGTTTAAAGTGAAGTTTGTCTTTGATGATTCGTTGTGCATTTTCTCTCTAAAATTTTTTTTTTTAATTTAGTTTATTTTTGAACTTAACAAAGTGGAAAAAAAGTACTAAAAGATGTATATATATACATAGGTAACCCTTGAAAGGCTCTGCTTTTCAAAATGAATCTAATAGTGGTATCTTTATTTTACTAGCTCTCTTGCATGATTATTGAACCAGAACTGATTGATGTGTAGTAGGCATCTTTCTTTTATTTTGTATTACTGACTTGTTAATGATGTATACTATGCTTAGATTAATTATAAAATTTGAGGCTAGTATTCTTTGATTTGCTTAGGTTTTACATTAAAAGGAATGTTGGGGCTGGGGTTATAGCTCAGTGGTAGAGCACTTGCCTTGCATGCGTGAGGCACTGGTTCGATCCTCAGCACCACATAAAAATAAATAAATAAAATAAAGATATCGTGTCCATCTACAATAAAAAAAAAAGGGGGAATGTCATGTTTATTGGACAACCACCCATTTCTCCTGATCCTCTGTCCTTTAAATAGATTTTATATTTTTCAGATTTATAGACAAATTACAAAGATAGTACAGAATTCCTATTTACTCGTATTCTAGGTTTTTCCATTAACATCTTATATCAGGTGGTATATTTGTAGCAGTGTGATAAATTATTGTTAATTAAATCCATAGCTTATTCAGATTTTCTTAGTTTTATCTAAATTACATCTCTGTTCCAGGATTCCATCTGCATACAACATTATGTTTAGTTGTCCTGTCTTAGACCTCTTTTGGCTATGGCTGTATGCACACACATTAAATAGAATTATCTGCTGCTTAGATGCTTAGTGTTTATTCTAGTTCTGCAGAAATAGTGGACTAGGAGATGGAAAGATTTTATGTCTCATTAGATTAAGAAGTAATAAAATTTGGATTTAAATGAAAAATGAAATTTGTCACTGTAAATTCCTGAATAGCTTTCATAGGATAAATAAATATAGATATTTGGGGATGATGGAAAATTATTAATTTCTTTTCAAGGTTTCAGTTGAATAAAGGACTAAGTTTGATTTTTATGTACTAATTTTTGATTTATCATTTTTTTCCAATAAATGTTTCCCAAGTGTCTACTGTCTGCCAGAGGACCTGAGAATACACTACTTAACTATTCTTTATCATCCCAGCTTGATTCCCTTCCAAAAAGTGCTCCTCAGTCTTATTAGATGGCAACTCCATCTTTCTAGCTTAGGCCAAAGTCCTTCAGGTCATCTGTGGCTCCTTCTCGGGACTCTATATCCAATCCATCCGTAGATTTTGAGTTCTACTTTCCACATATATGTAGAATCTGACTTCTTAATCTACTTTAAACTGGTTAGGGGGATTATGTCAAGTTTTAAAATAAGAAAATTTAATTTTTTAAAAGAAATACCTTCAATGTTGCTAACCAAGGTCCAAGCTGTCTTCAGTGTTTTCTAGTCTTACTGCCTCCACCTTTGCTCTCTTTGGAGCTTCTTCTCAAAAACTAAACTTCCTTTAAGACATGTATTAGATCATGTTAGTCCTCTGCTCAAAACAGAACACTTCTAAAATCAACCCTATTGGTAATGTAGAGGTCCTTGGTGACTTTAGAAAAAGCAGTTTTAGTGTAGGGAAAGGAGCAAAAACCTGATTAGAAAGGATGAGAATAGAAAAGTTCAAGACAGTGAGAAGAGACCAGTCTTTTGAGTGAAAGGGAGTGAAGGAATGGGTGACTTGGGGGGAAGCATTTTGTGTACATGGATAAGCATACTGTGTGAAAGAAATAATAACATATTTATGTACTACTAGGAATGGCCCAGAACACATGAAATAACTGATGACATAAGAGGGAATGGGGACAGTTTATTGAGAATTGTCCATGATTAGGTAAAAGGAGGTGTAATCTAGTTTATGAATAGAGAAGTTGCCTTTTGATAGGAGTGTGGCAGTTCTTCTTGAGTAATAAGGACAGACTGAGAATATGGGCAGATGTAGTTAGGTAGAAGAAATTGTTTTCTAAGTATATCTGATTCCTCAATGAAGATAAGGTTGGGGGAGATGTAGTTGAGAGCTTGAAGAAACCATATGAAATAATTCTCTAGGACAGTGAGAGAATAATTGGACTTGAGAGATATAGGAATGCCAGGGTGCCCTAAAGACTGCTTAAAATCAGTGGTCATGAATTTAAAGCATGACTATGTATGTTTTTTATGTTCATCTTTATGGGTGCAGGCATGGAGTAGGCAGATGGTTGGTTTTGACCAAGGTTGAGATTTTGACTAATGACTTAGGTAAAGTGATA
Organism: Geosciurus inauris; assembly: GCA_004024805.1. Taxonomy (NCBI): domain Eukaryota; kingdom Metazoa; phylum Chordata; class Mammalia; order Rodentia; family Sciuridae; genus Geosciurus; species Geosciurus inauris. The sequence goes on from PVHX01001886.1 coordinate 180,839, forward strand.
CAGGGGCAGGGCAGGGAGTGGATTAATAGTGGATTATGGAATTTGAGAAGATCATGAGGGAAATAAGGACATGAGGGGGGATGATGGACAATAAAAAGGTATTTATAATATTAATATAGGAACCTAAAAACTACATCCTGTAAATTTGGGCCAAAGTTGTGTTTTTTGTTTTTTTTAAAATGACTCTTCAGCTTAAAATGGATTTTATAATTTTAAGCATTCTTAAAAATAGCAAAGAAGAATATGCAATAGTTGACCTTGTATGGTCTGGAAAGCCTAAAATCTTCATCCATAGGTCTTTTAGACTTTGTATGGTCTGGAAAGCCTAAAATCTTCATCCGTAGGTCTTTTTATGATGTTTGCTGACCTCTTAATAATTAATAACTAATGAAAACAGATCCTTTGGGATTGTAGAAAGTGAGCTGGAAAGACAAGTGTGGTTTGAGAGTGGGATGCTTAAAGTTAAGAGGTGAATAGTTACTGTTAGTACCAAGGTTCTAGGACTAGATTATAAAGAGAGGAGTGAATGATGTAGGAGAATGGTCAGATTATTAGAGGATGCCATCACAAGCTAAAAATGAATACTTAACAAATCACTTTATATATATATATATATATATATTTTTTTTTTTTTTTTAAAGGAAGCCAGACTCTTCTCTTTATATATAACCTGCAACTTTACTAAATGAAATTAGCAAAAGTCAGTTGTATTCTGTCACAGCTATATTTGAAGTCAACTAGTTTAGTATTGCAGAAAAATTTAATGGTTTTGGCACATGGATTACAACTTCTTATATAAATAGGTTTTTTGTATTTACTCAACCTGTGTTCCATAGTATATGTGGAAAGTTAAAGTAGAAATCATAAAACTTTTTTGTTCTTTATGACAAGTGGAAGGATGCTTAATATTTTGCTGTTTTTCTGGGATTTACGTTTGAAAAGAGGTTCTGGAAAACACCTTATCATAAAATAAATTCACTTTTTAGTGTCTTATAGTGTCTTAAAAGTATAAGACACTATAGTACCTTTAAACAGCATTCATTTATCTTACTCATGAATTTGCGGTTTGTTCAAGGTTTGGTGGAAGCAGCTTGATAAGTTGTGGCTATTTTATTGGAAGATTTACCATCCAGATGCATTATTCACATGACCGGCAAGTTGGTGCTAGATATTGTTCTTCCACATGGACCTCTCTATGGGGTCACTTGGGCTTCTACACATAGTAGCCAGATTCTCAGACCAAGCAGCTCAATAGACATTAAATAATATTGGAAAATGGCACAGTTGTATTTTCCTAGTTAAGCAGTCACAGAACACAGATTGAAGGGAAAGGTACATAGATAACACTCCATTCCCAATTTGCTGGGAGACAAAGCAGGTTTTAGAGTCTTATTTAAAAACTGTCACATGGATCTTAATACAAATAACAAAGGAATTTTTTTCAATTCTTTTAAAAAAAACTGTTCTAATTAGTTATATATGACAGTAGAATGCATTTTTTTAAAAATATTTTTTTAGTTGTAGATGGACACAATGTCTTTATTTTATTGCTTTGTATGTGGTGCTGAGGATCGAACCCAGGGCCTCACGCATGCAAGGCAAGCGCTCTACTGCTGAGCTACCATCCCAGCCCAGAATGCATTTTGACATAACTTCTCAGGTTGTACATGATGTAGGATCACACTGGTTGTATAGTCATTTATGCACATAGGTTATTAATGTCTGATTCATTTTACTATCCTTCCTACTCTCGTACCCTTTTCCCTCCCTCCACTCCCTTTTGCCTAATCCAAAATACTTTTATTCTTCCCTGCCCCACCCCTTATAGTGAATTAGCATCCATATATCAGAGAAAACATTTGGGCTTTGGTTTTTTGGGATTGGCTTATTTCTCTTAGCATGATATTCTCCAGCTCTATCCATGTACTGATGAATGCCATAATTTCATTCTTCTTTAAGGCTGAGTAATATTCCATTGTGTGTATATACCACATTTGCTTTATCCATTCATCTGTTGAAGGGCACCAAGGTTGGTTCCATAGTTTAGCTATTGTGAGTTGAGCTGCTATAAACATTGATGTGGCTGTATTACTGTAGTATGCTGATTTTAAGTCTTTTGGGTATAAATTGAGGAGTGGGATAACTGGGTCAAATGGTGATTCCATTCCAAGTTTTCCGAGGAATCTCCATATTGCTTTTCCATAGTGGTTGTACTAGTTTGCAGCCCCACCAACAATGTACCTTTCCCCACATATTCTCACCAACATTTGTTGTTGCTCATATTGTGGATAATTGCCATTCTGTAACAGTGGCATTTCTATTAACTTTTTTAAAGTTTTTGTCTCAAATGACATCATCACCGTGAATCCTTTCTTTGTCTCATTATTGGGTTAATCCTCCTCCTCTTGGATTCTCTATAGTACTTTGTTAGCTCCCTTTTTTGACACCTTGTGTTCAAGTTTTTAGTGACTTTGTTTTGTCTTTGTTTACTGTCTCTGTATGCAACTCTGTGTCCCTTATCATAGTATTTTAGTCATAGTGGTCGCTTAATGTGTTGAGTTACAAGAAATAAAAAGAATTTTTTAGAATTCCTAAATTTGTTTAAATGTTGTGAATGGAACCTTGATTAACTGCAAGGTGCAGGTTGTTTAGAGTTGATAGCTAAGAAGATAACCCAGACCAGAAATAAATGAAGTGACAAAAATGGAAACATTGAGACAAGGAAGTATAAAGCAAAGTGTGTTATTCTTTTTTTGAAATATAGAACAACAGCAACAACAAAAAGGTAAACTCAACTGAAGGTTGGCAGCAACCAACCTATTGGCAAATTTTTTTTTTTTTTTTTTTTTTTTTTGGTGCTACTGGTGGTTAAATGAGGGCCTTGAGCATGGTAGGCAAATGCTTTACCATTAAACTATATTCCCAGCACTTTATTTTGAGACAGGGTCTTGCCAAATTACTAGGGGTGGCCTCTAACTTCCTGCCTCAACCTTCTGGATAGCTGCGATTATAGGCCAGTGTCACTGTGCCCTGATATTAGCAGATTATCTTGAAATTAGCCTTTTTAAATGAAGTTTAAATGAAGTTAGGATGAGATTCTCAATGCAGCAGGCAACACAAGTTCAGCTGATTCACAGTGTCTATTCCATCTGCAATATTAATTCCTCTTGAATTTACAAGTTCTGGGGATAAGGGTGTGGATGTCTTTGGTAGACCATTATTTTGCTTTTCATACCATATTAAGTTGGGTAACATGCAGTTAGAAATTTAAAAGAAATTTAAAATTGAAAATTAGGAGAAAAGTAGATCCATTTCATAGACCTTTTTTAAGTACATACTCTGCCAGTTACCTTGCAGATGCTATAAAGATGCAGTTCCTGCCTATTAATTCTTGGTTAAAAGGGGTACATGTAACTAAACAGTCTTAGTGTACTAAAGACCACACTAAGGTAGAAGGTAGGCATAAATCACTATAATTTTCTATGATAACAGGGCTGGGAAAGTACTCTTTAGGTAAAGGTATCACTTCGTGGGCAGTGACAGAAAAACAACTCAGACCATGAAGGACTGCAAATAGATCCTTTTCCTTGAAAAAGGGAGATAAGATCATGTGAAGGAGGGATCAAGCAATCAAAGATTTTGTATACAACGTTTTGTAGTAGGACTTCATTTATATGCAGCATGGAAAGCCACTGGAGACTTTAATTTTTTTTCATATTTAGTTTATTCTATTTGGGCTTACATGATAACAGAGTACAATTTGATTCATTGTACATAGAGGATAACATACCAATTCTCTAGTTGTAAGTTGTATAGAATCACAACATATATGCAGTCATACATAAAGTTAGGGCTATGATGACCATCATATTCCATCACCCTTGCTGTCCCCATGCCCCTCCCCCCTTACACTCCTGTGAACAGAGATCCACCATTGTTCCCATGTCCTGCCACACATTATGGATCAGCAACCGCTTATCAACAAGTACATTCGGCATTTGGTTTTCTGAGATTGGCTTACTTCACTTAGCATGATATTCTCCAACTCCATCCATTTACCTGCAAATGTCATAATTTTATTCTCTCTTATTGCTGAATAATATTCCATTGTGTATATATACCACAGTTTCTTTATCCAGTAATCTATCGAAGGGTATCTAGGTTGGTTCCACAGTTTAGCTATTGTGAATTGAGCTGCTATAAACATTGAAGTGGCTGCAGCACTGTAGTACGCTGTTTTTAAGTCTTCTGGGTATAGATCGAGGAGTGGGATAGCAGGCTCAAATGGTGGTTCCATTCCAAGTTTTCTAAGGAATCTCCATACTGCTTTCCAGATTGGTTGTAATAATTTGCAGTTCCACCAGCAATGTATGAGCGTGCCTTTTTCCCCACAACCTCGTCAACACTTATTGTTGTTTGTATTCTTGATAATTGCCATTCTGACTGGCGTGAGGTGGAATCTTAGGGTAGTTTTGATTTGCATTTCTCTGATTGCTAGAGATGTTGAACATTTTTTCATATGTCTGTTGATGGATTGTATATCTTCTGTGAAGTTTGTATTCAGCTCTTTGGCCCATTTATTGATTGGGTTGTTAGTTTTTTTGGTGTTTAGTTTTTTTGAGTTCTTTATATATCCTGGAGATGAGTGCTCTATCAGATGTGTGTGTGGCAAAGATTTGTTCCTAGGATGTTGGCTCTCTGTTCACTTCATTGATTATTTCTTTTGCTGAGAAGAAGCTTTTTAGTTTGAATCCATTCCATTTGTTGATTCTGGATTTTACTTCTTGTGCTATAGGAGTCTTATTAAGGAAGTATGGTCCTAATCCAACATGATGAAGATTTGGGCCTATTTTTTTTCTTCTATTAGACGTTGGGTTTCTGGTCTGATTCCCAGGTCCTTGATCCACTTTGAGTTGAATTTTGTGGATGGTGAGAGATAGGTGTTTAGTTTCATTTTGCTGCATATGGATTTCCAGTTTTCCCAGCACCATTTGTTGAAGAGGCTGTCTTTTCTCCAGTGTACATGTTTGGCTCCTTTATCTAGTATAAGGTAACTGTATGTAAGTGGGTTTGTCTCTGTGTCTTCTATTGTATGCCATTGGTCTACATGTCTATTTTGGTGCCAGTACCATGCTGTTTTTGTTACTATAGCTTTGTAGTATAATCTGAAGTCAGGTATTGTGATGCCTCCTGCTTCACTCTTCTTACTAAGGATTGCTTTGGCTCTTCTGGGTCTCTTATTCTTCCAAATGAATTTCATGATTGCCTTTTCTATTTCTATAAGGAATGACATTGGGATTCTAATTGGTATTGCATTGAATCTATATATCGCTTTGGGAAGTATGGCCATTTTTGACAATATTGATTCCGCCTATCCAGGAGCATGGGAGATTATTCCATCTTCTTAGGTCTTCTTCAATTTCTTTCTTCAGTGTCTTGTAGTTTGCATTGTAGAGGTCTTTCGCCTCTTTTGTTAAATTGATTCCGAAATATTTTATTTTTTTTGAGGCTATTGTGAATGGGATAGTTTTCCTAATTTCTCTTTCAGAGGGTTTATCACTGATATGTAGAAATGCAATTGATTTGTGGGTGTTGATTTTATATCCTGCTACTTTGCTGAAATCATTTATTAGTTCTAAAAGTTTTCTGGTAGAATTTTTTGGATCCTCTAAGTATAGGATCATATCGTCTGCAAATATTGATAGTTTGAGTTCCTCTTTTCCCATTCGTATCCCTTTAATTTCTTTCGTCTGTCTAATTGCTCTGGCTAGTGTTTCCAGGACTATGTTGAATAGCAGTGGTGAGAGAGGGCATCCCTGTCTAGTTCCTGTTTTCAGAGGGAATGATTCCAATTTTTCTCCATTTACAATGATGTTGGCCTTGGGTTTAGCATAGATAGCTTTTACAAAGTTGAGGTATGTTCCTTCTTTCCCAAGTTTTTCTAGTGTTTTGAGCATAAAAGGGTGTTGTATTTTGTCAAATGCCTTCTCTGCATCAATTGATAAAATCATATGATTCTTATCTTTAAGTCTATTGATGTACTGTATTACATTGATTGATTTCCGTATGTTGAAC
>PVHX01001887.1:0-95702 GCA_004024805.1 Geosciurus inauris
CAAGCCAAAGTAATAGGAACCCCGGAGACTTTTGTGACCAGATCCTGAAACTCTGGGAGATAAGGATAGTTCTTCTAAACATGAAATTTGTAAGAACGTATGATTAAGAATCCAATGAGAACAGGTCAGCATGAGCCACAGTGATTTAGAGTTGCCAAACATGAGAGTGGGGACTTGAAAGTCTGATGTCTCCCTATTGCACAGGGCTCCAGCTAACCGAGACTGAGAAGTTTCCATAACATTCTTTAGAAAACAATAATATAGTCAAACTTAGAGAAGCAGAAAATAGGAAAGTAGTTGCTATGAAACAGGGAGGGAGAATAAGAAGTTGTTGCTCAAAGGGTGTAAAGTTATGGTTATAAAAGATGATTCAGATACATGCTAGACAATTTAATACCCGGTTAACAAGACAGTGTTGTGCACTTAATTATTTAGAGGTTAGATGAACTTTCTGTTAAAAGCTTTTATTATTAATAAAAAAGCAACTGGAAACAAGGAAACTTGGAGATGATGGTTATGCCTATTTGTTAATGTGATGCTCTCCCAGGTGTGTGTGTGTGTATGCGTGTGTGGCAAAACTCATCAAATTATATATGGTTTATTTTGAATATTGATTATAGCTCAATAAAACTCATCTCAACCTTCCAGGCCCTTTCATTATAGTAGTTCAAAATAAATACTTCCTACTTCCCATTTTTTCATGCAGAATAATTTAACCTGTTGCCAGGGCTACAACCCTCATAGTCTCACCTTTCATTCTAAATCACTTATCAGGTTTCCCCCCAGTCTCTGTGCCTTCCCTAAAAGCAATTTAAGTGCCAGCTGGTAATAATAATGATTTTTTTAAATCTTGACAAATATAATTAAATTCATAACACAAAAGTTAACAAATAAGAAATTGCGCTGTTAAGAACAAATTTAAATAGAAGGCTATTATACACTTTAATTATTTCCTTGATTCAATTATCCTGAAATTGTTTCAGAGATTTATAGAACCTTATCATTACCCACACCTCTGTTAGGAAGCTGCTCTGTGCTTTTACAAAGAATTTAATAGTCCAAATGACCAAGTGAACTCGATTGAATAGCCAGACTTTCTCTAAACCTAATCACAAATCATTTATAACAATTAGATGAGTTCTTATTCTTTTTTATTTTTTTTTTTAGCACTAGTCAATCTCTGGTCTAGAGCTGTATACATGTCCCTTTGTGTCTAAGAGGCTTGATTATCTTTCCATACCTAATATTATATTCCATTTCCTAATATTCTGTTCTAATTCTAATTCTATTCATATCTAATATTTCATAGGCCTTTAATCTTATCATACTTAATAAAGATAACAAATATTTGCAATTCAAGACTTTATCATGATCACTACTCGTAGGCTTCATGGCAACTAATTCATTCATATGTATCATTCTTACATAAATATAGCAAGAACTTTATCATAAATAAAATGTCACTTTTAAAAACAAAATGCAGAAATACAAAAACATTCAAATAAGTATATTTTTTATTTACAAAACTTTAATATTTGCAAGGATCCTTGACAAATGGACACAGCAGGTATTTAGAGAGGAAAAAGACAATGCTACCAAGGTTACAGTTGGTCTTTCCAGGTGGGACAGTAGTTTCCTCATTTGTTCATATCTGCAAGAGTCATTCCATATCTGCAAATGTTAGTTTTGCAAAATTCATAGAATGAATTGTTTCCAGTAGAGAGTTAGCACTTTATAAGCAAGAGGTCACAGCTTCTTTAATTTGGGAGAACAGTGCTAAATAAATGGATGGACAGGTAGCCAGACAGAAATGAGAATACAATTTATCTAAGGATCCAAAATGTTTTTTTTTAACTCTCTAACTGTGGTATAGGATACACCTGCTTAGTCATAACCATGGCACAGCAAGGATCACTTTTCTCACACAGGACTCTAAATTCAAGCATTGTAGGATCACACGGTAACAAAACAGATCCAATTAGAAAACAAGCTGGATATGGGAAATAATAGGATCCAATGAGAAAAGGGGGGAAAGGAATGGAAATGCTTTTCCATCCTACCATTCTAAAACCTGGCTATTTTTATAAGCAAAAATGTATACCTCATTTTGAACTCCATACATGGCCATCAATGTGAAGGAGAAGGGGGAGGAGAAGGAAAAGGAGGAGGAAAATTATCATATAAAATCTCAGTTTTCATCTTTTAGTTGAATGTGGTTTCAGAAGACAGAATCTTCCACTTCCTAGACACCAAAAGCAACAGGCTAAAATGAGGGGAAAAAATTGAACAAACTCCAATTTCAGCAAACTTTGAAAGGATATAATCTGCACAATTTATAGGTTCATCAAAACAATTGAGCCTGGAGAACATCATGCTAAGTGAAGTAAGCCAATCTCAAAAAACCAAATGCCGAATGTTTTCTTTGATACGTGGATGCTGATCCACAATGTGGGGGAGAACACAGGAAGAATGGAGGAACTTTGGTCACAGGGGTGGGAGGGAGGTGGGAGCAGGGGGACAGTAAAGATGGTGGAATATGAGGGACATCATAGTCCTAGCTTTATCTATGACCGCATGTATGATGTGATTCTACATCACATATAACTAGAGAAATGAAAAAAAGAAAAAAAAAAAAAACGAAAAATAACAAAAAAAAAAAAAACAATTGAGCCTGAACAGAAATCTTACAAAAAAGGTATTATTAAAAAAAAAAAAAAAAAGAGTTGGCTCTTCAATGGCAGATATCTACGGATACAAGCAAAAATATTTTCTTAATGTGTGTGGTACCTTAAAAGGCCCAAACTATATTTTCTTAAACAGGACTGTCCTGTCAATAGAGAACAGAGATCTCTGGCAGAAGAAAATTAAGAAAAAATAAAGTGAACAGTAAGTTTAAATAGTTTAACAATGAAAGTTCTTAGAAAATACCGGCAAAAATATACCAGCATGGAGAACTCATGCTCAATAAGGGTAGAAGATACCACTACCCCCAACTTTCCACCATGTATAGAAACAGAGTATGCTATGGAGTCAGTCTGGCTGCTGAAGCCTCCTGGACACAGTTAAGAGCAGACTAGGAGGAAAGGTAGAACCACACACACAAGTACGGAAATAGAACACGAAGGAGCCATAATAGCAGCAATGTCTCTGCCTCTGTGGAACCAATAAGAAAGCATTTAAGGTGTAACGTTTGCGAGGCCACCTCAATCTTCCCAAATCACAAACACTTCTGCCAATTTAGCTAAGGCAGGAAGACCCAATGCTTTCAATACTGGGGACAAATGCTCCTCTACTTACAATGGTAGTACATCCTGCTAAGTCCACTATAAGTCACCAATATTGTAAGTTGAAAATGCATTAATACCTGTTAATAACTGACCAATCATTATAGCTGAGCAACACAGGACACTGTGTTTATCCTCATACATGGTGGGTTGGGTGCTATGCTCAGTGCTGCTGCCCAGCATCATACAGCAAATCCCTAGCCTGGAAAGAGATTAACATTCAAATTCCAAGTATGGTGTCTACTGAATGCCTAGTGCTTTCACACCACCCTAAAGTGAAAAACCACAGGTTGAACCATCCTAAGTAATAGATGATCTGTTTTGTTAAATGACATGGCACAACACTGATTCAAGGTTACTAGATGAAAAAAGTTAAAGAATAGTAAAACTTATCAAAAGAAAAAGCACAATAATTTCTTCAACTACAGATAAAAACTCAAATAAAAAAAATTGCTACTCATTTTTAAAAATAAATGCAGCAACTTTCTTTAGAAAGGAAAATCGTGAAGAAGAAATAGGAAGTCAACAGAAAGTGCTCAGATACAAGCTGTCAGGTGCAAAGAACCAGCAGAGGAAAAGCACAGAAATGTTGATAAAAATGAAAATCACCTCAGAGTATACTAATGTTAGGAAAATGGAATAAGAGACATAAGAACTATCAAATTTGAAAAAGGATAACAAAATTAAATGGGAAAAAAAGATGAAGAGAATTATAAATTAGATGGTAGACGTAGATAGGCAAAGTAGATACAATAAATACATATCTGGAGTGTGTGTGCATCCCCTCAAATTCATACATTACATCCTAATCTCCAGTGTGAAATATTAGGGTTGAGGCCTTTGGGTGATGGTAAATGCCCTTATAAAAGAGATCCCAGAAAGTTTCTTTTCCCCTTCTACCATGTGGGGACATGTTGAACCAGGAAGCAGGTCATCACCACACACAGAATCTGCAAGCACCCTGAGCTTGTCCTTCACAGCCCCCAGAAACAAAATTCTATTGTCTATAGCCACCCAGTTAGGGTATTTTGTTATGGCAGCCCTCACTCCCAAGAAAAAAACAAGACAGAGTACTTAAAAGAAAGACAAAACAGAAAGAAATTTGAAGATATAATTTTTTTTAAAAAAATCAGGTGGGCATGGTAGGGTATACCTGTAATTCTAGCAGCTCTGGAGGCTGAGGTAGGAGGATCATGAATTCAAAGCCAGCCTCAGTGAAGCCCTAAGCAACTTAGTGAAAATCTATCTCAAAATAAAAAATAAAAAGGGCTGGGGATGTGGCTCAGAGGTTAGGCACCCCTGGGTTCAATCCCTGGCATCAAAAATAAATAAATGAATAAATAAACAAATAAATCAATAAATAAAATGTCTTGAAATAAAACTTACTATGTTTTGAAAGGTACACTGTGAGCCAGGAAAACTAACCCAGAGACAGATACTAGACTATAAATGATAAGGGATCCTTAAGGTAGCCCTGCAAAACAAGCAAGTTATTTATAAAGAGGAAATTTAGATTTCTCCACAGTTATATTTAATATCATAAAACATTTAGCCAAAAAACATCTGATACTCAAGAAAAGAAAATACAAGGTAAGTTGCCCTTTAAGAATAAGGGCAATAGTTTCCTTTTGGTATTCTATAGAACACACTTCCACATTACAGAACACAGTTCAATTAGTGGATACTTGAAAAATGTATCCCTTGCTCAAATAAACATGGACTATTCTCCTATCCTACCTTCCCTTTGGAGATTCTCAATGTACATTTGCATATTAAAGGCTGTGGGGATCTCTGCAATAAAGAAGTATTTTAAATGTAAAAAGAGAGAATAGTGGCAACAGACAACTTTTAAATAAAAAAATTAATTTTCTTGAAGACATTAATAAATAAATTTCAGGCAAATAAATACGACTGGGGAAAACATTGAGAAAAAAGATTTGAGGATTGGGATGACAAAAAAGAACATGAGTATTATAAATTCAAAGAACTAGAAACGGTACATGAGAGGGATGTAAAAAGAAATTAGAAGGTTGAAAAATGTAATGATTGCCTTTTTATAATGCCTTAAATTCAGATAGCATCAATAAAGCAGATCAAAAAAGCAATAGAAGCATAAATATTTCATACAAGGTAAACAACAAATCCCATTTTATTGGCTATCATTGAGCAACAGAAAGGAAGAATAAAAAGAGAAGACAACAAAGGTGTTTCTGTTTATCACAGACTTGAGTAGAAAACTGACATACTAATGAAAAAGAAATCTAAAGATATAATATAAAAGCACAATTATAAAGATAACTACTAGAATAAATATGAAAACAACAAATACCAGAAGAAGTACATACTTAAAGGACACAACATAATGAAAGACTATTAAGAAACATAAAGCAAGCCAGGTGCGGTGGCACATGCCTATAATCCCAGCACTTTGGGAGGTTGAGACAGGAGAATCGCGAGTTCAAAGCCAGCCTCAGCAATGGAAAGGCGCTAAGCAACTCAGTGAGACCCTGTCTCTACATAAAACACAAAATAGGGCTGGGGATGTGGCTCAGTGGTCAAGTACACCTGAGTTCAATCCCCAGTACCAAAAAAAAAGGAACATAAAGCAAATGTGAAAACAAAAAATAATGTAACAAAACGGCTCTCAGAATAAATATGTGTATATATATATATCAATGTCAATAGATTTAACGTGCTAAAAAATATTAAAATTGAATCAGAAAGTGAAACCTAGATCAATGATATTTAAACGAACACCTGGCACAAAATGATTTACAATAATTAAAATGTAGCTAACAATATAACAGTAAAATGGGAAAACATGTAACTGATGGTCTTGATCTTCATTATCAAAGTAGAATTCAAGCCCAAAATGATGGGAAAACAACAGTGTGTAACTCAACATGGTGTAATTCACAATAAAAATTTCACTATTATAAATAACTACAGTATAGCAAAACGTTCATAAAGCTGAAGCTATAGTAAATAAGAGACAAAAACATTCAAGTTACAAGAGACTCATTCTCTTCCCTTAAAATATGAGAAGAGAAAAAGTTCTAGGTGTTTGATATATTCCAACTACTTTATATTGGAAATAAAAGAAAGATCTTCTTTCAACAATCCATATTTGTGGATTTATGGAGTATGTATGAAAAAACGAACAAAGTACTGAAAATATCCAATTTCTAGAAAGATCACAAAAACATAGTCTGAATATAATACACTAATTTAGAAATTAATAAAGCTGGAAAATATGTCTCATGGGAATTTTAAAACCATTTCTAAAAACACTTCTTCTGCCAAGATCTACAATTTGATATTTCTGAACTTACACAAAAATAATATGAATGGAAAAATCATTTCTGAATTCATTAGATGTAGCTAAAGCACTGCTCAAAGGAAGTTGCATTTAATTTTCAAAAAATAAAAATTTAAACAATTAAAAGAGAGAAATTGAGCATTAATAAATTTAAGAGTTTTCTTAAATTGTTTTTCAGAAAAAAAATTTCATGTGTAAATAAGCACAGCTAAACTAATCAAGAAAACAGGAACAAAACACAAATACAACATTAAAAAAATGAAGAACTATGAAAACAGAGAAAAATGAACAAAAGGGGCATTATTTTACTCAACTCCATGCCAAAACAAAAAATACAAATCTGGTGAAAATATGTAATTTTCTAGTAAATATAATTTACCAAAATTAGTCTTAGAGGCCATAGAAAAATCTAAATAATCTGATTTCAACTGGTGAATTTGAGAAATGTGCCAATTCTTAATACTACAAAATCTCAGGCCTTGGAAATTTTACAGAGGAATTCTCCTATTCTTTAAAAAACAAAACAAAACAGTAAATTCTAATGTTTAAAATAATTCCAGAACTTAGGAAAAAAAACTTTTATTCACTCTACAAAGAAATAATAGCACTGAATTCAAAACCTGAAAAAGACTGCAAAGAGTAAAACAAACAACATAATTCACAATAGCCAAATTATGTAACCAGCCTAGGCGTCCATCGTCACAGGAATGGATATCCAAAAAAAGAAAATGTGGTCTGTACACACATAATGGTATTCTACTCAGCCATAAAGAAGAATGAAATTGTGTTATTTGCTGGTAAGTAGATGGAAATAGAGAAAATCATGCTGAAATAAGCCAGACCTCAAAAGTCAAGGGTCAAATATTTTCTCTCATAAGTGAAGCCAGAGAGGAAAAAAAAAAGGAATAATAAAAGAGTGTCATGAATATAGAGGAGAGAACAGTAGAGTAAGGAAGGGGATTGAGGGAAAAGGAAGAAGAGAGTGGGTGGAAAGAGAAGGTGCTTAGGAATGAAAACTACCAAATTATGCTATGTGTACGTGTGAATGCATCACAATGAATCCCACTATTATGCATAATTATAATCACCAATTTAAAAGATAAATAGAAGCAAGAGCAGTGGAGCCAAGGAAAGGGGCCAGGGGAGGAAAGAGAGGAAAAGGAAAGGGACTGGAGAATGAACTGGAGCAAATTATGTGATGTGCACAATGAGAATATGTCACAATGAAACCCACTATTTTGTATAATTTTAATACACTAATAAAAACATAATAAAATATTATACTAAAAAATATATATCTTAGGTATGAATACCAACAGGATACACCCAGAAGCATTTTAAAGACTAGTTCATCATATCAAGTGTGATTTGTTCCAGGAAAAGCAAGGGTGGTCAAAAGATGTATAACCATTACTATAATTTATACTACTACATCTAGGGAGACACAGCACATGATCATCTCTACAGAGGCAAAAAAAAAAAAAAATCATTCAATAAAACAGGATTCAATGTGGATCCTGTCTAATAAAGGGTTAAGTGATATAATAAGAGAATCAACAATGAAATGCCTTAAAACACAAATTTATTTTTCTGTTTTATGTAATGATCTGGAGTCAGTGCTCCAGGGGAATAGTCTGTCCCAGGAAGTTTTTCTACGGTCCAGGTTCCTTAAGTGTGGCTTTTCCATCCCTGAGGCTTGTCATCTACATGGTTGAGGCTGCTTCTCGTTTCCTGTCAGCAAGAGGGAAAAAGAAAGTATATGGAGACATGGCATATGTCACTTCCATTACCCTGGCAAGAACATGGGCACATATCAATCACAAGGCCACATTCCCAGGCAAGGTGGGCTGAGATGTACATGTCTTAGGAGGTGTTCACATATCCAGCTGCAACTCTGTTACTCTACAGAGGAATATTTCCTTACCATATAAAATATATCCAACTCTGATCAAAAAGGCATCATCATGCCTTATGACACAACACTGAAAACATTCTCCTAAGTCAGAACAAGAGAAAGATGACCATTATCACTGATATTTAAATCTGATCTCTAGGTACAACACAAGGCAATGAGACAAGTAATAAGTTAGAGCCATACAAAACTGAAATAATACACTAGAAGTATACAAAAAGGAAAATTTTTAAAATATGTTATAGAAATTATAATTATATACTGAAAAATACAAGGTAATTACCTGAAAAACAACTTCAAACAATAAAAGACCTCAGTAACAACAGGGTTAGAAATCAACATAGAAATCACTAACAATAATGGCAATAAATATAAATCACCAAGAGATAAAGTCAATAAGAAATGTGCAAGTCCTATATGATGATTAGAGTACTATTGGGTTATATCTGGGGAAAAATGCACAAATGGAAAATTTTTTAAAACAAATTTTAACATCATAAAATCAGCGATTTACTTTAACTTAAAAATATGAAGCAATCCTAACAAAACTAATCACTGTTAAACGAAACAAATCAAACTGGAAGCTAATAAAGAAAGAATAATTTTTGAAAAGAATACCCAGAAAAACTTGTAAATAGGAAAACAGATAGTTCAGCACTTTCAGATGTAGAAGACAGGGATTCTAGATGTTGAAACTTATTTTAAAGCCTCAGTATCAGGATTCCCAAATACTGGCATAGAAATAAACAGTGACCAATTTTTAGAATGGAAAAATCTAAAACTAACTCCATATGTAGAGTAATTTAGAGTATAATAAGATGGTATCTCACTTCTATGGGAAAAAGGTAGCCCATTCAATAATTAAGTCATCTAAAGAAAAAATAAACTTATTACTACAGAAAAAATCCAAATGAATAAAACACTTTAGTGATAAAAATAATACAGAAGTTAAAAAAAAAAACAGCAGAATTCCTTTATAATATTAGGGTAGGGAAACCCTATGTAACTGTGACTAAAAAATCCAAAAGCAATAAAGGAAAACAGATATATTAAACTAGATAAATTCAATCAATTCTAGAAGAAATAACACCCCCCATCATAAAAAGAAAAGCCATAGGGGGATGTTGGTGCTCAGAGTCAAAATGCTAATGATATAATTCTGAAACACATTTTTCACTAATGCTAGAAAGCCTCCAGAAATAAATAATTAAAAAGATCAATAAAAGAGAAAGGATCTTTATAGTTTACAGAAAAAGAAACATCACTTAAATATATGGAAAAATATTCCACTAAACTCTTAATAAAAATACAAGTTAAAAATTCACTAGTATATTATTTTTTTAAATTTATCATACTGGCAAAGTCCTAAAGGTTGATAAGCAAGCTCTGCTGGTAAGGTTGAAAGGAAATCAACAGTTTCATGTACGCCTGTTAGGGCTGAAGTTAACACAACCCCTAGAGAGGGCAATTTGAAAATCTCCATCAACATTCAAATACTTAAATATTCTAACCAGGCAATTCCACTTCTGGGAATTTATCACACAATATATAATTATGGAGGTATGATATTATTCTTTGTGGCATTATTTGTAATATCAAAAGGCTAGCAATTAGCCAAACATCCATACTAATACATATTATTGTCACTTCAGTCAAATATGTTACAGTTTTTGTAAAGAAGTGAAGGAATAATCTATGCTTACTTTAGCTTGTGTATTCATAAAGAAGCTGACAAGACACATCAGAACTGGCAACCATTTTCATGGGACAGGAGGTAGAGTAAGAAAAGCTAGGATGACAGAGACACAGGAAGGAAATTTTTACTATGTACTCATTTACTCTCAGACTTTTAAACCATGGAAACACATTAACTATGCAAAACATACAATAAATTTGAAGGTAAAAATATAATTTTAGTTTACTGCTACTGTCCTAAGGAATTTGAGATGATGTATTTATAAATCCAATTTAGCCTAGATGATATTAAATAAACCTTAGCACTTCTTGTGGCCATTTATGAACTTCTTTGGAGTTCATAAAGGTGCTTTAAAATTGTTTTTATTTTGACATTGAATTTCCTCTTTCATTAAGTAGAAATCCCAGTTGTGCGGGATTTTCTTTTTGAAAGCACAGAATGTTAATAACAGATTTAACAGGTGGAAAAATGGTTGGTAAGTGTTTTTATTGTTCACAAGGTAGGTCAAAATCTTATCTCCCTAATTATCACTCTTTAGTAAAAACTAATTGGGAAGAAAGCCAAGAATGCAAATATAGAATGGGGGGGGTCTCTCAGTGGAGAAACAGTAGGGCTTGATAGCTTTTCAATGATTTTATTCATCAAAATAGAATCATCTTGTCACAACATTAATTCTCTACAATTTACTTTCATAAAGCATGGAACACAGGCTCTTTCCATAAATTACTATTTTCCAACTTTCATCACATCGCTTGTCCTTTGGCAGCATGATGGGGTAAGAAGCTGTCAGGAGGAAGGAGGGAAGAGATGAAGGATGAAGGAGCCAAGGGAAGACAATATTTCCAGTCTCTTGAAAACTGTTCTCCTCAGTAGCTACATCTGTGAACTATATGTGGAAATTGTTTTAATATCTTAAAGGCTTTATCTTAAAACAATGAATGGGAAATACTTACAGTTAGCAAAAAGTACTCAGAATTTTATTTGAGAGATGGAATCACATTTAACTTATTAACTAAGCAAAAAGTCATAAATGCTAATGAAGAACTTTTGAGATCTTATGGGGACTTCAGTTACAGGCCAATAAATTAACATTTGAGCAGGTATCACTGGAAATAACACAACACTTCCCAGCTTTCCACATCCTTCCCAAGTTACAGAGATGTTCCTTATTGCTCCAAACCTTATTTGGAGGTTGTTTAATAATATTCTGTACTGTACAGATCATAGAGAAGAATTGAGAAATAAGCAAATAATAAGGTATCCAAGCAGATAAGAAAAAAGTATCAGGCATTTTATTTATGAGAGGGTTCTTTAGACCTTATTCAAAGTTTATTGATTTTTACTATACAAGTTTTACCCACCTACAACAAACTGAAAAATTATATTACAAAGGAAAGTACTTCCACTTGGAGACACGCACAGCACTAAGGGCAGACTAATGGCAACAGGGAAAACATTTAAAAACAGTAAGAATTCAGGATATATAGAAAACTAGAAAAGCAGTCTGGGTCCAGTTAATATAGGGACAAATAGTCCACAAGAGTTTACCCATTTTGTCAGATGGTTATAGGTGCAAGCCTATAATCCCAGCGATTTGGGAGGCTGAGGCAGGAGAATCACAAGTTCAAAGCCAGCCTCAGCAAAAAAAGTGAGGTGCTAAGCAACTTAGTGAGACCCTGTCTCTAAATGAAATACTAAATAGGGCTGGGGATATGGTTCAGCAGTTAAGCAACCCTGGGTTCAATCTCTGGTATCCAAAAAAAAAAAAAAAATTATTCATCTAGTAGAAATTACTGTATTACAACTTCATATTGTGCATAATGTCACCCTGAATTATCTGAAAAGAACTAAATTGTGTCCAGCATTTTCTGTTTCAGAAGTACTTAGTATAACTGGGAGAAGATTCAATACTGATTATATTTTAAGGTTTTAAAAACATTTACAATATAAAATCCCTAAAATATTTTTATATGCATACCTGCCTTTCTCTATGTGTAGAGACCATTATGTTTGACAATCTGTACCTTTTTAGGAAAAAAGGGCAATGTAAACCAAGAAACTACTTTGCATGAACCTGATGTGTGTTGGAGACAGTAGTCATGCATGGGGTTGAACCAGAGGAGTGATAATTAAGAGCCAGAGACTGAATAAACCCAGGTCTTAGAATCCTAGCACAGCTGACTGGGGCATTGACAGTTTTAGGTAAAAGGATCCCAGGGGCAGGGGAAAGTGTTTAAGAAAAATTAATTAGGCAACATCATACAAATCAGATGAGAGCAGAAAGACATTAAAATCAAGGAGAGAATGCTGTGCCCAAAGGCTAAGGAAATTTCAACCAACTGGGAAAAATAAAATAAAATAATCATTTTTCTTCTGTGGTAGCAAGCTAAGAGTACAAATACTTAGTTGTGAACGATCAACTGACAATGTCTCAAAATTCAGAGTCCCAACAGAAAATAAAAATGAATAGGAGAGAAAAGAATGCTACATAAGTTTTCAGCCCACAGCTTCATCTAGTTTAGGACTACAGACCAGTTTCTTATAGCCCCCTAGGAATATGGTCATAAACTGCAGGATAATGGTCGCTTTAACTCCTTCCCCTTGTAAGCTCATCAACAGTGTGCTAATAGTTCATATATTTAAGTAAGACATGCATAACCCATTTTAAATGGTGCAATTGTCCAATAAATTGTTTGAAACTTTTTAAATTCTTCAGTCTTCCATAAAAATAAAAGCTTTTTCAGAATAATTGAAACCAGTAATGCAAAACAAATGTATTTTCCTTGATAAATTTAGTTTTAAGTAAGCTTTAATTTATATGCTAAATTTTTTAATTTAGTTCAAGTTTTGGCAGAGACATGTTTAATTGTTGGCCTTCAGAATTCTAGTTTAGGAATAAACATCTGTTCCTTCCCAATTTTCTGCATAAAGTGGGTAAATTTCTATACGTTGTAAATGACGGCTGCAGACACACTATTGCTTCTGGAGAGTATACAAACTTTCAGCAGACACATTAGTGAATTCTCTGTGGGAGATCTCACAGCATGGCATGCTAGGTTCTTATATTTACTTGTATTTAATACATTTAATTTGAAAAAATAAAATATGATATGTACTTCAGTAATAATAATAATACAATAATATACAATATTACATTTCCCTAGATACAGCTTTTGGCAAAAATCAATACAAGGTTGAGAGATTGTCTTGCATGAGGCACTGGGTTCGATCCTCAGCACCACATAAAAATAAATAAATAAATAACGATATTGTGTCCATCTACAGCTAAAACAAAATTTGAAAAAAAAAAGTTGTAGCTATTGAAACATTATAAGAGGTAACATTCACAGTTTGCAAATACCTTAAGACTGAATATTTAGGAAATCTGACCTCTATTATTAATTTGTTTTCTTCTCTCAACAGTAGTGTGAACATTCATGAAGACATCACTAAGCATGTCAAAATCATCAGGAATCTCAGAATCATCCTATTGAACAATCTGGATAACAATGGCCACTGGCCATTTATATGATTGAAAATAATTTTGAACTGGGACTAAGCTGATATAAAGATGTACAACTTCAATAATATACATAACCACTAAAAATTTGCAAAAATACTTTGTTATGGGCATTTCAGATAATGTATGCTTAATTCTACCTTTAAAAGCATTACCCATTTGCCACATAATAGTATCTAACCATGTTATTGATGTGCATGATTCCATGAAATGGCATATTTGCTTTATAGAAGATAATAGTTTTATAGTAGAGGGTGGTGAAAAGCCACGAAATATACACTATAATAGAGGCAGTTAATTGGTAGGACACTGTCTGTTAGGAACCTAAGCAAGATCTCTGTTCAACTGTTTCAATGGTTTGATATAAACCGATTAATGTAAGGCCCAATCACAGAAAAGAAAATCCCAGATTCCTGTAAACAAAACAAACAAAAAAAAACTATGTCAGTGACAAATTTTAATGAGATTCACCTGGTGAGCTTCTTAAACCAGTTTCAGGCCCATCCTCTGAAATTCTAATTCACTCGGTTACGTGGAACCCCAGAATTGACAGTTCTAATAAGCTCATAGCTGATTTTCGGAGGATCTGCATGCACATTAAAGTGTGAGAAGTACTGCTGTAGAAGTAAATTTTTGGAAAATTGATTCTGTGACATCAGGATAGAGAAATCAGAAAAAGGGAAGACATTATCAAAAGAAATCAAAACTAAGCATAAGTTACACTCTGTGGTGAAACAAAACTATTTGGCCCCCTTGTTTAGCTCCATCAAGGAATTATCTTTTTCTTCCCTTACCTCTCCATCTATGCCTCACTCCAGGCTCATATCACCTAGGATTTCAGATCTATATGTCACAGATTTCCTGGGGAAACCTCGATTCATGTAATATTTTGCTTATAAAAACAAAATTTATATTGATATTAAAGAATTGTTTGAATTACATGTTTATAAAATTTTTCATGAAAAGAAATTCACAAAAAAATAATCCTTTTCAGACTGATTTAGGACAGAAATGTAGTCACAACAAGAGCAAAAAATGTCAATGCACATACATTCTAGGGTGATGCTGGGTCTCAGAGATAGGGGAAAGAAAAATAGCCTCTGCTGATTGTATTGTGTGTAATTTTATGTAACATGTAATTACTTGGACTAGACCAACTGTACCCCCAAGTAAGCCAAACAGAAGACAGAACATGTTATCACTGCATGGGATCAATCTCCACAGAGAGGATAAAATGGAAGATATGCATATATCAAGCCTTTAGTAGAGGGAAATGACCGAGTTCACATGACTAATAATACTTCCTCCTTGCTAATTCACGCCACTGTAGGTTCAGCAGCTCCAGCAGCAAAACAGCCTGTCTGTAAATCAGCCACAGAGACAAAAGAAGAATATTAAGTCCAACCACAAATGGCAGACATGTGTGTTCAACTAGCACACTTCTCCATTCAGCCACAACTACCCATTTCCCCCTTGCCTGATTTACCTAAAATTGCCACACAGACCTCGCCTCCTGGATTATTTTATAATCAATGAACCCTTTGCTAAATCTAAAACTTGACACTTACATGAGTATATTCAAGTCTGTGAAGTACCAGGAACCCAAAAGAAGGACATGGAAATTCACCAAGCTCAGTCCCATTTTCCCTGAGTCCAGTGTGCTGGAGCTAAGCACTGAGCAGAGAGCACAGAACCAAGTTCAGGATGCTTGGTTTCTACCTAGAACTGATAAGCAACTCACTTAGCCTCCTTCATTTCTTTTAATTCAAAAGGAGACTATGATGTCATTAAGATACTCCCATATCTATGAGTCTGTGTTCATGTGGGGTATTCATACTTTTGGAAAGTCAGAAAAATAGCTGATCAGCAGCAAAAAGAAAACCATGATCCTGGATAAGACTGAGAAGCTGCAGTTCCACTAGCTCCACACACAGCATCCCCACCCCAGGTCAGCCTTGGTAGCTCCAGCCACCCAGTGACTGAGCAGAAACTGGATAAGATTTATTCATGTGAGCATCATTCCTAACTTATTCGACCAAAAGTCTTTCCTGATTACCACTCAGATGTTAAAATCAGGATTCCTACCCATAGGGATCAGGGAATAAAATATGATGCAGAGAGTTAAAACTGCCTCCAAAAAGTCTGCATGAAAATGAAGGCCTCACCTACCTCATTCCTACCACATCCTGCAGATTTTCCCTAATGGCAAATTATAAGCTCTTTTTTTTGAAGGGACAAGGGTATTTATATACATAAAACATCTTATAAGAGTGATTGCATGCAGCCTTATTCTTGGGAGACTACAGAGATTTTATATTTAAAAAAACCCTAAGTCAACTCTGTCTGGATGATGTGTTTAAAACGATGTTAAGAGTAGAAAACCAAAGGAGCTTTTTGTTTATTTATTTCTTAAAAGCCAAGTACACCTTACTGACGTGGGTATGTGTCATTTGCTTTCCCAGTATTCACATCCCTTTCTGGTAAGAGCCCCAATTTTTATGTAAGAATCACCTCTGTCTCTTTCAGACCATAGAACCAAGTAGTGAGCCCCAGGTTCCCTTTTCATCTTAAGAATTACATGTTTCTTCATGAGTCAATTTTCACAGATAATTACAATTGACAATAAAATCTGAAATAAAAAAAAGGATGAGACACTCTTTCTTGTTCTGCTTCAAGGATATCCCTACAAAGCTAATGCAGTTGAAAACTGCATAGGACTTGAAGGATCCCCCTCTCAGAATGAAAGACAGGCATGAAGTGTGAACATCACAACTTACAGGGGTCAATATAAAGCAAGTAGCCAGAGCTTCCTTCTAAGTATTAGGGGGAAATCAAAGGCAGAAAAAAGAGCACAACTTGGGCAGCTAAGCAATAACCTTTTCCTTGTTATCAAAATTCTGGTTTCTATTCAGATGTCAAGATTTTAAAAAGCTTATGTTTTCTCAAGCTTCCTTGCTTGGAGCTGAGTCACATGACTACCTTTGGGTCAATGATCTTTAAGATTAAGTGTTTACTGGGCTTCCAAAAATGCTCTGTAAAGAGGTCAGTCTTAATGAAATGAAGATGTCCAATCAGATTTTGCTTGTTCTGAGAATTCTGGTGATGGGGAAAGAAGTCTTATTAACTGAGTATCCCATTTCAGTAAACTATGAATGCAAGAAATATCATGAGTAATAAAGAATGGTTAATACACAAAACAGATAATCTTGCCAACAATATTAAAGGATTCATTACTCACATGTGATATGCTCTACTGCAAGAGTTACAATGATGGAGGTCACTAGTCCCAACCAACAAGAAGACTGTTCTTCCACACATAAGATGGAATACAGTGCTTATTAGGAAGCTATGCTTTCACAGAATCTATTATATATGTAAACCATCTTTTTGCCTTGGTATTCAAAGCCAAATGCAGGGTTTTACTACAATATATTAAAATCAAGATCTTTAGGAATTTCTGGTGAAAATAGGAGTTCGTACTAATATGAAAAAAGTTAATAGTTTTTCTATATCCTTCTTTTGTCTTTCATATGATGCTTGCTAAATAAGTCAGATTTTGGTAGGAAAAGATGTATTGTTTCATTACAATGTTTATTCAACTGGATCAGACAAGACCCATATTAATACCCCATATTTTTTAACTTTCTAATTCTATTCATCAGTATTTTCATGAAAAGTGTCACTTCAGCCAGCATCAAAATGCCCTGCATGTCAAATGCACTAAATAAATGCTTATTAAGGTGATCTGAACCTAAAACACATTAGACGAGCATAGAAAGTTAACCAAAGGACTCTGCATAAAAAAAGAAAATTGTAGTAAAAGATTTTATTTTTAATCTCTGATACAGATTTTTAACATGGTCTTATAATCAAGTGAAAGAATAGATCCTTGCTGGCTAACAATGCACCCTTCCCCACATCACTAGCATCCTGCAAATGGTCATAAATCACAATTGGTCCTTGTCATGAGAGAAAGTATGTGTCAGCTTGAGCTTGTCTGCCTTACAACACAGCTGCAAGGGCAAACTCAAACAGATATCTAAGTGTTTAGGAAAGAAAAACTATACAGAAGCCAGGACATATTGGGAGAGGAATATTATAACCACATTATACCTTTCTATAGCAGCAGACTCCAGACTGGAAGTCAGGATGGAATCATCGTGCCCAAAGTGCTGTAGCAAGAGTGTCAATATATGTATTATTTTGGGCTCTATGTCCTTTCTGCAATGGAAGGTCTGCTTATTACTCTAATAAATAGACCACTGCATGCTGGAGAAAAATGGAATTCAAGTTGACCTTTAAGAAAGCAGGCTCATGTCATTATTTCTCTACATATATACACTATGGCATTTTTCACAGTCCACATAAATTACAAAAGGACATAGGTACTGCTAATTGATTCTCACCTCATGTGCCTTCTGAAAAATTCTAGAAGACCTGGGGAATCCTGGGTCACTTCTTAGGGATTAAAGACATTCCCAGAAACTAAATGTAAATGATATACAAAAAGAAAGTTCTCCAAACTAACTCCTCCCTTCTAAGCAAAAAGAGATCGTCATAAAGGAATTCCCTATCAACATTGTTTAGAAGTGTGTGTGTGTGTGTGTGTATTTTTCAAGATATTTTGGAGTTGATTGATAAAGTATATAGAGTAGAAGTTGACCTAAAGTTGATTATGGGATCACTAGAGAAGATCAGAAATGTACACTTTTAGCTGGTAATGGAATTTCTACAAAATCCCAAGATGGCTATTATAGCTCTACTAATTAAGATGTGTAACCTACACACAACTAGACTGCAAATACTTGTAACAGATGTTTTCTTTGAGAAAGAAATTAAAACTACCAGAGATTTACCAGCTAAAAGATTTCAAATGCAGTTATAGGAAGATTGGTCTCCAGTGATTCAATTTGCAAAGAAAACTCTCCCACACAACCCACACATTAGACAAGATGACATATAAACCTTCTATTTCAGAACACCCTAAATTTGGATGAATGGCCTTGAATTCTGGCTTGAATTTGCTTCAGAGCCAATAGCTTACCAAAGAAAACTTCACAGAACTGGCTCCCATTATTTAATATACTAAACTCACAGCTCAAAGTCAATCTAGATAGAAAATTGAATATACTTATAAATAGTGATGGGAACTAAAATGGATTGTACTAGGAACCCTGACTCCACTGTTATTAAATTATTTGTTTTGTGTGGAATGGTTTTCATATTAGTAAGTGTGAAAAAAAAACTGTACACCTTTCCTATCTACAATACACACATAGACAAATCTGTGTGCACTAAGAGTGGCAGTGTGATCTAAAGGACAGTCCCAGCTCTGCCACTATCTTGCTGAGGACCTTGGGAAAACTCTGGGTTCAAGTTTATTCACTGACTTATTTCATGAATATAATTTGAGCACATACCTACAATAACATGAGTTTGCTCCACTGTAAAAGGGTAAAAATTAAGCAGAGATTATAGAAGTGTTGTTAGAAGTCAATGAGGTAATAGGTATACTTTTCACTGGAAAGCCACACCAGTTTCATTTCTCTTCCTCCCCAAGCATCAGGTCCTGTATAAAGTCGGACTCTCTGGTAGCCAGCACTTTGGAATTCTCATCACATTTGCCATCACTGGGTAACACCTCTTCCCTATAGCCTATAAGGGTATAGGTATCCAGTAAGGCCAGGATAATCTTCTTTCTAGTATACAGAGATACTCTCCAAACCAGCTTATGCCCTGGCACGTAATAAGAACCCAATAAATAAGTCGAGCATGGTGGCGCACGCCTGTAATCCCAGCACTTTGGGAGGCTGAGACAGGAGAATCATGAGTTCAAAGCCAGCCTCAGCAACGGTGAGGCACTAAGCAACTCAGTGAGACCCTGTCTCTACATATAACACAAAATAGGGCTGGGGATGTGGCTCAGTGGTGGAATGTCCCTGAGTTCAATCCCTGGTACCAAAAAAAAAAAAAAAAAAAAGAAGAAGAAGAACCCAATAAACTAAATATTTTTGAATGAATAAATTATTTTTAATCCTTAAAATACCACTTAATTTGTGAGTTTTACAATTAACCAGTGAGATAAATCTTGTCTATAAAAGCAAGTATTTTGTCCCTTTCAACTCTACATTGTTAAGATTCTTATAGTTTCCAGTAGTTTCTCATCACATTACTCTTCCTAAATAATTGCTGCTTATGTATATTGGTTATTGATTTAAAACAACAAGAGCCTCAAACTCTAAAATCTACATTTTCCTCCCCTATCTTTAAAGAAAATAAAATATTTGAACTTGAAAAAAATAGAATGGTTTATTTATAAGAAAACTTTATTCTTACACAGAGAAAATATATAATTTAGGTTATTCCTAGGAAATTTTCCCAAGTAATCTAAGCCTGAACTACCATACATGTTTCCCCAAATTAGCAGCTAAGTAAACAATCAAGAGTAAGATTAGAAACATGTAATCATTTCTCTAAAACATTTCTTCAGTAAAATTTGATGATTTCACTTTAAGAGAAGGGAGTCATGCTTAGCATCTTTCAGAAGCCAGGTGTAGCTCCCTGGCCAGGGCCCTAAATGGAAAGGACCCAGGTTAGATGCAGCAAATAGCACTAGGTTCCCTTGCCATTCTTATCATACTCTCCCAGTCATAAATGCCCACACAGATATCCTGTTACAAAACACTAGCCATGCTAGATCACAAGTTCATGTCTACAGAATGATCGCCTCCTTGCAGGCCATCTTTTTAAGATGTATTCCCAAATTTAGCATCTTATCTCACTCTGCCCTCCCCAAAAGCAGCCTCTCTCTTGCCACTTAGAAGTCTTTTCCATTAAAGGCATGTGTCTACGTTTGGGCACTCAATAAATATGACATTCAGTGACATCAAAAGGATCTATTGAATTTCTTTTAATTTAGGAATTTAACAACTCTCTAGACTCAGAGAAATGTTAAGACCAAAGTCATAAAGCTTTTAGTCACAAAACCAGAATGTGAACCCAGGTCAGACACCACATCAAATGCTGTTTGTGGTGAACGCAGAGACCACGAGAGAGAACAGGAGATTTATAATTAAGACATCACTATGGTTGGCAGACGTCTATTTCATTACATCTCACCTTCCCCCACCTCAAAATACAGAGCAAGGGTGTAATGTATTCTGCAACTATGGTATCCTCTCATGGAATAGTCATAAGTCATAAAGACATGTATCAACCATCAACTATGTTATTAGTAAGTACAAGTATAATATTCTCCAAAGTGGCCAAAAAGCTTTACTCTTCTACAAGGAAAACCAGAAGCTAATATGATCAGAGGATTTCTATAGGAAAATAGCTCCTGCCTCAAACAGCACCTATAATAAACATGTTTATGAGCAAACACAGTATCAGAAAAACATATTGCGAGTCTTAGAAACAGCATATGTCCCATTTCATGGGAGTTACTATGGTGCAAGGCATTCTTTTTTTATTGCATTTCAGAGAAATAACTATAAAATGAAGGTCTATAACCAGCATATAACACAATAAACACCAGCATCAACTTCTGTACCCCTGTTGTAAACAGTTTCCCTCTGCTTTAATTGAAAATGTAAATTTTAATGCTTTGCATGTTATCTCAAAATATTTTTGGAAAAATTCTATTCCAAGGAAGATTTCTATATTTACCATTTCCATGCAAGGTCCAAAGATTACAGAACTTACATATCATGAATTAAGGATCTCCCCAGCAACTTATAGAAGAGAATGAGCAATTTCTCATTTTCCAAGAGATTTGGGATCACAGCAGTGAGAAGAAGGAATGGCAACAAAGTTCCTGAATGAAGCAAAAAGCATAGAAAAGGAGCTGTGATGGGGAGAGGCAATGAAGGGCACCATAGGTGTTGACCTGGAGATCAGCAAAGGTCTTTGTGAAGGAATGAACAAAAACAAGAAGCAGTATACACTTCACATAACTTCCCCGAGGTTAAATATTTAATAGATCTTGGGTAATTGTCCATCCTAGTTCATATCTTCAGAGACTCAAAAGTCTCAAGAAAAACTGAGATTTCTGGTGTAAGATGATCTTGTTAAAATGCTGTTTCCTGTTCATTTTCAAAACTTCACACAGTTTCACTACTTGCTTCTGCCTCCCAAAGCTCTCTTCAGTCCTGAGAAAGCTTACTCATCTTCCCACAATGAGATAGGTACTTCTCATGACAAGTCAGGCCCAACATATCCAAAATTTAACTCACTTTAAAAATATATGCACGACCATTCAAGCATATTAGCTGTCCCAGTAATAAAACTTTTGTCTATATCAAGGCACTTGAGTTTGTGTTTTTCTTTTCCTCCTTCATTCTGTTGAAACTCAAGTTTATCAATATTGCTGTGTTCCCAGTCTATTCTTTAATAAATTCCTTTTCAACAGAGATAGTAAGAAAAGAGTCAAACAGAGCTACAATTACACCATTGTATGTTTTCTGATCCAGATTGTTTACATGAACATTTACACAAATGTTTTAACTTTTTAACCTAGAATACAAAGCCCTTGAAGAAAGTATCTGCATATTGCATATTTAATACAATTTCCAACTCACCCTTAATGCCAGTCATGACTATGATGAATGCTGAAAATTCTACAGGAAGTTATCAAATATATGAAAGCAAAACCATGTGAATAAAAATTATCAATGAGTTTTACCAGGTTGATTGTAGAAATTCTTCTACAATTCCATTTTCAGAATACAGATACATTTATGGGATAATTTTGACAATGAGTTTCAACTACTTAGTATTGCTATTCAAAAGTATACTGACAAATAATAGAAATAATCAATCCAAGAAAAATAGATTCATTTCTACAGAGACAGAATATTTTTACATTTGCTTGAAGAACAATCACATTAAGTACCATGGAGAATAAAAATAATTGCATTAAAATAATTTAATTTATAAAAATGTATGTTCCTTTCCTTAAGTATGATACATTTACAGACTAGAAAGAAATGAGTCTATTTTTACTCTAATTTCCATGACTCATTTCCCACCCATTCACATGTGGACTAGATAACAATTGATCCCATTTTTTACCTTTTAATTCATTCTACAAAGATAAATAAAATTCCCCATTTGTCTTATGCTAATTTACATTTTCTTTGTGGAGTTATCAGCTCAATCAACCTCTATTACCTACTGCTGTCAAACATTGTGCAGAGTACTGGGGTTCTTTCTCAGACCCTCTTGCTGGTTTCCCCAACCTTCCCCAATCTCTAAGTGCTGGCATATCCTCAGGATTCAGTCCTCAGTCTCATTCTCAAGCAGTCTATACTTTGTCATTTGGTGGTTCCACATAGTCTCTTGGTTTAGTTAACATCTATTATATATTGATGATTCCCATAATTACATATATTGCAGGACCTCTTTCCTGAACTCTGCATTCATACATGAAATTAATGGCCCATCTTCTGCTGTTCAATGTCTTACAGAATCTCACATTTTAACATACCCAGTACTAACTCTGGCTCTTCTCTACCAAACCTGCTTCTCCCACAGCCTTCTCTATCTCTGTGTCAACTTCGTAAATCAAACTGTAAACCATAAACTTATCCTTAATACTTCTCTGTGATATCCCACAGCCAAGCTATGACTAAACCTACCTGGTCCTATTTTCAAAGTGCAGCATATTTAGAGTCTGATAATTTCACAGCATACACACTGCTACCACCCTGGTCCAAGCCACATCTTCTCTCTCTGGGATCACTCATAGGGATGGTCTTCCTGCCCCCAGCTTTAGTGCCCACAGTCTATATTAATGGTATTGCCAAAGGCATTCACATAGACTCTCCTGCTGCTCCCTGAGCAGTCTTAGAATTCTTTTGCCTGAGAAACTTCACAATGTATGTTCTTTCTGCCTCCAACACAACTGTCCTGGTTACTCACACGACTAACTCCTTAAGGGCCTCTGAGTCTTTACTCAGATATCCTTCTTATAAAGCCTACTCTGACACTCATCACTAACTCCTTAAATTCCTGCAAGTCTTACTCAAATATCATCCTCCTAAAGAGTCCTACTCTGATAACCTATTTAAAATTGCAAACAATCCCATCTCTAGTACTCTTAAAACCTCTTGTTCTAATTTTTTCCATCATCACACACTCTACATAGGCTACTTCCCCCACTACAGAATTGGAATTTTTGGTGTTTTCTTCTTTTTGGTTTGTCTATTGATATGTTCCATATATTTAAAAAAAATAGTTGGAACAAAATAGGTGCTTAATAAATATCTGTTGAATGAATTAGTAAACTGAAATAAAGAGCATGGCCAGCTCTCCCAGAGAAGAGGGAGAAAAACAAGGAAAGCAAAAATTACATTTCCACAATAAGGTCTGTAGTACACGTCAGGATGGAAAAGCTCAGCAAGAATGAATAATGTATAACCTCTCTGACGTGATTTTTTTCTAAACAAGATGGCTTTGCTTGTATAAAGTCTTATTGAACTACATTAAAAATACATTAAAAATTGAAATTAAAGAACAATAATGATATACTAAATTAGATAATTTACCCATTAGTTTTTCTCTTTTCTCATGTACCTGGCATTCTCTAAACAGGAAGTAGAAACAGCTAGCATTCAGGTTGTGAGAAGACTGTGGTTTCACTTGTCCCTTGTGGTAGGCAGAATAATGACCATTGAAGATGTTCAGGCCCTAATCCCTAGAACCTGTGAACACATGATGTCACATAACAAGTGGAAAGCAAGGCTGCAGATGGAATAGAGATTGCTCATCACTTGACTTTAAAATGAGAACATTATCCTGGATTATTTGGATGGGCCTAATGCAATCATAAGGATCCCTGTGAATAGGAGAAGACAGAAGAAAGGAATCAGAGAAATTTAAAGATGCTAACCTACTGGTTTTTAAAACAGAGGGAGGGGACAAGCCAAGGCAGTAGGTACTCTGTAGAAGTTGGAAAAAGCAGAACAGATACTTCCCTAGAAGCTCCAGAAAAGAATACACCCTGCTAACATCTTGATTTGAGCCCTGTAATAACCACCTCAGACTTCTAATCTCCTGAATCATGAGGCGACAAATTTATGGCGATTTAAGCCAAAACAGTGGTAATTTGTTAGATCAACAGTAGAAAAGAAGCGTATATAATGATCACATATAACTACACCAAATTCATTATAATGTCAAACAATATAGAAAAATAAAACTACTGTTCTTGCTTACCACAATCCAGTCTTCAGAATGTGAAAACTTCAATGAATATGTATCTGTATGTCATATGCACTTATAGAGCTTTGTGTAAATAAAAGTGGAATCACAGTGCATATGTTTGTATCATGTAATCACAGACATCAGTGTATAAAATTTGCCTCATTATTTTTATGCCACCTTGACTTAGTCCAATTGGGGTGCTATAAAAAATATCACAGACAAGGCAGCTTATACACCAAAAACCTTTAGATTTTACAGTTCTGAAGACTGAGAAGTTCAAGGTCAAAGTGCCCAAAGATTCAGTCAGGACACATTTTCTCACTGTGTCCTCATGAGGTAGCATGGTCAAATGAGCTCCCTTTGGCCTCTTGTATAAAAGCACTAACGCCACTCTTGAGGGCTCCATCCTCATGATCTAACCACTTTTCCAAAGCTCCACCTCTTAATATCAGCATCATCCTGGAGGTCAGATCTTTGCATATGAATGGGAGGAGGTAGCCAAAAACATTCAAACCACAACACACAATCTTTAATAATATGGCTGTAAGATAATGGATTCAATCAATCCCATATGGAATACACACTGTGTCTAGTCTAATACAAGATTTATAAGCAAAAATATTTTTGAAAGATTTTATAAAGATTAAGGGTATGGTGACAGATGCTGTCCAGTGGACATGGGAGAAACACCACTGGGTCAAATCTTGGCTTCTTGGCTCAGCTATTAGGAGTGTCGTCAGATGACAGTCCCTGGGTATGAGTGCCTTTCAGCACTATACTTGTGTGAGCTGCAGAGAATACTGGATGTAAGAAAAGGAAAGGACAGCCTCATCCAATGACGATAGTGGTAGTGTATAAACATCTGGCCATGCTGGCCCAAGATGGGTTTTCACTAATAAACCACTGCAGCTCCACACCTCCTATGCAGTTGGCCAAAGGGACACCTTGACTCAACCCTCTGTCCAACCCTGATTCCTGAGCTTCTCTTCTATTAACTTTCCCAAGGCACTTACTAGTATTCCGCACTAAACCCTTTCTCAGAGTTTATCTCTCATGTGACTCAAACTATGAAGCTTTGCCTCTTCCTTATTAACACCCATTATTCTAATGTGTTATGTGTAGGACATGCTCTCTCCATCAGAAATGCAATCAAGGGCAAACTCAGCTGATCTATCAGTAGAATCAGTAGAATAGAATGGTAATTCTATATTCAGAGATTA
Source organism: Geosciurus inauris (assembly GCA_004024805.1). Classification (NCBI taxonomy): domain Eukaryota; kingdom Metazoa; phylum Chordata; class Mammalia; order Rodentia; family Sciuridae; genus Geosciurus; species Geosciurus inauris. Next base: position 26,157 of record PVHX01001887.1, read on the forward strand.
AGGATATGTTGTGTTCTGTTTACAAGGACACAAATATGTTATGTTTTTGTTTACAAGAGCACTGAGTGCCTCAGGCTATTTTATCATCTTTTGTTTTTCTTTTGTGCAGCAATGAAAGGCTTAACTTTGTCAATGAAGAAATCTAATCCCTTCAAATCTAATTGGCATTTTTTGCTTTCTTTTCCCTTTGGACCATTGTTTTTCCACACTGACACTTCTCCCTGTTACCCCAGCTAGTTACCGCATTTAATTTTCTTTTTAGTTTAGTTGCTCCTTATTCAAAAGAGTATTCCTTTCTGACAACAAAGCACTAAGACCTAATTTCATAAGTAGATATAACAAGGGAACATTCTGAAGGCCTTTCCTAAAAAGGAATCTAAAGGTAGACAGTTTGACACAAAAGCCTTTAAGAAATGTTTACAAAGTAAGACAAATATTAACAATTTATTCAACATAAAATCTCATTATTTAAAAAGTACATTCTCCTAAAGCCTTAAAATATTAATAGGACAACACAGCTAAACATAAAGTGTCAGTTGTGGATAGACACAAAAAATGTTATGCTTTTACTTTAGAAATACATTCATTATTGTTGAAATGAAAATTTTGAAACAGAAAGAAAACTATCATCAGTTTCTCAACAACATATAATTTATTTGTAAAAGTCAACACACACCAAAAAAACATGAATTTCATCAGTTCAGGAAGCAGATTACATGACATTTTTTTCCTAAATGCTAAATGACACAGGCAGCAACAAAATATTCAGAGAAAGAAATATGTCACAGAAGGATGTGACAATTTTGATAAATGATGATAAATTGTGATGTAGAAGAGCAGTTTGTAAGCAGCTGTGTTCAAAAACGTGTATTTTAATAATGATTTTTGTCAAACATCATTTTGGGGAAGTATTTTATATAAAACTCTTAAAACTGTGTACTTTATTAAAAGTTAAAATAAAAATGCAGTTTTAAATAAAATCACAATTTTACATTGAACAAGAGTGCTTCCTTCTTATGTCCAATCAGTTCCTCAAACTGTTAAATACAGTTACTGTCTGACCCCAGCAATTCCACTCCTAGGTATATGCCCAAGAAAAATAAAAATATATGTTCATACAAAAACTTGCACACAAATATTCACAGAACCATTACTTATATAGTAAAAAAGTAGGAAAAAATAAATATCCATCAACTGAAAAATGAATAGATAAAGCATAATATGCTGATACAACAGAACATTATTTAGGAATAAAATAATTATACATGTTACAACATGGATGAATCTTACAAACATGCTAAGTTAAAGAAGTCACAAAAGTCCACAGATTATATTATTCCATGTATATAACATGTCCAGAATAGTCGAATCCACAGAGCCAAAAAATAAATAGGTGGTTGCCTAGGGTTGAAGGTACATGGGGACAAGCATGAAGAGTAACAGATAATGGACATAAGGTTTGATTTCTAGATCATGAAAATGTTCTTAAATTGCTCATGCTCATGATGCCCACCTCTGTGAATATAGAAAACACTGAATTATACACTTTAAGTGGTTGAACTGTATGATGTGTGAATTATATCTGAATAAAGCTAAGGAAAATGTTAGTTTAAAAGGCCAGCTATTTTGGAGTTATTCATAACGTGCAAACTTTATAAAATATCAAGCCCTAATTATCAAAATATGTTTTTACTGTCCCCAAATGTCTTTTCCTTTTAGAAAAACATCAGTACAGACCAAAAATATAGTACAGACCATTTCACCTTCCAGCACAAATATCATGAACAAAATTTTGAAACATTATCTTGAATTTTAAAAAAAAGTAAAATCAGAAGCAAATATGTATGGGAACCACCATTTGACCCAGCTATCCCACTCCTTGGCCTATACCCTAAAGACTTAAAAACAGCACACTACAGTAAAGCAGCCACTTCAATGTTTATAGCAGCACAATTCACAATTGCAAAACTGTGGAAGCAACCCAGATATCCTTCAATAGATGAATGGATAAAGAAACTGGTACATATACACAATGGAATATTATTCAGCAATAAAAGAGAATAAAATTATGGCATTTGCAGGCAAATGGATGGAATTGGAAAGCATTATGCTAAGTAAGCCAATCCCAAAAAACCAAATGCCGAATGGTCTCTCTGATTAGTGGATGCTGATGAATAAGGGAGGTGGGAATGGGAAACATAAGAGAAATAGAGGAACACTGGACGCGACATGAGGGAGGTGGGGGGCAGGAAAGGGGAATGGGTATAGTAAAGATGGTTGATTGAGATCGTCATCACTACCCTTGGTGCATGTATGAAAACACAATTGGTGTAACTTTATCTGGTTTGCAACCAGAGAAATGGAAAAACTGAGCTCTATATATGTGCTATGACTTGAAATGCAATTAAATAAACTAATAAAAAAAATATGTATGAAAAGTAATGATATTAAGTCTCATAATTTTGGAATGGGAAATATTTTAGAGATTCTTCCAGTTCAGTTTACTGAAACTTCAATATTTGAATTTTATGAATCCATGAATCTTATGATAGTCTCATATGACCTTATAACTTTAGTTTACTACTTCCATTTACGTCAAGTTTAAATTGATCCTCTTTTTTTAAAAACTTATCCACATACAAAGCAATATTACAAGTTAACTTAAAGCTTTGACAAACTTTATGTTTTAGAGAAACCTAAAATGTTTTTATGTCACCTGAAAACATCTTGCACATGATCAATAATTTACATACCACATGTAGGAAAAGTCAATCTCATTTTACCGACTAATTTTTAAGATGAGAAGGCTAAACTTAATAGTTGTCAAAAGTCTCTGCACAGGAGAATCACCTGGAGGGTTTGTGCTAAAACAGATAATTGGGCCGCTATCTCAGTCTCTTCCTGCTGTTACGGCAAAGTACATAAGACTGGGCAATTTATAAAAACAGAAAAGCATTCCTTACAGCTCTAGAGGCTAGGAAATCTAAGATGGAGCCACCAGTGACATCAGGGTCTGGTGAGGAATATTCTCTGCTTCCAAGATGGTCCCTTATTGCTTCTTCACATGGCAGGAGAGATACAGGGGCTAAAGGCAGTCAAGTTAGCTCTCTCCTTTTATAAGGTGCTAATCTTGTCCTTGAGGATGGAGCCGTTGTTGCCTAATCTCCTCTTAGGCCCCCCACTTCTTAATATTGCTGCCAACATTCAAACCACAGTAGTTCCTCTTTCAGAGGTTCAGTAGGTCTGGAATGAGGTCTGAAACTTTATATTTCTAATAAATACCCAAGTGGTACTGCTGTTGCTGGTCCAGAGACCACCCTTCAAGAACTTCAGTCATAATTTATCCAAGTGTTAGCAATAGATCAGAATTTCAATTAGAATCAAATCTCTTAGATGCTCTATGTGTCTGTGCTCTGTCAAAAGTGTTAAAATCTAACCTTCATTTACTTTTTTCAATAAACTAAGGTCAGGTTTGGGGGTGTTTTCAGGGTTTTTTTTTTTCTTTTTAACTGATAAACTTTAGAATAAATTTAGGTTTATAGCAACATTGAGCAGAAAGTACTGACAGTTCTAATAAGTCCTTTATCTGCACATATGCATAGTCTCACTCACTATTGAAACACAGTGGTATATTTGCTGCAATCAATGAGTACTAACACAGCAGTACTCCTAAAGTCCATAGTTTATATTTAGGTCCACTCTTACTACTGCACATTCTGTGAGTATTGACAGATGTATCCAACATTGTAGAGTCCTACAGAAGATGGAGTTTCACTGCTGTAAAGATCCTATATGCTCTACTCATTCATCCTCCCTCCCCATTAAACCCTCATGACCACTAATCCCTTTAATGACCTCATGGTTTTACCATTTCCCAAATGTCAGAGTTGGAATTATACAGCATGCACCCTGTTCAGATGGGCTTCTGTCACTTAGTGATATGCACTTAAGGTTTTTCTGTTTTCTCATTACTTGACAGCTCTTGTTAGCACAGAATAATACTCCACTGTCTGGTTGTACAACAGTTTATTTATCCATTCACTTACTGAAAGATGTCTTGGTTGCTTCCAAGTCTTGGCAACTATTTATAAAGCTGTATAATCATCCACGTGCAGGCTCTATGTGGACATAAGTTTTCAACTCATTTAGGTGAATACTAAGGAAGACAACTGCAGGATTGTATGATAAGAGCATGTTTAGTCTTGTAAGAACCCCCTCAGCCTGGAGCTAAATTGGGCTCTAACAAAACTCCATCAGATTAGGCTCTGGTAAGACAGTTTCTCCATAGGTCAGGCCTAGTTAAGAGGAACTGAAAGGTCTGGCATATTTCAAAATAGTTCCTTTTCCACTATCCCTACCATGAATGAGAGAGAATTCTCCAATATTCACTGTGAAGACCTGATAGAGCTCCTGGAGATAAAATTTACAAAACTGGAGGGGGTCCCCTAAGATCAGTATTATTTTCAATTTGTTTCTTATCATTTACTTGCTTTTCTTAAGTTTTATCACAGTTGCATCTCAAATAACATACTGTTTAGCTCATATGTTTAGAGTTTCATACTGTATCAGTTTTTATGCAATTTATTTTCTTCAGTTCATATGATGTTCTTTAGTGTAGCCCTGTGGTTTTTTTCAATGGTTCATTGCTTTCATAGCTGGATAGTATTTCATCTATAAGAAAACAACACTCAAATTGCTATTTAACTTTTCAGTTTGGAAAAATATATAGATACACGGAAAGATGGGGGAAATAGTTCAGAGAGGTCCCACGTACACTCCTCCTGGTTTTCCCAGGGGCTGCATCTCACCTAATTTTAGTACAAAAATCAAAAGCAGCGAATTGACTTTGATGTAACAGTTGTACAGTTTTATGTCACTTTATTTTATGTGAAACTTTCAACTTTTTGAATCTTCACGTGAATAAACATCTGAATTATTTGCTTTGTTTTTCCCCAATTAATAACAATTAATTTACCTATTAGAAAGAAAAAAATGACAACACTGATATTACTGAATACTCATGAAGATGAAAAACAACAGGAACTCTCTTTCACTGCTGGTGGAGATATTTTGCTGGTGAGCAAATGCACATTACTAAGTGAAAGAAGTCCATCTGAACAGGCTGCATACTGTATTGTGATTCCAACTGTATGACATTCTGTATAGAGTCATTAAAAAGATTAATGGCTGTCAGGGTTTAGTGGAGAGGGAGGGATGAATAAGGAGAGCATATGGGATTTGCAGGGCATTGAAACTATTCTATTTGATACTAAAATGATGAAAATATATGCCATTACACATTCATCAATACACCCAGAATGTGCAACACTGAGCGTGGACCTTAATGTATACTACGGACGCTGGGTGATAATGATGCATCATGGTAGGTCCACTGCATCACAGACAGGTACCATTGTGGTGCTGCAGGAGTTTGTAGGGAAGGGGAAGTGGGTAAAAAAAGAAAAAAAAAGTCTACTAAGAAAGTCTTTAACAATTATTCCGTGAATATTATGGTCATCTGGTGTCAATGTATGACAGTTCCTCCAGAGTATAGACAGACCTAGGAGTGGTGAGCCAACGGGTGTCTTCAGCTGGCCAAGACAAAGACAAATCATCTTCTAAACTGGTCACAAACATTTTCTAGCATTGTGAGTGTGAGTGTATGCATTCTCCCTACCTGCAGCTCTTGCTATTGCTGACTTTACCTTTCCCAAAATGCTGGATAGGAAGTAGTACATCAGAGTAGTTTAAATTTATGTTTCTTTGATTTCTAAGGAGGTTGTATATCTTCTATTATGATTCTGAGTCACTGGTGCTTTTTCCTTTGTGAGATACTGGTTCAAGTCCTTTGCCTACTGTATTTGGGGCTATTGGTCTTTTAAACATGGATTTGGTTCTTTATTATTCTAGATACTTATCCTTTTTCAGTAATATACATTATAAATATCTCTTCCTGTGTTGGGGTATTTTTCCCTGGAGTCTTTTGACGAATTTAGTAATGCAGTGAAACTAACTCTTTTCCTGCATGAGTAATGCTCATTACATTTGTTTTTAAATTCTTCCTTACCTAAGATCAAAATATATTTCCCTATATATTTTCTTCTAAAATTTTTTGGATTTGCTTTACAACCTGAACTGATCTTTATGCATGATATGAGGTATTACATGTTTTTCTCATATAGATAAACAACTGTAATCATACCATTTATTGAAAAGCCTTTTTTCTATTTATCTTCAGAGTCAGGTCTTTATAAATAATATTACCATAAATGCATGCTCTTGGATTCTTCCAATCACCTACTTTTTTGTTTCTACAGAGCACCACACTAGCTTAATTGCCATAAGTTCATAACAGTAAGTCTTAATACCTGATAGGGCAAGACTCCCCATTCACTCTCCCTTGGCAGTTAAAAATCAGCTCACAGGCTGGGGTTGTGGCTTGGTGATAGTGTGCTTGCCTAGCATGTGTGAGGCACTAAGTTCTATTCTCAGCACCACATATAAATAAATAAAGTAAAGGTCCATCAACAACTAAAAAAATATTTTTAAAAAAAATCAGCTCACATGGTCCAGAAGGGAGATAGGTATAGGATTTTTATTTGATTTCATTTGATTTTAGTTTTAAAATGATTTGAGAGAAAAACGTATTGTATAAGTTGAGGTTTTTCTATTCAAAATATAATTTATTTCTACATTCATTTAAGTTTTCTTAAGTATTTTGTTTCATCATTTTTCCATAAGAGATCTTGCCTATTTTTGTTAAAGTTATTACTAGGATTTTAAATATTTGAAACTACCATAAATATTATTTTATTTCCTTTTCCAAATATTGCAGAGTGCAGGAATGAAATTGATTTTACATATTGATTTTGTTTGTACTAATCTTTTTAAAATTTATTCTTTTATTTGTTCTTTTCAGATATACATAACAGAAGAATCTATTTTGATACATTTATATAAGCATGAAATATATCTCATTAGGATTCCAGTCTTGTGGTTGTACATGATATTGAGATTCACTGTGATGTATTCACATATGTACACAGGAAAGATGTACTAACCTATTTTATTCATTCTAGTACTTTTTAGATTTGAAGGATTCTGTATAGAAAAAATATCTACTATGACTCCTGACAATATTGTTTCTTCCTCTTGGTACTAAGAATTATTACTTCTTTTTCTTTCCTTATTTTCCTATACAGAGCTATGTAGAAGGGTTGCCTTGTTGTTGCCTTTTATCCCTTTCTAATCTTAAAATGTAATGTTTTTGTATGTTTTTAGTGTTTCACCATTAAATATCATGATTGCCCAATGTTTATACATTTTAATCACAGCCTGCTGATTTTATTAAAAATGGATTTTGAATTTTCTGAAATGCATTCTCTACATCTACTGAGATTATTACATCTATTCTCTCAATCAAAAATTCTTAAAATGTGTCACACTATTCTAGACAGTAGAGAAAAGATAAAAAATCAAAATCACTTAAAATGTGTCACACTATTCTAGACAGTAGAGAAAAGACAGTGACAAAAAATAAAGCCCTTGCCCTCAAGGAGTTTACATTCTACTAAGGCAGAACAAACAAAAAGTATAAAAAAAATACACTACATTATATATTGATAAACATGAAAATATAAGTGAAGTAGGAGAAAGGAATAGGTAGAATTGCAGTAGGGTGTTCAGATGTTTAGAAGTACATCTAAAAACAGTTAAATGTAGCAGCAATAATGAGACTCACTAAAAAGATGACATTTGAGAGGAGACTTAAGGGAGGTGAAGAAAATAGACATGTAGATATTTGGGACAAAAGCCTTCAAGCAGAAGAAAGAGCAAGTACCAAAATGGTAAGTATTCTAAGGCAATATAAAGTTTGATACAAAATGTAAAAAGGAAAAACTAATTTCTAGGTAGGCTAACTGGGAAATGCAAATTTTAATATAATTTTAGTTATCTATTCCCTATCAAATGCAATAAAGCTTAAAACCCACATGAACTATTAAATGAATAATAAAAACAGTTGAAAACATTATAACTCTCAGCAGTGCCAAATAAGTACTCTTGACAAAATGTTAAAATAACTATTTCAATAAATAACTTATGAATAAAAATCCTTCTTTGGTTGGAAGTAAATGTCATTAGAAATGTTTGACATGGGTCACAGACCTGTCAGAAAATAAATATGGCAAAAGCTTGGAAAAATAAAATACATGCAAAGAAGTAGAGAACAAAATGGTACATCTAAAAATCATTAAGACAGGTCAAATAAGAATAAGGGAATTCTTAAATTCAGTGGCCACAAACATGTTCTATGCAACTTTAACACATGGGATATTAATAAGTGTTCATGCAGAAGAAAAAAAAAAGGTCAGACAAAGTTAATCTGGTTTGTTTATGCAAGGCATCTCAGAGACTCTTCAAATTCTACTGTGAATTATGAATCACTAACCCATGTCATGGAGTAGGACAAGGAAGGATGCTAAAGAACTATGCATAACCATGTAGCCTTTTCTGTGCCAATTTGACCACAGACCCATATTTCAGGCAAAAACAAAGCACTAGTTAAAAAATGTTGCCCTAAGAGCTAGGAAGGTCAGACAAAATTCATAAAATACTTGGAAGAGTTTGAAGGTTGCTAAATATATAAATAAAAATATAACAAGTTAAAAGGGTTGTTAGTTTGGGGAGTGTTTTTAATGTATTTTTTCTTTTAATTCATCATTGGCAGAAAGCCAGCCAAAGAATTAGATGAACTTACAAAATAAGTACAGGGATGCATAAAAGATAGGAAAGAGGATACATCAAAATGCTAACACATATTTATGGAAAAAAATATTTGGATACAAATTCTCCTCTGAAGTAAGCAACCAAATATGTTAAATCTGAGAAAGATAAATGCAAGAGATATACTAGGCCTAATTGACAAGTGAAAGTAAAATAAATCACCAGATTGGAATACTACCCAATCAGCATCTTCAGGTGATCTGGAGGACAACTATGAATTTGTAGACAAAGGCACATAAAGAGTCATACAAATAGACCAAGGACTAGCTCCTACAACAGTGCTGAATGACCAATAAATTACACTTTCATCTTGGATTTGTTTAAAGTTCTATGCTGATGGAATTTCTAATAAAAAACAGACTAACACTGAAGTAAGCATACTCACATGAGGAAAACCACAGAAATAGCTGCAGTACCTATTGAGAGTTATACTGCTGTGCATAGATCTGTATCTAGGTAGATACCCTCTGTAAATAGATTTTAAAACATGGATTTTTTTAAATGGAAAATAAAGTGAGGCAGCATCTTACTCTGTTTTGTGGTGCTACAACAGAATATCTGAGACTGGCTGATTTATGAAGAAATTTAATTTCAAACAGTTCTGGAGGCTGGAAAAGCCAAACACACTCAACAGATCTGGTGAGGGCTTCCCTATTGAGTCACAACATGGTGAAGGACAAGAATATGCAAACTGAGGTCCCTCATCCTCCTGGGATAAAGCCACCAATCCCATCAAAGGGGCCCACCCTCATGACCTCATTGAACTCTACCTCCCAAAGGCCCTACCTCCATATACCATCAACATACAAATTTAGGGATTTAGTTTCCATTCTATAAACTTCTGAGGGACACATTCAAACCATAGCAGGCAGGAACAACGTTTATTTAAAATTATAACTTGCCTTCAGACATCATTCTTAAAGGCTTTAAATATTAAATTACAATCAAAAGAGATACTCTGGCCCAGACAGAAAACTGACTTAGTGGCAGAAAACAAAAGGAAGACCTAAGCAAAGTTTCAAATATAGTTCATCTAGGGATTTCAGTATAAACACAAATCTCATTTTCATACTATTGAAAATGGAGCATAGAGCAAACACTAAGGTTTAGAAATAAGTAGTGAAATGTCAGCCTGCCAGGTATAAGTGAAAGAGGTTACCCAGCACTGAGCAGGTAACAGTAAGGGTCAGAGACTTTCATTAAACATGAAAGCTTCCCTTTAGGGATGCAGGCCATGCACCAGATACCTCCCAAGGCACTGCATATTCAATACTTGTTTTATTTTCACAACTTTCTACAGAAATAATTACCATTTTATTCTACAAGTATCCAGAATAGGAAATTAAAGTTTAGAGATAAAAGTAACTTCTCCCAATGGTGGCAACTAGTGGTAGTTTCTTAAATGGCAGAGTTAAAATTTGAAATTTGGCTCTGACTCCAAAATCCTTGCTCTTAACCATTACATCACTGGTTCTCACATGTTGAGCATGCATCAAAATCTCCAGAAGGTGTTTCAAACACAGATTGCTAGGCCCAACTCCCTGGCATTTCTGATTAGGTAGATCTGTGTGGGGTCCAAAGTTTCTTTTCTATATATCCAATAGCTGCTAAAACGTGGTTCACACTTTGCAAATCACTATCCTACAGTGAATGGTGTAAACCACAGCTTATGAAATGAGGGAGAGATCAAAATAAGAATGATCTGAGTCTCTGATAAGAGGGCATCTTGGTAAAGATGGTTGACATGTATGGAAGAAAAACAGAATGAAGTAATTGGGGTCAAGCTATGACCAGATGGAAGTATTCTTGGGTCTTTTCCTCCATGGGGCACGGTGTGGGGGTCAAGGAGTCATCTTCTGACCTCAGACAACTTAAAACTTTTCAAACCAGCTTTGAACACAGTAAACACTTAGTGGCAAAAGGATGTCCCCAGGCTCAGGATCTCCCAACTCTGCAACTACCTGCCACAAACTTTATACACCTACAATATGATGCCCAGATTCCTCTCACAAGAAACAAACTCTTCACATCACAATGAAAAACAGAGGCTTGAGAGAAAAATAAGCCCTGGAAAGCGAATATATCGTTAATGGATTTCCTTCAAAATGTAAATGACTGCTTACAGATGAGCCAGAGGTCTAAGATACAATGGCATTCCTCCTTTACTTAAAATTACAAAAATTCAGTTTTATTACATTGGAGAGGAAGCATAGTGATATAGAATAGGCACCAAATTTGGTGTCAGAAACCCTATATTTAGAAATAAATGATTTCTGACAAGTAATTTTCCACCTGCATGAAAGAGGAATAATTCTTCACAGGGGTTTGCAGATCAAATGCCATCAAATTCGTGAAAGCATTTTGTCAACTATACCTCACTTTTTCAATTGTAAGATGTTACTACTACTTTAAGAAATAATATATTTTCTGCAGACCAGTACAAGATGTACACTGTATTTAAGCTTATGATGCATGATGATGCCATGTTGACTTATAAACAAGAGATGCCTTCTAGCCTCAAGAGGACAAAATCTCCAAGTGAAATTCAGGCATTCCTGAAGCCAGAACCTAATCAGAGCTCTGCTGGTCCACACACAATCCAGAGTTAGAAGAGAATTCAAACCGTTTAGGATTTATGCAAAGATGACAGGCTCCCCAGGATTCGGCAAAAGTATCTAGACCTCAATAAAGCCTAGCCTCTGCCTTCAGAGACTGGAACTAGCATGTTCTTATGACAAAACTCTAAGATAGTAACTTTTTTTTCCCCTTTTTATGGAGACATGCCTGATTGTGAACTGCCATCCTGCCTTCCTACTCTAAAACCTGTAAAAGATAAAGCTATGTTCCCACAGCTGTGGAGCTGCAGCAAAGGGTTCTGCACCCAAGGTTCTTAAAAATAAAATAAGGCACAGTGCTACCTCAGAGTACAACAAAGTAAATTAAAGATCTACATCTTCCTTCATCAGCTAACAACAGAGGCTAAGATAGAGAATGGCTATAAAAGCCATAGCCATCACGTGATGGGTGGTGAACATATCATGGCTTTGATAATCTTCAAGACTTTAGAATAACTGCTGGCTGGTTTTAATGAGAATGGTTGCAGGTCACAAACTCTAAATATCAAACTTTAATCTGTTTAAATGAGGCACCAAATACTAGGTATCACTGGCCATTTCATATTAAACAAAGCCTACAAGGTCTTAGGTGAGCCACAGAAGTCCTGGACATTGGATTAAAGGTCCCTTTAGATACAACATCTAAAGTATATTTTTTTAAATGATTAACTGGGCTTAATTGAAATAAAAAATTCTGTATTTCAAATGACACCATTAAGAGAGGGTAAAATAGCCAGACAGGGTGGTGCATGCATGTAATGCCAGTGACTTAGGAAGTTGAGACAGGAGGATCACAAGTTCAAGACCAGCTTCAGCAACTTAGTGAGGCCCTAAGCAACCTAGTCAGACCTTGCCTCAAAATAAAAAAATAAAAAGGGCTGAGGATGTGACTCAGTGGTAAAGCACCCCTGGGTTAAATCCCTGGTACCAAAAGGAAAAAGAAAACAAAACAAACAAACAAAAAAGTATAAAAGAAGCCATAGACTTAGAGAAATTATTTGAAAATTATATATACAGTAAGTGGCTTGTGTGTATAAAACTGTTGGCAAGGATAGAAAAACTGAAAGCCTTATGCATTGCAAGTGTAACTGTAACACAGATGTACCTCTGACCTAGCAATTCTATCCTAGGTAACCACCCAAGTGAAATTAAAACGTGTGTCCACACAAAACATACATACATTAGCCATAATATCCAAAAAGTGAAAATAATCCAAATGTCCATCAACTAGTAAATTAAATGTGGCACATCCACACTCTTAGGAAATCTTATACATGCTACAACATGTATACCCCTCAAACACATTGTGCTTGGTGAAAGAAACCAGATACAAAAGATCCCATTTGCAGGATAGGTAAATCCAATTAGAATAGGTAAATCTACAGTGATAAGAAATATATTGGTTGAATGGGTTTGAGGGGGTGGAAATGAGAATGATTATAATGAGGTACAAGGTTTCTTTTGGGAGGTGATAGAAATATTTCAAAATTAGATTATGTTGATAGTTGCAAATGTATAGATTTTTACTAAAACTTGTTAAAATGTATATGCTTGAAGGGTACATCTTATGGTATGTTAAAAAATTAAAGAAATTTTTTAAAAAAGAAGTCATGGACCACTCTGACTACAAATCTCACCATGAGAGTTAATATATTTAAAATGTACCACTTAACCTGGTTATCTATCATTCTTCTGGAAAACTTGACTCCTAAGACAAGGAACACAACAGAGAACAACAACAACAAAAGTCTTCAAACACAAACACAGACTGGGACAGCCATTGCTAAATGTATGTCCTTCAGATAATGACAGAAAATGGGAAGTCCCTCCATTGTCCCTACCCAGGCCTGAGATTAGGAATTTATATGGACAAATATGAGTCATCTGATTTAATAAGCTTCATAATCTGGTTTTCTTCAGTAGATAGGATTAAGGAAGTGACAGGTAATGACGCAGAATAGATGGGAAGTAGAGATGATCGAGCACAGCTATTGGATTCTCATCAGCTCCCCACCCTCTGATCAAACTCTCACAGCCCAACACCACTGAGGGCAGGCAACAGGGATCTTTTCCAAAACCCTGTGGTCAACAAGGGAAATAGCATGTGTTGTGCAAGGTGGAAAAAGAATCAATGTTTCTCAAAATAAAGTCATCTGCATAGCACAGGGTATTTCTTTATGATAGATATTCTCTTTCCTCCCTCTGAAACCACTAAGGCAGATTTCCCCTCCCCTAGGGATGATGCCTGAGTATCTACATATTTGACAAATACCATGTGAGATTCCTGTGCACATGAAAATTCAAAATGTGAGTCCTATACAAAAATAACATTAGAGCTGGAAAGAACATTAATGATCATCTAATCCAAACATCATATATTGTAGAGAAGAACACTGCAGACAATATGGTAACATTATTTTTTAAGATCTCCCAACCTTTTTTTAAACTCTAAAACAAAAAATTGACTCGAATCCTATAAATTGTGAAACAATTTACTTAACAGAGGGGAATGCACAATATACCTTGGAAAGAGTATCTTCAAAGATTGATGAAGATAAAATGCTTAATCATTTAAGGGACATGTTTCTGCTTTCAGGAAAATTAATCCAGAGCACCTCATTACTTGAGCATGCCAACTAAATGAGTCATCATAATAGTTAAATTATTTTTCCTCATTGGTATGTACAGCTTAATTATTGACCTTTCTTCAAGAAAAGGCAATAATTCAACCTATCTTCAAGAAAACATCTAAGTTATTCACCAAAAAAAGAAATCAGCATTCTTACAAATTACTGAGCATTATGCCATTCATTTTCTGTGAAGACACATATCTCCAGTGCTACAGGTCACATTTTTATATTAATACAGTCTTAATTCTCATGCCTGGGTCCTAAAACAACATCAGAAATCCTAACACTTAAACCAGTCCAGATAGTTACCTCACAGAAATCTTTGGTCCACCATGTGTATCACTCACAGTTTCAGGGAAACTATCTGCCCTCCATCTTTGTTGAGGGAATATTTCATTTTTTAAATGGGATAAATAATGCATGCCAATACCAGAACTCCCTTGTTCTTGAGATATTGATCTAATGGCTCATTTACTACCAGGCTAGAGTCTGATACTTTAAGGTAGAAATGAACTTTAAAATGAAAAAGAAAAGAAAGAAAACCCCAAAGCAATGATACATATTAGGCTTGCTGAGGTAGGAAACAGTCTCAGTAACTATTCTACCCAATTTTGGAGAATTATGCTGTACTGATGTTTAATAGGAAGAGCAAACCTGGATGGGACACATCTTCCATACTGACAACTGCAAAGAATTTAAGATGCAGAACTGGAATAGATAGGAAATGTAATTTTATAGTTAGACCTCTCATAACAGTGACAGTCAAAACATTCTTATATGCATCATTTTGACAATCTCAATCTTTTTTCTCTCTTCCTCCCTTTCATCTTCATACTGCTATCTTTTGTTGTTGATGTTGTTTCTAATAGATTGTGAGAGACCTAACATATGTCTTGAAAACCCCTCTATTTTCTGGGTATTGAGAATGGTTCCTCAAATCAGTCCATCTTCTTGTATGTACCTTATTCCTAGACACTGAATTTCTCCTTCTGCAAAGCAAACAGTTGGCTATGAACTCCTCCATCTCATAAATTTCTTACTTCTTTTCCAGAAGAATCTTCCCCTCACTCCTTCCACATTATTGCTACACTCCAAAAACAAAAATGTTCATTTAAGGATTCTCAATTAAGGCAAGAAAATGTCATTAATTCCAAGTACACAAGGTAGAACAAAAGCTGAACTTAAGTTTCCTTATAGAAAGAAGTGTCATCAAGTATATTAATAATAACAAAACTAAGAGTGAAGCCCCCAAATACAGGTGTATCCTTTAGAAACTAACCTATTCACAAATTGCTGCTAAAATGAGCATGCTTATAATGATTCTCTTCTGTCTGGTAAGACTGAAAGATACAAGAAAGTCTGCTTTCCCCACATAAATTTTTGGACAACTGTAGGTATTTGGGAACAGGTACTTTAAACATAAATAAAAAATAAATAAATTATAAGATTTTCCATCGCATGTTTTGCCCTGGTAGCCCACTATCTTTTCTTACCACATAATAGATTAATGAGCCACACACACTTTATCCCCAGGAAATCACATATGAAGTTCAAAGCAAAGTTTTTTGGCAGAAAATATCTTTCAAAATTCAGTATAAAATGAAAGCACTGTAAGACCCTCGTCCTCCTAGTTTTTGTAACACTTGCCCACATTATGCCCACCGAGTACAACCCCATCGGGATCTGGGAGATGCTAATAAAATGTAACTTGGTTAGACACTCATATGAGAGCCACTTTTGTATAGTTTGCTCTTCTCTGTCAGAAGGTATGCTTTCTACAAAAAATAAAAATAATAGAAGAATGACAAGTATCAGCTGGTTCAGTAGGGCATTTCTGTTCATCACCCCATTTCCTACTTATTGCCTTCTGGTATCTTCCTAACGTCAGACTTATAGATAATGGATGGAATGGATCTACTATTTTTAAATGAAGTAATGGCAATTCAAGATTCATCAGTGATTTTTGATTGAAAGGACAAAGTCTGGTTGAAGCAATAAAACAAAAACATAGAAAAAGGACTGCAGCCCCTGCAGAAGATCAGAGTGGAGAGAGACTGGATAGAATGGGCCTGTGAGCAAAACAGGGACAAAGGAACTAGACCAAAGGAGTGACAATGTCAGTGAGGAAGGACTCAGTGCCGGCTGGACTGTTTCATAAGTTCTTATCCTTAAATAAATAAATAATATGGATTTTTTTCATGACTTGTAGAGCTATAAGAGCAGAAACCAGTTTAGATGAGGTAATGGGGGAGAAAAACAGGACTACATGCACAGAATTGCCTTAGTCTTGAATTTCTATTATGTCTGTAAGTATCTGGTACCTAAAGTTATCTTTTCTATAATATACATGTTACACCAAGATTCCTTATCCATAAAGGACTTTTGTTATACACAGGACAACCAAACTGTTCAGTGTTGATAATATCATTTTTTCATTCCTTTCACATTTACTGAATTCCTATGGTGTACCACACATTACATCAGGAACTGAGTACATGAAGTCATATAAAAACAGTACTAGTACCCTAAGTGCACACCTGCTATGCATACCTACTACTCCCATGGAGCATGAGACAAAAGGCTAAAAGAACTTTAGGGTTACATGTCAGAAAGCCAGGCTTCTACCTCCACCCACCCCGGCCTCCAGCACTCTTACAGTTCCAAATATCTGGTTTACCATTTTCTAATTAGCTACTGTTGGTTAGGGATATAGTACTTTCTAATTCACTGAATTTAACAATAAACTGAAATTAGATCCATGCCTTTCAATGGTACTCTTAGTACACTGTCTATTCTGAGACAACAACAAGGAAGTCTTGAGACAAAAGAGTCATCTGTCAAACCATGTATCTTGGGAAAATATCTGGGGTGATCCCAGTTAGCTTTAGGGATTTCTGTGACAAGTGACAAGAGCATTCCTCCCAAAAAAAAAAAAAAAAAAAGCATAACCACATCTATTAGCCCACTTCATTTCTACCACTGGGCAGACCATAAAATTAAAATAAATTTTGGTTACTGCCAATCTGGGATCTATCTAAACCAATGATCCAAGAATAAGAGGTTCCACAACCCATTATCCAATTCTACTACATTCCTTTTAATTCTAAAGAAGTACAAAATATGGTAGCTTCATAATTTCTTATTGCTTGCATGCAGAGAAATTTCAAGCATTCACCCATACATTCTCTAAGTCTCATTGATCCACGTCATGACCTTGAAATGGGATCATTGTCTCAATACAAGAATCAGAAATTAATTTGATGTGCATTGAATTCAACCTCATCCCTGTCTTTTTAACATCTTTATTGTTGAACTGATGTCCCAGAAATAGACACAGAGACAGTCCTCCTTAGCCTGTCTCCAATAAGAAAAATAACTACAAGCTCAAAATTAGCAGGATTCCCATTCTTACAAAATTTGTGAATAGCCTACCATTGCTTAATTTTTTAAAAACATTTATTTTTTAGTTGTAGGCGGACAGAATATCTTTATTTTATTATTATGTGATGCTGAGGATCGAATCCAGTGCCTTAGGCATACCAGGCGAGCACGCTGCCACTGCGCCATAACCCCAGCCCGCTTAATTTTAAGTTACTCTTTAGTTCTTCTTTTCCACTTTTTAATGAAAGTGACTTGAGTACTTGAAGGAAGCAGAACCCTTAGGGGTAGGTCCACAGTACCATTTTCATTATCTTCAGAGAATCTAAAGTTCCTAAAATGGCAAACGTTGCCCTTAACTCCAGTCTAAGGGTCTTTCCAATCCTCACCTCTTACTTCCACTCTGCTTAAACTGGACTCTCTAGCCAGGCTAAATAGCTGTGCAGTTCCCTGAATAGGCCATTATATCTCCTGGTATCTTTATAATGTATCTTGTGACTTGTACATTTACAAATGCTGTACCTCTACTGATACTTAGGAATAATCACAGCAATTACCACACCAAACAGTAATATACTCCTTACTTGTCCATCTCCTTGAACCAGACTGTCACCACTGAGGATAGGGGGGAGCATTTCCTGTTGTCAACAGTGCCCAACATACTCTAGCACTGTACTTTGTTAAGATACTGAATTGATGCATGAGCCCTCTCTAGTCTGGGCCAGATGCTTCACCTTGTGCATTCTTCTACACTAGAGTGGACAAGCCCTCAAGTGTAGGAATTGGGTCTTTTCTCATATCCTAATGCCTAATCTTGGTCTAAGAGCATTGTTAAATCATTTGTTACATTGATGAATGGATAGACTGAGAAAGTCTTTGGTGTGCAACAAGCAGAATCAACTGTCAATGGATATTCAAAGTGATACTAAATGAGATAAATATCTATCTTCTACAGCACTTGGTTAGAACAGAGACCCTGAAGACAAACAGCCTGCTCTCTCCAACATGGATTCCAGGGTTCATATTCCTCACCTGACAAATAGGCTACAACGGTCCCTACTTTAATGAGCCTACTACATGTAAAGTTTTAGAGTGCTGTTTGGCACATAATAAATACTGAAAGTCAAGAACACAGGTACGACCACCAGTTTTATTTTAGCCTCTACAGCAGTCCCTTAAACCTGCCAGAAATGACACATATGGTAATATCCTAGCAAAAGGGGGTAAGGCAAAAACACTGATCTCAACAAACTAGTGAGGTGTGAACTCAATTCCATCCAGTCACCTCAGTATTTAATGAGTTATTTTCCCTGGGAAACAGACCAAATCCTAAGAACTAAATTACAGAATCTTCCAGTAGTTCCCAAACCTCTACTCACATTGAGACAATTTACCCAATAGCCCACCATCAAAGCAGCAGAATGAGAAGAAAACTACTCTGTTAAGTGTTCTGTCAGAGAAGGAAAACAATAACCTCTTTCTTTCTTTCTTTTTCCTTCAGAATAAAAGTAAGCAAAGAGTACCATATTAAAAGGACTAAGCCAGAGCATTTGGTTTTGTTTTTGCTTTTCCCAGCCACCTATTTTCCAAAGAAGCTCTAATCTGCAAAATTTAGACCTCTTCCCTGCTTTCCTCTAGTCAATGTCAGGTAGGAAGTATGGAGGCCTTGGAGCCCATGTCCTTAGAACTGTCCCAGGAAACACAAATCAGAAAGGGAAAGTTTTGCCCCACTTTCACCCCACACAAAGCTCAAATCCTGAAGAAAGCAATGCCTCCCACAAGCCCACCTCCTCTCAACTGCAGCTGCCTATGTCCAAAAGCTTCACTATTGTCTTTACAACACCCCAAGTTTAGCAGCTTGCTGCTCTGGGACCTGGATTTGTCCTGAAGTTTGCAATTTAAGGCAGTACTTAAAGCCCTTTCCAAGGGCTCTTGGTTCAATCAATGATGTTTTCTTTTCCAGGAGAAGAGGCCCTCCTTCTATAAAAACACAGTGGGAGGCACATTTAAAAACTATATTTCAATTGCAAACAATGTGGCTGCATTCCCAAATGGCAAAAAGATGATAAGAAAACCATCCAAGGGCCCCAGAGGTGGCAGTAGAGGTGTAACCGGAATTCCTTTCAGCAGTATTCATGCTCTGCTGCTGCTTCTTGCAGCAAAGGAAACACATTTGAAAATGAAGCAAATTAGCAAAATTAAACAGATGGGAGCCCTGGGTCATATCACACCAGCTCATTAATGCATCCAGAATGAATGCACTATAACAAAACAAAGTCATGAGAATTAAAAAGTTTAAAAGAAGAAAGCCTAAGCTTTCTATATTGACCAAGAGAAAAACTAAATAAAAACTAATTATATTAATCATTGATTTTCAGATGCTGATCTATACTTTGGAAGTAATCAAGTTTTAAAAACTACAAGCTAAATAACCCTTTCTGCCATGTCTACATTAGCATTCCTTCCATAGCTTTTCTCTATGACAGATATCTAAAATACACAGTCGACTCTGCTTGGAATTCCCTCAGTGGTTCCTTTGGTCTCTGATCCTTCCCAGTCCACCTTTCCAAATTCACTACCCTCATCAATTTTCCATCCTGGGTACAAAATTTTTGCTTTCTTGCTCACAGACCATGTCTTTGCACAAAAAGCTATAAAAGCAAGTTGCTGTTGAAAGGAACCTGAAGACCTAGGTCTAAAATCCAGCCCTGAGTTTTACCATTAATGATGAAAAAGTTTGGGACCCATATTTATACTTTCCGAGCCTGTTTTCCTTACTATAAATGAGGATAATGGAGTTTTCTTCCAGAATTGTTAACAGTCAGTTCTATCTTCAATATATAAATTGCCCTATCCAGTGCACAACAGTCACACCTGTTCATCCCCATCCTCTCCACCCACATTTAAAGTCCACCTTCAACTTAACCCCTTATTTAATTATGAGTTGTCCTCTGAAAGTTCCTGTTAATGCAGAATTTAATCATGTCAGAGGTTAAATGATTAGATTATGACAGCTGTAACCTAATCAGTCTACCCAAGTTTGAATGGCCTGGTGGTAACTGTTGGCAGTTGGGGCATCATTGGAGAAGGCAGGTCACTAGGGGTGTGTCCTAGAAGGGCATCTTCTCTATGACCTTTTCTGTCCCCTGCCCCTGGGGCCCTCTGCTCTGCTTCTTGACCTTGCCATGAGCTGAACAGTTTTCCTTTGCTGGGCCCTTCCACCATGATATCCTGCCTCACCCTGGGCCTAGAGCAATGGAGTTGGTCATCAATGGACTGGGAGCTCTAAAACGATGAGCCCCATATAAACTTTTCCTCCTCTAAATTGTTTTTGTCAGTATTTTGGTCACAAAAGAAAAAAAAAAAAACCTGAGTAAAACATTCTTCCCTGAAAAAATGTTTCTTGTGACCCTTCCAAATAGAACAGAGTTCCACCTCTTCAGAATATTTAAATTATTTATTCATGACCTGCTCAAAAATAATCTTGGTGAGTAATTATCTTCCTGAGCCCAGATATCTCCATAATTACACTGTAAGTCCAATAGTTATTGACCATGCTTTCTATATTATTTTACCCACCACAGGAACAAGCACAGAGTATGTTACCTTAATTCATTCATAATCTAATTGGGTTTGGCCTTATTCTTTTTCTCTACAATAGAAATTACTAACTGCAGTGCCTTATTTTTACAAAACAATCTTCATTCCCCTCCCACACTAGCCTATCTTCCTTTGGGGTCTCACCACTAGTGAATCTAGTAAAACATTTAGGATTTTTCTTCTTTCTTCCTAGGATTACTTAGAATTAAAATATAAGACATACTAACCACACTTTTAGGAGATTAAAGAAAATTACAGATAATGAAGATTATTGCTAGAAGGACTGTGAGTTAACTGGTAGAACAATCCCTCCACTTGGCCTGGAATAACTACCCAGTCAAATTCTCAGCAACCTTTCACCATAAATCATATCTTCTCCTTCAGATTTTCAACCTTTCTTCCATTCTATGAATGGGTAGCTCCTGACTCTATTGAGTTAATTCTCAATACTCATTTAAATCATTCTTTCTTCAAATAAGCCCCACAAATTGTGGACCGGAAAAACAGAACTGGTTAATCAATGTCTTCTTCCTTTTGTGGGAATTCTCAGTTGTGTGAAGACTTGACAGTGGGGAATTTTCTGGTTTCTCCTTGCTAGAGAAGAAAAGAAGAGGACTACAAAATAGGAACGAGGTTAATCGGAAGTTAGGTACTAGATAGAATTACAAATGTCTACAACACAGCAAAAAAAGTAAAACATTTCTACCCGCCTCTTTTCTTTCAGCTATCATTTGCAGGGAAAAGCCACACATTCCTACTCAGAGCCTGAGGTGTGGATGCTATAAACAAAGTTAGGTACATTTACTTGGTGTCTTCACTTTCTCTCCCATTTTTCTCCATCATTGCACCTGCAGCGCCCTCCTCCCTGAGATCCAACTTCAAAAATGGAAAGAAATGGAAGCATGAAAGGAAGCAAGCTGACACTTCAAAGAGTCCCCTATGTAGTCAAAAGCCTGGCATCGCCTATGTATCTGCCCAATAACTGGACAGACCCCTGTCCCCATTAAATCCCTGCTCCTAATTCTATGCAATGTTATATAAAAGTCTCACATTTGAAAAATAAGTGCAATAAATTGTGCTTTATATAAATTACTTCATATAAATTATATGCCACATGAGACCCACAGAAGGGTGACTTCCATCTCCTACCTATAACCTAACCAGGAAAACAAGGCAAAATATGCATCATCCACAGGTAAAGGAACCATGGGTACCCAACATACAGTAAGGGTGATAATACCAGACCTTCTTTAGTGTTGGTGGTTTGGAGATAGAGGGAAGGGTACTGATGCTATATTTCTCCCTCATCTCCATACCTCTCTAAGGTTCCCCACTGATGGCATCAAACAGAACAATCAGCATCATTTCCATAAATAGTTGAACAGGATATAAAAATCTGACAGCTTTCAAATCTAGAATTTCTTTGGTGCCCAGTGCTTGAGTACAAAGTATAGCAACAAGTACTAAGTGAGGTTTTCTACTTTTCCAATCCAATTTGTCCTGGGTCCCTGGAGCAGACCAAGAGCCCCTTCACCAAACCAACCTGATGGCACTGACAGACAGTACATGCAGACCCCCAGGCATTGCCAGGTGTATCATCCACACAGTGGGCAGGAAGGACAAGAGGGCTGCTGTGCACTACTGTGCCCATCCCTAGAAACCCAAGCCCTTCCATGCTTGGCCACAGGAAGGAAAGATGGCCTGGTGAATGATAGCCTGGGTCAATCACATGACCAATTCTCCCATCCTGAGGAGGAGCATATGAAGAGGCTGGGAGAAGCCGGGTGCAGTGGCACACACCTGTAATCACAGCACTTTGGGAGGCTGAGACAGGAGAATCACAAGTTCAAAGCCAGCCTTAGCAATGGCGAGGCACTAAGCAACTCAGTGAGACCCTGTCTCTAAATAAAACACAAAATAGGGCTGGGGATGTGGCTCAGTGGGCAAGTACCCCTGAGTTCAAACCCTGGTACCAAATAAAACAGAGACTGGGAGAAGAGAAATCCAATGGATTCCCTTACTAACTCCTTCCATATTCCCGCAAGTTCTTGATATGCTTTGTCTTTATTTCTTTTCTTTTGTTGCTGGGGATTGAACTCAGGGGCACTCAACCACTGAGCCACATCCCCAGACCTATTTTGTGTTTTATGTAGAAACAGGGTCTCACTGAGGTGCTTAGTGCCTCACCGTTGCTGAGGCTGGCTTTGAACTCGTGATTCTCTTGTCTCAGCCTCCCAAAGTGCTGGGATTACAGGCTTGAGCCACCGCGCCCGGCTGATATGCTGTCTTTCTGACCTGTAAGTGTTTCCAACATTCATAATTCCATTCCATCCCAGGGATGATAATGAAATCTGAGGAGGACTTTCATTCACATCATCCCATACAATGAGACACATATGAGGCTCCATCAGCACCTGTCATAAAGGTGGCAGGAAGAAGCTGGAGGCCTTAAAAGATGGAGACTTTGACTTATTGCCATTACATCTATATTATATGTACCGGTCCTGGAACACAAAGGCACCCAGACATTTGTACATCAAATGAGAGGTAGAAATGGACCAAAGCAGAACCCAGGAATGCAGGGGAACAGAACAGAATTGACAGGCATTGAAAATGCAAAGCCTTCAACATTTTTTCCATCATTTTGAAACAATGTTAGAAACCACATGGGTTAAGTCAATTATAACTTTCTCCTAATATTTTCAAGAGTCATTTATTCATGGGGACAAATGCTATTTTTTAAAGGACAGCTCATTTTCAGTTACCTGTATATTATTAATCTATATTTTCTAATTTAAAATTTATGGAAAAGGATGCTTGACTGCTACTTAGAACTCTTGATCATTCATTGTTATGACAATCTGGAAACCTCCCCTATGCTTACAGGCTACCTGCTTCTGTCCACTAATTGCACAATTTAATTTTATAGATTAGTTTGTCTTGAAAGTGTCCTGTAATGGAAGTCATTATGCTCTAGTAAGCTATGCTCTTATTGTTCCTTGTTTTCCCCAGGTCCCACTGTGTGATCAAGAAAAGGACTAGAACTCAGATTAAATCCTAAAATCACTCTTTCCTTTTTAATTTCAGAAGCTGTTTTAGGAAAAGATGGCCTTTAAAAAACTGGCTGAAGCAGACAGATTGTAACACGTGAATTTGCACCATAAAAACAAGGTCCTTGTTCAGCATTGTATCTGTAGTGTTTTGCAGGATTTGGCTCATAATAAATGCTCCAAGCATATTTATTTAATAAATGATTATGGATATGGAGATCAAGAACAGTGCTACGCCAAAGAATTTTTCATTGACTTTTAATGTTTGGTTGTAGAGGATTTAAAACTTTGGCCATCCATAGGATGTTGCTTAGAAAAGGTCAGAACATATCATTTAATTAATAACTTTTGCATAAAGCCATATGCTATAAAACTATCAGTGGAAATCAATGATACAGTGAACATGCTGAGCATTTGGGTTACTGGTTGGAGATCTATTTGCTTCATTCCTATATGTCTATGGAGTGTTGCAGATTCATCATAAGTGAATGATTGACACAGGAATCACAATAATTATCCAAGTTTGAACAAGAAGGACCTATATGTTTCATCAAATATTGGCAAGTTTAGGCTATGCATATCTAAGTTTGCCCTCACACTTCAAGAACTACCTTAATACACACATGCTGCAATTAAATAAGGTTAGAGATTTGGAAACAATTCTGTTTTCTGGTACTCCTCTCCCAAAGTTGTGCTGGGGACTGATTCACTCAGGACCAACACTAGATCCTGGCAAGCTAAGGAATCTTAATTACCTTCATTAAGACAGATAAAAGTCAGTCAGACCTCTGGGAGTGGCCAGGAAATTCCTTTGATCTGCTAAGAAATGTCTGAGAACTAAATAGATTAATATGGCATTGTAAAAGGATTTCTCAAACCAACAGCTCCAAGAGTTTATTCCTTTTAAAATAACTATTAAATATCCTGTCCAGCAAACAAAGAAACATACAAATGAAGAAAATGGCCAAATTATATAAACTGTTTGGGGAAATACTAAATCATCATAATAATAGCATTACAACAAGAACAAGAATTTTAATTATTTTCCAGCTTATAATCCAGAAGCAATAACATGTCAGATAAATTTATAATATACTTAGAGACTGCAATAGTTTTAATGGGTGGTCGCTATTAAATGCTCGTAACAAAAAATACAAACACAATTATAAATGAGACCAGAGACATGAATTTAAAAGAATAAATACTAGCCAAATAATATCACAGAAAATGACTATGTCACTCCAGACTCACAACAGTATATAAGAAAAACCCTACCTCAAGATAAAGACAAAGCTATGCTTCTGATAACAGAATTTAAGTCAGCGTGTTATTCTATTTTCCTCTACTAAAACAGAAATTATATTTCTTCCAATAAAAACAGTTGATAGATATTTTCATTCAAAAAGAAATCAAATATAAATTCTCATTTGTTGGGGTTTTTTGTGAGGGCTTATTATTTCTAGTGGCAAGTGAATCTATATTAGCACAGAAGTTTCCCAAAGAAGGGGTAAATATCTAGTATTGATAAGACTCTGCTTGTTCTAATTATTTTTCCAACTCACAACAATATAGGCAAAACACCCTTCTAATTTTAACACATTCTGCAAATGATTTTAACTCTCTGCAAACATAAAATGAAATGCAGTTCTTCTACCCCCAAAGTTTTGTCTCAAATTAGTCAGATATTTCCTGGCAGTGCACCAGCAAAGGTGCTGTTCCCTTTGTGGAACATGATGGCTTCATTCTGGTCGAGCATGTTCATGTCCTTTTTCCCAACTGTATTACAAATTCCTCAAACTTCTCCAGATCTCACAGAACAACATTTAATCATAGCAGGCCAGGAGCAATAAGTAATCAATAAATTCTTGTTGAATTAGGTAGGGAAAGGAATAAATACTGTTACTTTTATTATTTACATTAGAATGGCTGTCACATATGTTGCATTTCACTTTTTTCCCCCCTAAGAATCAGGTACAGAGAGACTGAATTTAATACAAAAGGGTACTTTCTTTGTGTATATGTGTGTGGCACTGGAGATTGAACCCAGGGGTGCTCTACCACTGAGCTACATCCCTAGTGTTTTTTTCATTTTTCGTTTTGATACAGGATCTCACTAAATCGCCCAGGCTGGCTTTAAACTTACCATCCTCCTGCCTCAGCTTCCTAAGAACCTGGGATTAGAGATGTGCACCACCATGCCTGGCTACATAAAGATACTTCCTAACAATTTACCTTGGTTCTGTACCTCAGCTTCACCATGCACTTAGCTGTCTGCCTGAGACAAATTCTACAACTGCTCTAGGATAGTTTCATTGGTAAAATGGATATAATGATGCCAAACACTAGGTTATGATCAGGATTTAGTGAGATAACCTATAAGAAGAGCCTAGCACAGAATAAGCAAACTGAACAAGCTCAAATCATCATTAGTACAGAGAAGACAGAAAGCAGCAGTATGTCCCCCTTTTTTCTCTTTGTAGCTACAAAAAGCCTGCTTTTCATCTTGCTCCATTTCCCTAAGATATTCTAATAAATGCAACATTTCTGCTTTCTCAACCTAATTCTGCAGAGCACACAGTAAGATGGGAAATCCTCCCAAAGCCCTGAGCTCAAAGTGTTTGAGCAACCACACTGCCTTTAAGTTAGTCAAGTAAAGAGTGGAACATTGGGTTTGGGTTTTTATTGTTTGTTTTTCCTTGTGTGTGCCAGACGGTTCCCTTCGAGTCACCCTGGAACCAGGCCATTTTGATTCCCCTCCCTAAGGACACCTGCCCTACTCTGTTGCTGCTGGGGATTAAGGCTTGGCATGGGATTCAGAAAGGTCTCCTTTGTCCTCTTTGTGAGAGCCATTCCACACTCCTTCACCTCCTTCCTAGCATTACGTCTTTTCCTGGGGTGCCAGCTATTCTGAAGAGGATCCTTTCTGTGTGTTTTATTATTGCTCATTCTTGGTGCCATGTCCTGGAGTCCATTTGGAAAAAGGTATGCTATCATTTAACTTTTCTAGAAAAAGTCTTCTACCATCCTCTTCTCTTCTCCTTGTCTCTCTTCCTCCACTCTCAGCATCATTCACCTGCTGCTGCAGCTGCCACTGTCACAGATGGTGTTCTTGTAAGACTGAGCCTAGACAATGCTCCCCTCTGACCAAATATCTTCCCCACCACTGAGGGAATGTGCCTGTTGAAGCAGCACTTCTCCATTTTCACTCAGTATCAGAAACACCTGGAGAGCAGTGTGTTTAGAGGGGCCCTAGGAATTTGCAGCCTTGATGAGCACCAGGTTGGTACAATGCTGCTGCTCTGCAAACCACACCTGGAGCAGCACTCTGTTAAAGGACTTCTGGCACACGCATTAAGAGAATTCCCTGGTTGGTAGAGAGAATGGTAAGCAAAGCAGTCAAGTAGGTAAGGTGCAGCTCTCTGTTCCTGCCTCCATTGCCATCTCCTTTGGTATCCCCAACTCCACTATTTCCTTGCTGCTTAGAGTCAGCCTCTATGGTAGCTACCTCTTGCCTCTCTGAATTAATATTAACAGGGCCTTTAAGAGGATAGAGGTGCTCTCCATACATTATCTCAGCTGGCATGCACTCATCTCTAAGGGGGTCATATTATTCTCATTTGACAAACAGAAAACTAAAAATAAAGTTTAGAAACATCAAGCTATGTTGCTAAAATTACAAGTAACAGGCTGAGATCTAGAAGCCAAGGCCTGCCCCTTAAGCAGCATGTTAGCCCACTCTAGATGCCAGGATTTTCCCTACTGTGCCCCATCATGTCTCATTTCTTTATGTGTAGTGTGTAGTATTTCCTCATGCAGATAATTAATGAACTTGTTAGTACAGATCTTTGAGGGACAGAAAGTCATCTCTGGTCACAATAACAGCATGTTCACTGTACACTGTTGAAGAAATAAGTTTGTCCAAGTGCATCTTAAAACATTCAGTCCTTCCCACTCAGCTATCCACACGTATCCACACTTCTTTACAGAAGAAAGTCTACCTTTAGCAATGGGTACACTACAAGTGAGAGGCAAGATAACTTGGCCACAGTGATGGTGTGACTAGAATTCCATGAGACTGCATTGTTCTGAACCTCGACATGATTCTAACAGAGTAGATCAAATGAGCTGAATACAAATAAAGGTTCTGCCTCCCAGCAGCTGCATGACCTTTAAAGTTCTGTAAACCTTTTTGAATCTTAAGTTAAAATTGGTATAAGATGAATAAAATGATATACCCTGCAATATAGTGTTAAGGAATAAATGTGGTAAAATATGGAAAAATGTACAGCCCATAATAGAAACTCAGTAAATTCTAATTCTCCATTTCTTACTCATGCCCTCTTTCTCAGAGAAGCTTCAACTTTATTTTGAAAAAGACAAAAATCCAAAGCTTTCCAAACCTAAACCACATTAAAATCACCTAGTGTTTCAAAAATTCAGATTCTCAGGACAAACCCTGGACCAAATGGTTACTATTATATCCAAAAGTCTAGCAGGAACCTGCATATTTTGATGTACAAACCATTTTTCAAACCACAAGTGTGTCTGAAATCAGAGCACCTACTTCAGTATTCATCTATGCCTCTCCAAAGTCAACTGGACTGAGGAGCCTATAGCTGAGGTCCAAGGATTCAGAAATTTTCTTCCTATATTTTGAATATTTCCTTTCTGTCCTTTCCCTCATTTCCTTTTATTTGTGCAGTGTGGACTTCAGAAATATAACTCTCAGTTTATTTACACTGTATCAAAATTAGGAAAACTCAATGTAAAATGTATACATATACACCCCATGAAAACACTATCGTTGCTCAGTAAGTAAACAAATGAAAGCCGGAAATTCAAAATCATTCTTCCCAAGGTGGTTCAAACTCCTTATGCAAATAATAGCTAGAATGCATCAGTTCAGCAGCTTACCAGGGCAACAAAAAGGCTGCATATAGACGGGCAGGAAAAATGCATTCAGCCACTGTCAGAAGAATAACTTTGAATTTCTTGACTGCTGCTCATTAAAATGCTCAGTCATAGCTCCCAGTAAAGGTAGCTCCTGTGTCAACCTAAGATGTAATTCAAGGACCTTTTGATTCAAATATTCTTTTAAATTAGATTGATAGATGTCACTTCCCAAGTACTTATGTGACACTGCATTGTATTCTCATAGGACCTGAGTACCAACTATAGAGACAGTAGTTAGTTCTCAAGTCACTGTGTCAAGAAAAATTTGAACAGTAATTTGTCACTGAAGGGGCTTACGTGGTACATGAGAAAGAATTTTTAACTGAGGAAAAGTACACAGATAAAAAGGTGACCTTCAGCAACACTTTAATAACAGTACATATAAATTAATCAGTTGTGATAATTTTTTAACAAATCTTAATACAAATAAAGATCTCTCAAATATATTCTTCTCACCCCCACCCCCCTAAAAAAACTTCAGAGTATTTAAAAGTTTCCTGTTCCTTATGTTCAGATAAATAAAAAGATTGCTGAAACTCAACGTTAATAATCCAGAGGTTGGCCATGAGCACTTCAACCCATTCCTGTCTTGGCTCCCCAGATTGGCCAGAACTGCTTTGTAAGGCCTCCCTGCTGCTAACTACAATGTATAATTTTCAATATAAAGTGTCCAGCGATAGTCAGCACTCAAAAAATTCTGGGTTTGGTTTTCCTTTCCGCATCTTCCAATAAGGACATTCTAGGGACTCAGACACAGTTCTTCTATCAGGAAGCCATGTCAGGTCTCCTTCTCCCTTCCCTGATTGACCCTTTCCAGTCACCCTGTCTGCTCTCCTGCCTCAACTTTAAAGTTTCTATTTCTCATGCTTCATTTTCTACTCCCTTTTCCTCATACTCAACCTTCCTTTCTAAGCAATCTGATCTACTCCATGGAGATGGAAAGTTCACATCCTTGTCCATAACTGCCACATTCATGATCCAACCCTCACTTTGCTGCCCATCTCTATCTCTAGCTCTTCCAGGGCTTATTCAACATTTCCATTTGAATATATCAAAATCACACTGAACTGAACCCTCCTCCTTCCTCAACTCATTACCTACCATGCATATGATTTGTACATTCCAGAAACCAGGGAGGCATCCTCTTCACCTTCCTCTGCAAGCAGTTCCCTTTCAGAGCCAAGACTAAAAGATGCTTCTGAAATAATCTCCAATCCTTGGCTTCTCATCTCTAGGGCTCCATGCTAGCTCACCTGGAACCCTACTTGCCTCCCATGCATGCACTTGAAGTCCCTCCCAGTCCACTGTCCACAAGACAACCAGTGGTAATGTCTATAAAAAGGAAACCTTGTAACTCCTGTGCTAAAAATCCCTTCAGTGGTTGCCTCTGTTCTAAGCACAAAGCCCAGAATCCTAAAGTCTTAAATGGTCTGACATTTCCTTGCTTCATACACTTTGTTCTTGCCATCTTTGCTCTGACTGTCTTCTCTATTCCTCACCTGCTTCAAGACTGGAATTCTCTCCTTTTCCTCTTTTCCCTTCCTCATCATTTATTTATTTATTTGCTTGTTTATTTATTTATACATTGTAGTTCTATTTTTATTTCTTTGAGGAACTTTATACTGTCTTTGATAACAGAACTAATTTACATTTGCACCAACAATGTATAAGATTTCCCCTTTTTTATACATTCTCACTAGTATAATTGGGGTGAGGTGGTATCTCATTGTGTTTTTTGTTTTTTATTTATTTTTAATTATCCAATAGAATCTATGAATATTGTTTAAAAAAGAATGAGTAGAAACAATACAATGTAGATCTAATAAACTATAAACTATTCAATAGATTTCCTTAATCTCAAATTAGCCCATATTCTGTCTCCAGCCATTCTTCAAGATTATATATACCAGTTGACAACTCTAGCAGTACATTGTTGGGCTCAAGAAATGTAATTTGATTTTCAGACATTTTTGTTACTGTAAGGATAAGATTGATGACTTTTGATTATTTAACATATCAGAGATGAAACACGAAGTCAGTTTCTTAATTTTAAAACAATGTTTAAAAACTTGTTTAATTGTATACATTCTTTCCATTTCTATTTTTTTTTTCCTTCTCTGATTTTCTTTCCATTTTATCATCTATTTTATTTGGGAAATGCTTTTGTTGAATACAAAAAAACCATTGTGATTAATTCTATTTCATGTTTTTAATCTTATTCCTACATCTTCTGTAGACTTTTTAATTTTTTATATAGAATAATTTATATAATTTTTATATATTGAGTAGTTTTATATATTGAATAGTGTATAGTTTATCAGACCTGCCTCATCCTTGAACTATCAGAAATGTCTCTTTCTCAAGAAGACATTCTTGTATCTTTCAGACCAAGATAGATTCTTCTGTTTTGTGTTCTGGAGGTGCCCTGTACTTTTCCCTTATAACATATAGCACAATTGTAATTATATACAATGTTATTCTTCATGTAGCTGTTTTATCTTTCTGCCTTATTAGTTCAGAATGCACCATGTCTAATTTTTTCATCACTTAACATCACAGATATCAATACAGAACCTATCAACAATGGATGCCCAATAAATATTTGCTGGATAATTAATTAAGTGGATTCCCTATTTTTTCTATTAGTTACTGACATTTGCTTGGCAATATCATAATTCTCATAATTTATTTAGGCAACATCTTCAGAATGGCCTTGTAATTTCTCCTTCAGGGTGAGAACACCTAAGTCTCATAGGAAGGAATAGAATTTGGAGCCATGTAAATGGATTGAAAAAGGATAATGGGTATATTAAATGACAATTTTTTTATTCTGTTTTAATGAATGTATGTTCCTTATTAACCTGCAGGCAAGACAAAGCCTTACATTATTCTTTAGTTAACTCAAGAGCCTATAAAACCAAATAGCTCATGACAAAAAACAAACTGAAAAGCACAACAAAATATATAATTATTCTTTTCATAAGTATTTTATCTCTTCACTATTTAAATCATGAAAATGATTTAAAGACCTTTATAATAATAACATGAAAGATGTAAATGTGCAAAAGACTTATTTTACACAGCTTCAAATCCATTTGTTGTCTGTTCACCTGTTATGAATTGGTTTCCTTTCCTCCTGAGTTGCACAAAGGAAGAACAACCATATACCTAGCTAATCATAAAATCACCAAGAATTCTTGCTAACAGGAAGTAGGTGGATGATATTGGCAACTTAATCATTTTCATGGACTTTTCAATAGTATTTTAAAGAGAAATATTACTAAATGCATAATAACAGTTATTTAGCAACTTACTGGAAATAAAACTACTGGAGAGTTAATAAAAGTGATTAAAAAGAGTGGACAGATTACTCATAGATACATTTAATATATTGGGCAGGTTTAACCTAACAATTTTGCTTTTACAGGCAGCTTTACCAACCATTTTTAATTTATCCTACTAAGAAAAAAATGTGCATCATGAAACTCAATTAAGTCAGCAGTGATAAAGCCTGAGAGTATTTCTCCACAGTCCCTATATCAAAATGATTTGTTAAACATGAAGCTCAAACAGGCATCCTAACACACAATGAAAGACACAGTGAATGTGGCTGTCTGACCCTCTACATTTTCAATGATATAGAATGAAATCAGACATAGTGGGCATTATACCTTAAAGATTTATTGCAAAACTCACCCATAAAATGCTAAGTTGAACATAAGGAAGAGCATATGTTTAATATGCTATTTATCTACAATAAACATAGATGCTTTTACGATCTGTTCTGCATATTGGGCTCTCCCATTGCAAGGAGAACACATTTGTCTACTTTTCAGAAACTGGGTATGCAATTGAAAATAAAATGACCATTACAAATTGGAACACTGCTTTTTGCAACCAATTTGGTCTAAAGTGGGGTTCAATTATGTTCCAGGTGTTATTAGCACACAACTTAGAGGAAAGTAAAGACTAAAACATCTTTGTTCCATCCATTCACTGGGCAGAAATAAACTATTGTATCTGAATTGTTACATATTTGGGGTGCCATTTGCTACATCAGCTAGCCTACCCTAACTAAGAAATCTGTTAAGACAAAGTAAGTGCTCTGAAGGAGTAAATATACAGTCCTTGTCACAAGTCAGTATTTGTATTAAATTTAAACATCAGTAATCCCAATAGCCATAAATAAACACTGTTAACATTTTGCCATTTAGGGTTCTAGGCTCTTTTTTCTCTTTTGACAGACAGAGAAATTAGATAGAAGTAGATGCATAAATCACACATATATTGTATTACAACAGTTGACAATATACTATGAATATATTTTTAAGCCATCATATTCCTTCTGTAGAATAATCCATGG
The DNA here is from genome assembly GCA_004024805.1 of Geosciurus inauris. Lineage (NCBI taxonomy): Eukaryota > Metazoa > Chordata > Mammalia > Rodentia > Sciuridae > Geosciurus > Geosciurus inauris. The sequence goes on from PVHX01001887.1 coordinate 59,530, forward strand.
ATATACAATTTTACTTAGCTTTCATACTAAAGGACATACTAAATCTGGATCACTGTTGCAAAAGTAGATAGAGGCCTTAGGTACCATTTTCTGAGACCCAGATTTTATCCTGATGGCAAATCAAAAGTTTTAAATAAGAGCATAGTATGATCTTTTCTATTTTAGAAAGATCCCTCTAGCAACAGTATAGACACCATACTAAGCAGGGGAGAAAGGACAAAGATAAGAAGTTATTGCTGTTACAGTTTGGGGGCTATCACAGAAACACTGGAGTTGGAGTAGAGGAGGAATCTGAGGTTTGTTAAGGAGTTAGAACCAATGAGATCCAGTCAGCAAGCTGATATAGGGCAGAAGGTGGTTTCTGGTTTGAGGTAACTAAGAACACATCAATGCTATCCAATGATGAGAGGTTAAGTGAATTTATATCAGTACCTACTACTCTATCTAGCATGGAATAAATGCTGACCAAAGAAGTCACTGAGAATAATAGTGGTGATTTCACACTAGTGACAATAATTTCATTATTAGTACACAGATGTGCAGACAGACTGGCACATACTGTTTAATGTATGTAATATAAAGTGTGTGAGGGGCATCTAGGTTATGTAGCTATATGGATCTAGAGCCAAAAAGAACGGTCTACACCTGAGGTATAGATTGTGAAGCCATGATTTACGAACAGCATTGACTCTTCAGTAGATGCGCGCATGGGGACATAAGGGAGGTTGCACTGAAGGGATAAAAATGGACCGAGCCTGGCCAAGTCCTGCTTGGCCTACCCTCATGCTATGGAGCTGCAATGTCGATTCATGCAGTAATTTAAAGTCACATCATTTTATTCTTTACTTGATAACTAGTTTCTTTGTTGCTCCTTTACCCATAAAAGGACCAAGTGTATCTTCTTCTGGCCCAAACGACAATAATCATAAACTGAGGAAGAAAGTCTCTTAATCTCTGTATCATGGCAGAAGGCTCCTCCATGACATCACCACACCCTCATCCATTCCTGTAACAGTGCTAATTATTAAAACCTAAAACTGTCACGTTTATGTTGTTAAAATAAATTCCTAGTCAAACAGTTTGAATCTTTTTCATTTTGTTACAACAAATGACGGAACTTCCTTGTTCTAGAAGTTTACAGCTGGGGGTTCATTTGTTAATCATATTTTATCATTTCAAAGAAAGATTTGCAGAGACTGTGGTCTTTGCTTTTTGAAAAGATGATGCTGGTGAATATAAAGATCTACTAGTATTGTGGACAATCTAATAAAATGACAATGGAGGTACAAGGATTTGGAGAAAGGAGGCACATTCCCTTGAAGGTTTTCTCTCTTTTTTTAAAAAAAAAAATATTTTTTTAGTTGTAGATGGACACAATTTCTTTATTTTATTGCTTTCTATGTGGTGCTGAGGATCGAACCCAGGGCCTCACGCATGCGAGGCAAGCGCTCTACCACTGAGCTACAACCCCGGCCCAAAGGTTTTCTCTCTTTCCATTCTCTTTCTCCTCTTTTATTGTCTAAAAGTTCAACAGTAGTTTTCCAAAGATTATTCTCCTTACAACAACCTTGAAATGAGAGGGGAAAAAAGTTGCAGGGACAGGAGCAGAAGTCTATGTTTGGGTCATTTCTGAGATAAGAACTAGGGACTGTTTGAATGGGTCTCAAAAAGCACCTTGGTTCTCCCTTCTCATTTTGCATATAAGAAAACTGGTAAATAAAGATAGGTGCCCAAAACTACACAGGCACTAAATTGCAAAGCTGACTCTTTTCATTTGTAAAGATGCTTTTCACTTGTAAAAAAGCAGAAGACACTGCAAACATCTGCCCCAAGAACAGTGCAGCCCCGCAGGTAAGGCAGACAGATGTTATGGTTTGGATATGGTATCCCCCAAAAGCTTACATGTGAGACAATACAAGAAGGTTTAGAGGAAAATGATTGGGTTATGAGGGTCTTAAACCAATCAGTGAATTAATACCCTGATGGGGATTAACTGAGTGGTAACTGAAGACTGGCAGGGTGTGGCTGGAGGAGGTGGATCCTTGGAGGTATGCCTTTGGGGTTATATTTTGTATCTGGTGAGTGCACTCACTCTCTCTCTCTCTCCTTCCTGATCTTCATATGAGCTGCTTCCTCCACCACAGTCTTCTCCCGCGATGTTCTGCCTCACCTAGGGCCACAAGGAATGGAGCCAGTTGTCTCTAGACTGAGACTTCGGAAACCAAATAAACTTTTCCTCCTCTAAAATTGCTCTTGTCGGGTCTTTTAGGCACAGCTGACTTTAAAAAAAAAGACATACAACAGAGAAAATTTTAAAAACACAAATTATAAAAATCACAAGATAATATAAGGAAATTTCATAACATCATCACAAAGTACAAGTAAAAAGGTGCTCTATGCTCAAAGGCTGCAGTATTTCTGTCGGGGATCGTCATGAGGACCATCATGACAACAGGACTTCAGCTGTCCCTTGAAGAAGGAACAGAATTTTCTCAGTTAAATGAGAAAAGAGGGGGGAAGGAGACCCAGGGAAAGGAAATGGCCTGCATAAAAGCAGTACAGTTAGGAAAATACATGGCCTGTTCATGCAGCAGATTAGATTAAAGTGTTCAAATAGTAAGATGAGAAAGATAAGGCTTAGTTTGGAATGAGGAGGACACTGACTGTCAGCATGGATAGTTAACTATAGTGCATCCAGGGAGAGTATCTGAGCAGGGAGAGAGGCTTAACACAGTAGCACTTTAGAATGACTCAGACTCCAGTACAGTACTTGATGGAGGGGTAATGGAGCAGTAGACAGGAATATAGACAAAGAAATTAGGAAGGAAAATTAATAAATGAACAAAATCAATTAAAAGATTCTTATAGTATTCAAATATGACAAATCACCTCTCTGGACTAATGTTGGCAGAATAAATATAGTATTTCATGAGGCTCATTGAATTTCCCAAGTTTTCAAGGCCAAGTTTACTCTTTAAACCTTTCATCATTTTTATTACGCTAGTATCTGTTGAAATTTTGTTATTTGGTGGATTCAGATTTAGGTTCCTAAATGTCATGTAAATTAAGAGTTGAATAGATGAAAACTTTGTTTTCTGAAAACTTTTGTTTCTTATTAATGATAGCACAATCAGACACAATAACTTTGAACAGAAAAAAAACAATATAAAAACTCTTCACCATCACTTCATAGCCATTAGACTGGCTATTATCAAAACAATCAAAAATAACATGGGAGGATGTGGATAAAGCAGAGCCCTTGTGCACAGCTAGTAGAAATATAAAATGTGCAACTGCTGTGAAAAACTTCATGTGGGTGCCTCAAAAATATTAAACACAGAATTATGATGTGATCTAGAAATTCCACTTCTGGGTATATACCCCAAAAACTGATAACAAGAACTCAAGTAGGTATTTACACATCCATGTTCATAGCAGCAGTATTCACAATAGTCAAAAAGTAGAGAGAGGTAACTCAAGCATACCCTGATGGATGAATAGATTAACAAAAGGTGGTATACACTTAGAAAGGAATATTATTTGGCCTTAAAAAAGAAAATACTGATACATGCTACAACAAGGATCACCCTTGAAGACATTATGCCCAGTGAAATAGCCAGTCACAGAAGGACAAATATTGTACAAGTCCACTGCAATGAGGTAACTGAAGTATTCATATTCACAAAGACAGAAAGTAGAGCGCAGCAACTACCAAAGGAGAGGAAGAGAGAAAACAGAAAGTTACATTTAATAGGTACAGAAGTTCACTTTGGTAATTAAAGAGTTAAAATAGTAAATTTTATAGTAAATATAGTAAAATATAAAATAGTAAAGTTTCCACAATTAAAATAATGCTCACCAGAATAATTTTGTATTCCAAAAATATTAGAATTTTTAATAAAATTTCCATTCCAATGAAAGAAAAGTTGCTAGAGTTTGTGAGAACAAGATGTGACCAATCCTTGCAGATGAGAAGGAAGACAATGGAAGAAAGGAACATTTCAGAGGTGTCCAGACTTCCAAAGAAAAAGAGTCTGCATGATCTCAACACCAGGACCCTGGTATGCTAATAACAGGACAATAAACACAGCCACTCTGAGCCAACCCCTCCATCCTGGCAGTTGAAAAAGGATTCTAACTGCCAGAATCACCTCCCAAGGGCAAAGTCTAATGACAAATTCTGTGTGGTGCGGACACAGCCATCCATTTCCTCCTCACTGATGGCCACCATGTTCTGTGCAAAGGTGCAGCCAGGAGGTCCCCTGTGGTGGGAGAGAATGCTGCCACAGCATCTGCTGCTGCTTTAGGAGTAAGCCTTCCTCTCCTATAGTGCCTCCAGGGCCAACTGAAGGAAAAGGATTTCATTATTCATCACAGCTCAAATGCCATGTGCTGTCCCACCTGCAGTGTAACCCAGAACTGACATGATATTAAAAACAAGATAAGTAAGCAAAAAGTAACTCATCCAAAATCTTTTGTTTTTTATTACTTCTCTGGCATATAAGCAGTGTTTTTCCATTTTCAGTTACAAGAAATACATTTCCACATAAGGTATAACTTATTGTACTGAGATGTTTAAACACCTGTGAGGAGAGATCAAAGAAGAACACACACTTCTGCATACTGAGGTCAAGTACTCAAAATAAGCTGGAATGATTTGGGAATGGGTCAGTTCAAAATAGCGGTAAGGATTCATAGACTATTCAAAATCTCTTGTGTACTTTCAAGTATTTACAACTGGGAAATTTTTCCCCAACTAAGCTATAAAATACCTGGAATAAATGTTGTCCAAAAATAATTGGAAAAAAAAAAGTTTGGGGAAATTCAGTAACATTTCTGTGAAGGCCAAAGATCAATCCAGAGGTGAGGCTCTGGTTAGTCAGAGGAGGCAGTAGTGTCTTGGTAGGTTACTATTCCATACGCTACCTCCTGCAGACACTCATTAAATTAGTGACTTAAAGAGAAAGAATCACAGAGATTTTTTTTCTTTCCAAATTTTGCCTAGATAAGTCATTGCCAACTGTAGAACCAGCTGAGGTACTTCAGTCATTTATCATTTTATTAATTATTACTGAGCATTTAATCTATACCTTAAAAAAGCAAGCTATAACTATCAAAAAGGCAAAAAAGATTCAAACTCAATGAGTTGTAATTAAAATCACATGATTTATCAAAACCCTCAAATTGTTATCTTTCCTTTGGAAATTAATGGCAATTTCCAGATTAGAGACAAACATTTAGGACAGCAGCATACTGCTTAGGGATTTCCAAATTTAGCAAGGCAGGTAGAGTTTTGCCTGTCTTAGCATTACCACTCCATGCCCTGGGATCCTGGATACACCCACTACCAAGACTCCAGTGCCCTTGTCAGGCATGTTCCCTTCTGCTGGGCTCTGTTCAGCTCACATATTGTGGCACCACAGAACAAAACTAAAAAAACCCCAATTCTCTACTCTAGGTTCTCTCAACCTATCATTACCTCCTAAATCTGGCCACCTCTGAAATCATGCACCACTCTGAGTTGTTTTCTTACAGTTCCCAACACATCAGGGCAGACATCCAAAGACAAGAGTTTTAGGCTCTGGGGGAAAAGCCTCTGAACTAGAGATGCAATGCAGTTTACCATCTGTGTCCTCATGGGATAAACAAGGAGCCTACCAGGAACAGAAAAACTGTTTGCATTCATGGTCCTGTGATTTCAGACCGCTGTTTTCCAACATACTTGGATCCAGGCAGCCAAATTCCAAGATGTCAGAAGAAGGTGAGTCAATGTGATGATGAACAGCAATCCTACACTCACAGACTGAGATACTCATGGCCCCATCATTTACCTGGCAGTATCTTCATAAGGGAAATAGAGATGAAGGGAAAACACATATGAAGATTGAGTTAAGAAGTACTAGTTCACTCTCCCATCTACCATCTATGGTGTGGATAAAACTTCTTCTTTTTGCTTTTTGTTTTTATTTTTGATTTTTTAGTTATTAAGAAAAAAAGTTATAAATTTTACTAAGCCCTAATGATATGGATCAGGGTTAAGAAACAGTTTCTTGGAAACTATTTTCCATAGGAAAAAGTACCCTAGGCTTCTTTAAAAAAGAGAAAAAAATAATGTAAACTACCACTTAACCTCTCCCTTTCTAGGATGGTTAGATGGTTCTTCAATATTAGGGGAAACGGGTGCCTAACAATTGGATCTATGGCAAGCAGAAACTAGTTAATCCATTTTTAGTTCTCAGCTTCACTAAAATTTCTTTTATGTACTTCAGCCTGTATGGATCATTAGAAGATAGAAATCAAGGAAGAAAGCCTTCAGAAACAGGTTTGCCTCTAATGCAAAACAGCACTAAACAACTTGGGCAATTTGAAACACATCCTGTCAACTAGAGCAATCACTCAACTCAGTAAGACTCATCTGTATCCTATAAATTCTCAAATAATTCAATTTCACATTTAAACAAGACATCACTAAGCAGCTGTTTAAATATCATAAGGTGACTGATATTTGTGGGACAATGTGGGCAAACTAGCTAAATTATACATTATTTCATGTTATTTTAATTTTACCTTAAATTTTACAATAGCATAAGAGCACAGAGTAACATACATGCAAAAATTTAGAACATTTATAAATGGGTGGAAAACTGTCCACAAAGCCTATCTCTGTTATTTAGAAATTAGAACATTAAAAATTAATTTTCATTTTCTCATGAAAACTTTGACTAAGGCATGTTACACATTTGGGGGGGTGCAAATTGCTTGACTCACTAATAACGTCCTTGTTTTCATCATTTTCATTTTTATAAGGTTAATAGAATACCCATTGAATAAGAGTTATCTAGAGACTTTTTTCACATCATTTAAGCCCATTAAAAACAAATCATAAAAACTCAAGTATTGCTAAGTACTAAGGGCAGATGAGCATTTGAAGATCTCTGAACATCTGGCCAGTTTATAAATTGTCACTGAAATGTAAAAATAGGTTTTAAAATGTTATGTTTATAATTAAGGAAAAAATAACAGGAAGAAAATTAGTATGGAAGCAAAAGAGATTTCCTGAACAATGAATAGATTATATTTGACAAGGGCAGTAACCCGCCCAATCACATCTTTTGCTCTCATTTGCTATAAATACACACAGGCCAGGGTAAACACAGCTCATTGTTTTGATCCTCAGGGTTATTTAAGCTTCCGAGTCGTTGCTAATACATTAAGACATATGGCAAAACTTTCCATAGATTCAGAGGATTTATAGATCCCTCCCAACTGATGAGGACTATCCCCTCATGCTAGTAAAATATTCTAACTCAAATATTTAAATACTTTTTTTAAAATATTTTTAATCCAAAGACTTGTTTTCCCAAATGACCTATCTTGGTTTCACTTTTTAATATAAATATAAATAAGTACATATACAGTTTCTCTCCTTGATAGAAGGGAGCTAAATGTGGTATAGACTTTTGACAGCAAGATTTATATGGTTTAAAGAGAGCAGTCACAAACGCTAGGGAAATTAAATTTACGTGTGTATTCATGAAATACAAGCAGTCAAGCCATATCTGTTCCTATTGCTACTTCCTTAATATAGCTTTTATTAAGAATAATTTTCTTCAATGCTGACTGGAAAATCCCTGCAGCATTTTTTTCATTTTCATAACACCATAAGGTCAGCACATGTTATTAAATGGTGATTGAGAATATTGGAAAGAGCTAGGGCCATTCATCATAAATATTTGATAAACATGTTTATATTATCAGTATACGTATGGATCTTGATTACAATGTTATATGATATATAGAATATTTAGATTGGCTTGTTGAGAACATAACTGATGTGCAAATCTGGCATAGCCCAATTGTAGATGTTATTCAGCAACCATAATTTTATTTCTTTTTGGAAATCAATTTCTGCCTCATATAACCATAATGCTTTGAAAACTAAAAGTGCAGCACATCAAACAATGATTTGCCTGAATATCAGAAATTTAATTGAAGGGCAAATTATTTTGAATTTTGATGAACATAAAACCTAGGACTATTTCTTAGGTCATTCACTGAGCAAGAAAAAAAAATAGTAAAGACTGGGAAGAATTTAACCAGCTATAAAGAAAGTGTAATTTATACAAACTTCAACTAGAAAGCAAACAAGCTCTGAAATGCTATATTGTCTTCTAAAATACACTAACAGTTTGTTTCAAAAGGTCCATTTTTCAAAGAGCTTTTTTTAATACAGACACTACTCAGGAGTTTCTATTCGATGGAGGGAAATTTTTTTAGGGAAGCTTTCTATTAGCTCAACCCTAAGGCTAATCTGTTGCATGTGTAGTTTCTACACCAGTAAGCAACTTGTAGGAAATGACACTGCAGCTAAGAGCATGAGATCTGGAAACTGTTCCCCTGGGTATGATATCACAAAATGACTTTGCTATATTCCTCTCCAGCCTAGCATCATGGCTCAAACCTGCACACAACCGTCACGCCCCCAGGGCAGCTTCATGTCATTAGATAAGGGCCCTCTGCTCCATCATTCTTCCTGAAATTTTCTAACTGGAAGCGCACAGAAGCAGCTCCACCAGGACAAATCAGCTCCTATTGTCTTTATATATTTTTCCCACTTGTCTGTGCTCCTTTGTGTGGTAGGATCTGAACGACATTGTTAACTGAGACTATAAAACTGGGACTGGATGAATTCACAAGTTTTCAAACATACACACTCACACACTTTTACACCCAATTATCCCAGTAAGGATTTTCTGAGTTTTCATTATGGAAAATAGCTTATACTATTTACTTTTATCCTCCATTGTTGCAATAATTATGATGTGGGCAATAATGCAAGAGAAACTTTTAGCACTTAGTCCTTAACTAAACCATTAGTTGAGGTCTAACGTACTAACTACCCTACATTAAATTATATAACACTAAAATAACCAAATGCACACAATAATTATGCAAACACAAAGCAGTAATTTCATGATTTTGTGATCTACTCGATTAGATGCAGTGAGGTTTCCAACTCCAAATTTTTTAAAACATGCCATAATTTACAATTATGTATTTCCTTTGGCAAACAAAAGGGCAAAACTAATGACCTTCAGTGAAGCTTTTTTACCCTTAGAAGCACAAAACAGAATATTATTCCTTCAGACAACATGGATTTTCCATGTCCAAACACTGTCTGGATGTGTATAAGAATTTTACCTCCAAAGTCTGACATTTGTTACTAGTTAAGACATAACCAACACCATTGCTAATCTAGTAATGCACCCCCAATCCTAGGCATTACTGCTAGCTACAATCCCCCTTTATATTAACTTCCCACCATGTAGAGTCAATGATTTGAAATTCATATGGTTAGAGCTAAAGTCAAAATCCTTCCTGAATTACATATAATAAAATATGTGCAAACTGGACCATAGCATGGCTTAAAGGTTTTGTTCAGATTCCACAACAGAATAACATAAGCTGCAGTGCAATGGTGTAGAGCTTTTGTATTCCCTAATAAGACAGCTCCCAGCAGAGCACTTCCCATGTTTTACAGTGACATCTATCAGCCAGTCATGGGGAATCCCAACGTCACTCAGCTTTCCTCAGCACCACTCTGAACAGCTTCTGTCCACAAAGTGGTGCAATCTTAACAGGTCTCTGGCACACAAAGTCCATTGTTAATATAAGGGAATGGTGGGTGAACACTGCTCTTTCTTATCACTAAAACCAAATCATTGGGCATTAATTAACTGCAGGACACAAGAACCAACCAGAAATTTAAATAATTGGCCTTCACTAGATACAAATTTAAAAGAACTGATATACTTTACATCACAGGCAGACTGAACATAGCATGATGCTGAGTTTTGTGAAAATTCAATTAATTCAACCATCTATTAGACCCATATATAAAGACCAAGGAAAAAAGCTATTATGCATGTTAGAATTTGCAATGTGTAATCATGTTAATTTATGGTTTGAGAAGAAACCCTGCTATGTGTTAGTGATTATATGGTAATCAGGAAATAATACAGATATTTAGATCCTAGAAATTATCTTATGAATGGCATAAATGCAGTGCTATCGCAGAAATGTAATTAGATTATCAGCTAATTTGTCAAACCTGATAATATGACGAAGACCTGGAAAGAATACATTTCAATGGCAAAATGGGAAAAGGTCTGGGAAATTCATCGCTAAACTTCTTTTCTGAAATTCTTCAGGGCCTACATGTGAAGCTCCATAATTATGTTCATCTGTTCTGATTCACTGAAGTGCCAAAATACACTCCATACCAAAATATTGAGAAAACAAAAATTCTTGAGATGATTTCACCAAAAAAAACACTTCATAATTCTTGCATACACAAGATACAGATTGCACCTATCTGTTGGACATTAGTTCACCAAAAACTCTGCCACATACGTAGAGAAATCTCAGAGTGGTGTCCTTTCCTTGCCTGGACTCCCCACGGACACAAACAATCCCTGCCCATCTCATCTCTACACTCAGGATTCAAAAGTGAAGAGAAGGCGTTAAAATCCTGTCCACTCTTTCTCCTTCATAGGAAAAAGCCCCACGCAGGGACCCATAATCAGCAGTTTCTAACCAAAGCCAAATTCAATAATCCAAACGCAAGAAAGCAGCAGACACATTTCAATTCTACTTAGTTGAGCCAAACCCCAAAGGTTTAAAAAAGTTTCAGGCAGCCCCAATCAAGGACCAAACTTGGGCTTTCACCAGTGGCAAAGCTTAGGAAACAGGAACGTGGAGAAGGCTCTGCCGCGAAATCTCCCCTCCTGAGGATCTCTTTGAGTCCCCCACCCAGACCCCAGCAACTCCTGGGACCTCCTCTGCTCAGCAGCCATCGAACCCTGGTGCCCGCCGCGCCCTCTGAGCTCTGCGAAGCACGCCCCCAGGGGCGACGAACTTACCGCACCGCTTGCACAGCACCCGGCCGACCTCCTTCTTGAGGTTCCGGCCGGTCTCCAGAGGGGGGAAAGATGCTTGGAAGGCGGCCGGTGCGCGGCTGCTGCTGTTGGCATCGGGCTCCATGAAGAAGATGTACCTGCTGTCCTCCTTGAGCCTCCCGCAGGAGGGGAAAGCCGGGTGACCCCAGGTCCCCAGGCGCACGGTGAGCAGCGAGTCCTTCTTCAAGCCCCCGGTTTTCACCGCCCACACCTGGTGCACTTTCACCAAATAGGGTGCCTCCTCCTCCTCGGGGTCGCCAGCGCTGGGCGCTGTGGCCGTGGGCCAAGAGGGCACGGTCCCGTTGGCTGTGGGCAGCAGGTCCTCGGCTGGCGGCCCCAGCGCCCCTGGGCCGGCAGCTGGCGGCTCGCGCTTGCCACCCCACGCCCCTGCCTCGCCCGCCGCCGCCGCCTTCCTGTCGAGTGCCCCCTGCTGCCGCCGCGGCGGGTGCACCTTTCCCTCGATCACCACCGCGGCGCGCTGAGCCAGCTCCTGCACCGAGCCCACGCTGGGCGGGGACGAGTAGCACACCGAGGCCCCCGCGGGAGCCGCCTCGTCGCCGGCCGCCGCCCCCGGCGCCAGGGCCGCGGTCCCCAGTAGCAGCTGCAGCAGCACCGGCAGTAGCAGCGGCGGCGGCAAGCGGCCGGCCGAGCCGGGACGCGGGGCCCGAGGGCCAGCACTCCCGGAGCGGCGCGGGGCGCTTCGCCATCTCATGGTTTGAGGTGCGTGCGGGCTCCTGGCTGTCGGTGCGGACTCTGCCTGGCTCTGTCGCGCTGCCTCCCTTTTCCTTGCACCCCCCGCACTACTCCTCCTCCCCCCCTTTACCCTCCTCCTTTTATTTATTTATTGGGGGGTGGGGTAGGAGAGTTGTTTATGGAAGGAGGAGGGGGGAAGAGATGGGTGGAACCACAAAAAAGGCGAAGAGACATACAGGAGGGGGAGCGAAAAGGAAAAAAAAAAAGCCGCTGCCACTGCCTGGGTTGCAAGGAGTGACAGGTTCCCCCCCGCGCGCCGCCGCCGCGCCGGAGCCCTGCTGTCGGGGCTGCTGTCACCGGAGGAGGACGTGGAGGTGGAGGAGCTGCTCAGCGGGTAACAGTCCTTTGTGTGAAGTGATGCTGCGGCGGCTGCTGGGGCTGCGAGCTAGCGGTGGGGCGAGAGCGCGAGGGAGAGAGCCCTGGAGGCGGAGTTGCGTGCCTGGAAATCGCTGGGTGGCCGCGGCGGCGGCAGCGCCCTGCGCCTTGCCAGACTGTTTACCTGTAGTGCGAACTCGCCCCGCGCTTCCCTTCCCCATGCTGATTCCGGAGATGGCCCGCGAGTTGGTCCTCCTGGGTCTTCCCTTCCTCGCGCGCCTCCTCTTTCTCTGTCGCCCTGACTGCTGCAATGGGAAGACGGGCGGCAAACCGGCTGCAGTCCGAGTGGGCTGCGGAGATTTACCAGGGAGTGAGAGGTGACGCTTCAGTAAGCAAGGACCTGTTAGCCGGCGCAGGATGTCCAAAGGCTGGTGAGAGGCAGGCTGAGAGAGAAGGGTGGTACACAGGACTTGCGGGCCCTCGGTTCAGAAAAGTTTGGGGTGAGCTGATTACTTGACAGCCAAAAGGGAGCAACATGTTCATAGGAGACAAGCAGCAATTAAAATAACAACTTTAAAGCACGCCCTCTGTCCTTTCAGCCTGCACACACAGTGTGCACTGATTCAGGTATGACGCCTCTTTGACTCCATGCTCTGGTGACACTTCAGTCTTCATTACTCCTGCCTTTTCTTATATTGAAATTCCTGGTTCACTACAATTTTGGAACATGTGTGGTTGAAACATAGTTTGAGTAAAACATTTGCTCAGTAAGGCCATTTTTTATAAAGTTTATGGCACTTTGCCAACTAACCCGTTTTCAAAAAAAAAAAAAAAAAAAAGTTGTTTCTGTGGCTACTGGAACAAAAGATCCCAGGCACAAGGAGTTGTAGGTTCAATATTATTCTACCGGAATACCACACCCCTCACCCTCACTCTACCCCTACCTCTCCTAGCTACTGCCCACCTGTTCTGCCAAATTTAAGGAGCTACTGCTAAAACAAGAATTCATCATATTCCAGAGATGTTCTTTTCAAGCAGTATCATCTGAGAGAAAGAGAATATATTTTAGCATTTCAAGGTAAATTTTTCCTCTTAAACTTTTTTACATTGAAAAATATTTGTAGTGACCCAGTAGAGCTGAATTAAAATTATTGTTCAATTGGCAGTAGATCTACATTGTAAAAAGTGAACTATGAATATTAATCTTTACTCTGGGATTCTACAAGTTGCCATTTCTTGAAAATATGACATATAAGCTTTCATAATTTTATATGAAAAATCAAAGGAAATGATAAGCCACGAGGATCTTTTGTTCTTGGCATCTGATAGTTGGCTAGAAAACAATGTTTCATTCTCTCAAAGTCTAGCCTGAAAGGACAGGGTCTAGATGCACACTATGTGTGCCAACATGTGGGGATTCCTATTTCTTCTACCCTGATAGAGTGCTTCCAGAAAGATCTTCATATAGGAGAATAGTGGTGCATCTGTGGCCCCCAATATATGTTCTCTTAATCCTAGAGGTATTTATTGAAAGAAAGTGGCTCAGACACCCAATCCTACTAGTCTCTCCATTTTTCTTCGGTCTGGCCTCACATATTTCTGAATCTCGATTTCTTTGGAGGTGCAACTCTAGCTTAGGACATTTTCTTTCTTCCTCTCTGCCTTTAAGCTCTTGTATCAATTATCTATAACTAAATGACAAGCCACTCTGAAATTTGTTGTCCTAAGACAGTATGTATTCATTTAGCCCAAGATTATGGTGTTTGGCAATTAGGACTGAGCTCAGTGGAGTTTTTCTGTTAGGGGTTGACTAGTTTCCAATGACCTTGGGTGAGACAGCTCCTGTCATAAAGAACGTGGTCTCATCCTTAAGCAGAAAGCGTGGGCTTGTTTGTGGCAGCTAAAGATAATCCAAAAGAGTGGCCCAAAGCATACAAGGTCTCTCAAAGTCTAATTTCAAAACTAACATCTTGTCACTGCCACCATCGCAAGCCCAGCTCAGATGCCAGGGGTAAAGGACTAGACTCTACCTCTTCATGTAAGAAACTGAAAAGTTGTGTTGCTAAAAGCAGAGATACAAGAAGTAGAAGAATTGAGGCCATTTTTACAAAGGACTCACCACTGATCTAAAGCATCCTTTGAGATCCACCTACTCTACAAAACCTCCTTTTAAATAAATACTAAACACCCTGAGTGACCAATCCCCATAGTCACTAATTCTGTCTTTATTTGCTGTCTGTATAATGCCTCTTGTGATCATGATATTTTATTGAGTTCAAAAGTTTCTGGAATTTTACTCCCATCTCTCTGAATAGGTTGTGAGCTTGTGAGAAAGCAGGGGCCACACTTTCAGTATTCCATTTTAACTCAGTTATAGGCACATATTAAGTACTCAATAAATGTCAGCTAATTAATCATGGACTGAAATGGAAACGATCTTACCACACATTACCCCAACACTGTCACAGAGAGATGGGATTCCAGGCAATAAAGACAACAATAAAATGTTAAAACACTGGATTACAGAGTCATTAAATGCATAGATACCCCCTCTTAGAACTTTATAAAGCATTTTATATATCATCAAACATAAGTTGCTTCTCCAAAAATGTACTTTTAAAAATGCCCTTGTCCTACTCCCACATCTTCCCTACTCCCCTCTCTGCTCAATGGTATTAAGGGATAATTTGTATGTATATTTTTGGTGCAAAGGTAAGCCTTCTTGGAACAGTTCAGAACTAAGAACTGTTTAGCATGCATTTCATTTTGGTTCTTATATTGAAGCCCTGATTTACCAGGGCACTCATTCTGGAGCGATGTTACCTATTTTGCTTTTGAATGAAAGGGAAATAGCATTTCTGATATGATTAACATGTTTGAGGAAAGGTATGGATAACTGTTTAGTGTGATTAAATGCTGTTCAGAAAAGGGAAAAATCAATTTGTCCATATGATCATTTTAAAAACACCACAAAAAGGTTCATTCTTGAAAACATCCTAAAACCAGTAGTTTTCAAACTTTAGTGTATAATTGTGCATCAAAAATGCAAAGTTCTCATCAAAAATGCAAAGTTCTTATTTCAAACTTTAGTGTATAATTGTGCATCAAAAATGCAAAGTTCAAATTTGGTATGTTTAGAGTGGGCCCCCAAAATTTACATTTCTAACAAGTTCTCAGATGATACTGTTATGCTGCTGATGGAGAGACCACACTCTGAGAACTACTTCCAAAAACTTAGGATTTATAACCTTCAATATCCACTTCATAATAACCTATAAACATACTTAGGTGTTGCATTCAAATATTCAGTATCACCTCCACAATGATTTTTCCCAGCCCAATTTTAATATGGAATTGTGGATTGCCTCCTTGGTTTTTAGGGGCTGTTATTATTTAGCAGGCTTACTCTACCAGTTAAGAAGGCATGGGTGACTACTTGTTAATAGTAAAGATGAATGTTCCCTGGGGGCGTAGCTTGCCTCTGTGGTCAAAATTGCAAATAAAATGAAAATTAAGAATCAGAACAATTGTCACCTTGTTACCTGGAATAGTTCATCTGTTGAAGCAAGGAAAGAACAGACAAAATTATGCAAGTAAATGTAAAATACTTTTTGGGCTAGTTTAGAAAATTTGAAAAGGAAGCCAATAAATTGCTCCAAAATGCAACTGCAACTTAAGGAAGTTTTCCCACCCTTAGCACTGATTAAATGCTTCTAAATGGTGGCTATTGACGGGGCAACGGGAAATTCACAGAGGCGCTAATGTCTGCTTTATCCTCATTGACCAATAGACACAGGAGTGCACACCTCTGGCCATAAATTATGAAACAACAATACTGCAGGTTCTGGAGTCCTGAATATGCAGTCTCTGAAAGACTCTTGATTGTTTAAGAGCCTGTCTCAGAGCAGACACAGGGTCCAGGATGATTTAGATCAAGCACATTAACAACAAACTGGGGAAGTGTGGGCCCATAGAGGCCACCCAGGAGAAGCACTGTGGCAGAACATCTCTGCCAAAGAGTAGCTAGAGTGTTAAAATGACTCATAAAGACCAGCTGCGATATGGGTCTTCAAGAACTGGGCCTTGTTCCTTGGGTCACAGATTCTGGTGTTTCTGGTCACTTTGATCCACCCATCCATCCATTCCCTCATCCATTTGTTTAATTATCTTCTTTTTAAAAGGCACTACTATGTGGCATAGGAGGGAATACGGAGATAAAAGGCTCTTACCCTGAAGAACTCAAAACCCAATAGCTAGGCACGGTGGCACAAGCCTGTAATCCCAGCACTTAGGGAGGCTGAGACAGGAGAATCTCGAGTTCAAAGCCAGCTTCAGCAACAGTGAGGCGCTGAGCAACTCAGTGAGACCCTGTCTCTACATAAAACACAAAATAGGGCTGAGGATGTGGCTCAGTGGTCGAGTGCCCCTGAGTTCAATCTCCAGTACCAAAAACAAAAAACAAAAAAACCCCAAAATCCAGTGCCATTTGTTTGTAACGTAGGATGACGTGAAATTCTGTAGGTTTTACATATTTCAACTGGAAGGGAGAAAAGGAGAATGAAAACAAGAGGATCTTGTGGTTTGGGGGGTTGTGTGTTGTGTATGAGAGAGAGAGAGTTATCTTGGAACTTTGTGGCAAATACGGAAGATCCATAAGTCTCATTTTTAAGTTTACTTCCTTAACCCACCGAACCAATGACCTTTACCAGCCAAAAAAGAGATGAGCAGTCACTGAAAATTTACATCGGATAATAGATAGGAAGTTTAGGAACATAATGAGCTGGAATCAGATTGCAGTTCTGCTATTCATCAGCCCTAGAACCCTAGGAAAAGTTATGAAATTTTCTGAGCTTGTTTATTTATTGAATAAACACAGTCCTTGCTTTATTCTCCAGCATTCTTGCAAAGATTACAGTAACTTAGTATATGTGAAAACTCTTTATAACCTCCATAGTAATGTAAAATACAAACTAAATGAATGATATCTTGCCCTCAACATCCTTTCAAACCAGTAACAAGAGCAGCACATTCTGGAAATTGCCTTCAAGTTGATTCCATAAAGTCTATTTAGATGCTTCTATTGCTGGAAGCTGACTACATCCTAAAGTCTTTTTTCTATAACAAGCTATAAGATACTTATTAAAGATCTAGTCATAAAATTCGAACAATCATTGTTGTCCACCATTATTACATTTTTATTTGTTTAGACTGAGTTAGTCATGATCACTGCTCTGGACTGATAATCTTGTCTTTTCCATCATCTCTCTCATCTATTTTCATGAATTAATGATTTGGGGGGTGGAGGTAAGAGGTAATGTTGAGTTCTTTTTGTAACTTTTGTCTCTGTGTATGTCTGCATAAGTGTCTGTTTTCTGATGGAGAGAGGTACTCAAGGAAGAAACCAAAGAGGTAGGAAAGTGAAAAATGGAAGATAAATGGGAAGGACTCCCAGGCTAGCTCAAAACAAGGGCTCATTCTTATAGGGAGAGAGAATATAAATAAAAGCTGAAGTTCAGGCCATGTTGATGAACACTGAGGAACTGAAGGGCACATACCATGCATGTTGGTATAAATCTCAGGTGAAAAAAACATGGATGTAAATAAGACCTCTTCCAATTCTGGGACGAAGGAATATTGCAGATGTACCCGGCAGCGATCAAGGGAGAACAATACATCAGTGGGAATGTCATTGTCCTTGTCAAAGAAAGTTGGGATCTATGGCCCCATGGCAACCCCCTTTAAGAACAGGTTAGCAGATTTGGTTCCCACACATGTGTAGTGGCTCTCCTGGTGGGAATTCCCAGCCATTGTCAAGACACACTTTGGGAGAGCTGGTGGGGGAAGGTGAAGACCCTGTAATCTTACCCATGTAAGCCAATGAGCTGGAAAACATAGCAACCCATGTTAATACAACCTCCTTACTACCCTCTTGGGGACATTGAGATGATGAATATTAATATTACTAATATTATCATTAATTAGCATAATACTTGAGGTAGAGAAGGTATTGTTATTATCATCATTTGGCACATTATCAAAGCTGCTTTTTTTTTTTACCAGCTTTGGTTATTATTTTAATCACTTTTCTTAGAGGGCAAATCTTTTGCATGCCTTACAAGTACGGCACATAAACCATACAATATAAATGTGCTTCTTACAATCCTAAAAACCTGTACCTAAGTTACACATTTCCCCTTCAAAGTTGATTTAGAAATCATATTCCATACTGATATTCAGAAGTAATGAATATTCATTTTATTTATTTCTAAGAACACTTCATGGAGCTTATCATGGCTATTTACAAATACACCAAATTTGGGTAAAGAAGGGGTATAATAAGCTTGTTTTGAGTTCTATCTGTCTCAGTGGCAAAGGGGATAGCATTTTTGCCTTCTTTCTAGTTATTCCAAAAGGATTCACTGGGTATTCTTGAAACTTTTTAAGGAGTTTTCCTTTAGAATAAATGAAACCTAGGAAGAAACTTTTGAAAAACTTATAGGGAATTAGATGGCCATGTTTATGATAGAATCTTTTTCTAAACCTTTACAGTAATATATGCCCCTGTTAGGTCCAAGGAAAGGAAGAAAAGGCAGATCATGAATCATGAGTCTCAAAGGTAGAGTCCTGATGCTCGATTTTTGACAATTTAACAATTTCCTGATTATTTTGACACGGACACTGTCAACATCATCCTTCCTTTGAAAGTGTTAGGATATAGATGGCACTTTCAGTCACACAGAGAAAAAACAAATAGATTTTTAGAACTCAGGTGGAATTGCAATTCACCTTACTTCATTCATCTGTTTCTATGAGAATTAAACACTTCCCATTTTGTCAGTTTTGTTTTCCATTAGTTTTACAGATCCTTCTGCTTTAACAAAATCCACACCTGCTGATAGGACACTTTCAACTCCTTATCATAAACACAGAACCATGAAAATCATGATTACTTTATGCCAACATCTAAAGTTTTCAGTCAAGGTTTCAGTATGAAAGAAAGTTTCACTAGGTCAAGGACAACACAGAAGTATAGGAACCAGGAAAACAATAATATGTAATAAAAGTCATCAAAATGAGAAATAATCTATTTCTTGCCACACTGGTACACTTCACAACAGTTTTTACTGAATTTGCCCTTGAAAGAGTGGTAAAATACTTTGTTATCCACTACCTCCCTAACCCCTGGGTGCATGATAAAAAGTCATGAATTTCCCCAGTAGGTTATGCTTTGAATCACAAAGAAACACATCAGAGGTTAGATCAGGAAAAGATTGTAGATATCTAGCTTGAAATTCTTATGTTTATAAATGATAAAAAGGTTCAGAGATGCCATGGTTTTCTCAGGGTCAAAAGCTGACTATGTTCCTTGGAGGATTAGAATTCAAACCCCAGCCCTCTGTGCTTTGCCCATAAATTTAACTGAAAACTCTAAGACTAAGAAACCATTAGTCTAGACTTTCAAAAGCCATTTTGGGGGCTGTGGATAGAGCTCAGTTGGTAGAGTGATTGCCTCGCATGTACAAGGCCCTGAGTTCAATCCCCAGCATTCCCTCCCCTCCAAAAAAAGACATTTCTGGAAGTGATAGGATACATAATCTTAGCAACTCAAAAATACTGAGTTCTCAGCAGCCAGAATGCTACATTCTCCATTCAAAAGTTCTCTCTGAAGCATTCAGTAGCCTCCCCTAGAGCATTTCACTGTCCTCAGAATACTGTTCCAAAAAAGCAAACAACAGATTTCTTGTGGTTTTCCCTGTTTATTGGATGTGTCATTTTCCCATTGTTTTGATCTTTCCTAGGCCTAATTGGGGCATGAAAGGGTTAAAGACTTTTCTATTATCTTTTGCTAGAACACAGAAGAAGAGATCTGTCCCAGGGTTCAAGGGCAACTCCCCAATGACTACTAAGATTATTAGATACAAATGCAGATAGATATAAATGATATAGAGACAGATGAAATAGATATAGACATAGATTATCTTCTGAGGCTGAAAGTCTAAATGAAATTATGATGCCTGATTCTAAATAAGAATAAAGAAATCTATCCAACTGTTTTATTCTAAAGGATATGTCTCTGGGTGATAAGACCAAAGAAGATACTATAATGGATATTACAGAGTTGTATCTCTGAAATGAGGCTAATGTACACTCTCATTGCAGGTCCTAATGATATAGCTGCCATTTATGGCAACTCGTCATTGGCACTGGAACATGAGAATCTCAAGCCTTCTTAGGCCACATTAATCCTTCTCCCTCCAATCTAAACTTTAAATTTAGTCATATTCTAAATTAGAATCTATATTGAGGAAATACCCTATATCACAAGTGACAGTACAGTATTAGATATAGCTCAACAGCCAACTTTCCTAAGTTCAAAATCAGCTTCAACCTTCACTAGCAATATATCCTTAGAAATGACTTAGCATTTTCATGCCTCTTCATGTTTCATTATCTATAAAATCATGATAACAATAGTGACTACGTTTCAAGATTAACGTAATTAGATTGATGTGCATAATGCATTTAGAAAAGTGCAAACACCTAATAAGTATATAAGTTACTGTGATTTTTATTATTGTTGAACTCAGGTGCAGCTGCCTTGAGTTACTTTTTTGTATGTACAAGGCAAAGTCAATTAATAAATGTCTGAATGGATGAGACAACAAATGAAGATCATATTAAAGGACCTAAACAACATGGACTTTAGCATTGGTAATGTCATCCCCAATAGACTAAGTTCCAAACATTGATTCTTCAGGGAAAGAAGACACCAACCTCTTAACCTTATGCTCTGGGTACAACCTCCCCCAAAGCCTCTTTAATAGTTGTAAAAATAACCTTACTACTTAATCTTTCCCCATATAATCATTTTACTGAACAATCTGAGCTTACTGAGAAATGGCTTTACTTTTCTCCAATTACTGCTTTTAAATATGCTGTGTTGCTCCATCTCTTGGGTCTTCAGATTCCATATTCTCCAGATTTTTTGAAGATAAATGAAAAGCTCCTTTTATTAATGATGACTTCTATGCAGAGCTTAAACAGTTCCCATTCTTTTTTAAGTAAAAATTCAATCTCACATCCCATTTCAAGCTTCTCCCCTACTGCACGAACTCAGGACTGCAGTGGGGGAGAAGAAATGGGCCTTATCTTTACTCTTTCCTTCTTATCTTTTCCCTCCCTCTTCTGGCTTTCCATAATCAGGATAGAGGAAGAGAAAATTAAAGGTAATATGCACTTTTTGTTGACTTAAATTACTTTTATTTTCTCTCTGATAAATAATGACTGACTGTCAGTGACCTCTGTTGGTCAGACATCCAAACACTAGCACTTTTGTGAGGCACAGGAAGTTTCCTTAGGAACTTTGTAAGCACTCCATGCTACACAGTTCCCAGACAAAGGTGATCCAGTGTTTGGCATACATCTTGAAATTCCTCCTTAAAACATCCCTACTAATAGATGTCCTCATCCCAACCCATTACTTACAAGGTTCACTTGCCTCAGCAAGCCACCTCTATGTCTGTCTTTTACAGCATCCTCTAAAGCCATGGGAAGCTTGAACATCCTTTCCATGCCAAATGATAAAAAGACAGGCTACTTCCCTGATAGCCCCTCATTTTATTCTGTCATTATAGCTGCTCCAGCTGCCTTTCTGCCTTCAGAATCCCCCAGAGGAGAAGCAAGCTCCACTCTCCACATTCAGGTACAGTTCAGTCATCAAGGAGCACTCCCAAGATCTTTCTCAACATTCTGTTCTCCTTTGACAGTCCCAGAAAGGCATAAAGACATCTGTACTCCAGCAAGTCTCCAGCTGAGGATAGAAATGCCAATTTCCTCTTATTCTAGGTAGACTTGTAGTTCTCTTGCAGCTCCCTCAGTTGGCTTAAAGAAGGTGTTTTAGGATGACTCCATTCCTTTACCTGAAATGAGATGGGAAGTGCTACAGTCCTCCCCAGGATGAGCCAACAGCTCATTACCTGTCTGCATCCCTTGCTGCTTTTCTGCCTCCATTTCTGGGAATAAGTAGGCAAGGAGTAAATCACGGGGAAACGGTGTAAAAGGAGATGATCCCAGGACAAGCCTGGCCATGTTAGTGAGTCCACAAAGGACCCCACTGCTTATATAATCTTTGTATCAGACATGGAATTAGGGCAATATCACAAAATCAACAAGGAAACTATTTGAAATGTTCTATAAAGTAAGAGGGGATGGGGAAAATTCTTTTCAGAGGTCAGCAATACAATATAAAATTTGAACTAAAAATCATTCTGGTAAATAAGATTGAAAATGTCTCAATGCATGGTAGTTCTATTTTTAATTTTTTGAGGAAGTTTCATGCTGTTTTCCATAATCACTATGCGAATTTATTCCTTCCAACGGCATGTAAGTTTCCCTTTCTTCACATCCCCCAAAGCATTTATTTTTTGCCTACACTCCCATTTTCATTTCAGCACCATTTACAATAGCCAAAAGACAGACTTAACCTAAGAAACCATCAAGAGATGACTGAACAAAGGAAAATGTGGTACGTATATACAATGGAATATTATTTTAACCATAAAAATATTAAAATCCTGTTATTTGCAACAACATGGATGGAGGTCATTATGTTAAGTGAATTAAACTAGACACAGAAAGATAGATAGTTCATGATCGTACTCATGTGGAATCTAAAAATCTTAATTTTGTAGAAGTTGCAAGTAGAATAGTAGTGACCAGAGTCTAGGGAGTCTAGGGTGGGGATGGAGTAAAGATGATCAATGGCTACAAAATTTACAAAATTGCATAGTAGACAGATAGGAGGAATACATTTTGATGTTCCATGGCACACTAGAATGATGATAATCAACAATAATACATTGTGTATTTCAAAATAGCTAGAAGAAAGGATTTTGAATGTAATCATCACAAAGAAACAATAAATAAACAAAGGTGATGGATAAGCTCACTCTGATTTTATTACACAACATAAACGTGAATCAAAATACCACATTGTACCCAATAAATATATACAAATATTATGTAACAATCAAAAAGAAAAAGAAAACAAAAAGGGAAATGCCTTTATATCTCACTTTTATCTGTGGAAAAATTCAGTCTACCAGAAACAAATATGTGGGAAGATATCAGAGTATTTAGTTATTTTATCTTAATATTAAAAATGCAATGCATAAATGGTTAAAATTAGGTCTGATAGATTGAGCATGCTTTGCTATTTTATTATGATCATCTAATTATGTGTACTATTTTAAAATTTTAGAAAATAGTAACTCTTTAAATAGTTCTTTTTCTCTTCATTAAGTTAAATTAATATATAATCCTTGGATTTCTTCCTTTGCTCCAAGGCAAAAGTATTTAATTATTTTTTTAATTTAGAGAATTTAGAATTTGTATTTTTATCTCTTAAACTGTGTTATTAGTTAATTGTGAAAGTATAAGACATGCACTGATAATAGTTTTTGTTAGGTTGACAGGATATAACAATGAAGCACAGTCATCTTTTTTTCTGACTTACATGAGCTCAATATATATGAAACACACACACACACACACACACACACACACACACGGTTGTTGAACCAGATTGCCCTGTGATAAGAATTCTCATTCTTCCTTACTTCCTTATTTGAGAATTCACCCTCCCAATCTCTTCAACCCATTACTCCCTAGAAATGTGCCTAACTACATCTTTACTTTCTTCTAATAGAGGTATGTGTTCAAATCAGATTCAGAATGGGTTCTAGATACCATAGATTTTTCTGCCTAGAGGTATTACAAAAAGAGAAGTAAATTTTCATTGTTAAAATCAATTCATTCCCAGTAGCAACACTGACTTGCCCTTAAAGAGCATCTCCATTCCTGATCCCACATCATCACCCTTTATAGTTGTCCTTTACAAAAAAATGTTACAAAGGTTAGCCGTATGATAACTTTAATGCCAACTTATTTTGATAGAAGAAACTCATAACTTTTAATGATGAAGATTAGGTTAGGACAATGTTAGGGTAGAGTAGGAAATAAAAAAGTAAAAAGCTTACTTATTTTTAAATAAATATTTGGAAAATAAAAAATCAAAGAAGCAAAAGCTCCTTATAAAGTTTAACCTTTTCAAATGAATAACGTTGCCATAGTACCACATTGAAGTGTTTTCAGAACTTTCCATTTCATATAAAGCAGTAAGCTTCACCTTGAAATTAATTCTTGGTCCAAATGAAGAATAAGATCTTCCTTCCTTTTTACCTTTATGATCTGATAAAGGAATAAACTGAAGTTACCTGTTCTTAATATCTTTACTTTTTCACATGTCTTAGTTCATTCAAGTTGCTATAACAAAGTACCTCAGGCTGGGTAATTGATGTTCAACAGAAATTTACTTCTCACAGTTCTGAAGGCTGAAAAGTTCAAAATCAAGATACCAGCATATTTGCTGTCTGGTGAGGGCTGCTCTCTGCTTCATACATAATACCTTCTGTGTTCTCATGTGACACAGAAGAGTAAACAGTCTCCCTCAAGTTTCTTTTATAAGAGCACTGCAATGCTTTGAGTATGTACCCCAAACATTCATGTGCTAGAAACTTGTCCCCAATATTGATAGGTGGCAGAACTTCTAGGAGGTGAGGCCTACTGGAAGTAATTAGATCACTGGAGCATCACTCTGTAATGTAGTTCACATGCAACCCCAGTTAGTTCCCACCATAGTAGGTTGTTATAAGCCTAGTCCCTAAATCTCTCTTGTTTCCTGTCTCACCATATGAATTATTCTTCTCATATGTGTTCCCAACATTATGATACCATCTGCCACATTGTAATACAGCCAGGAGGCCCTTCACAGAGCTGAACAGATGCTAGCAGCATGCTCTTGAACCTCCAGAATTGTGAGCTAAATAAAACTCTTTTCTTTATAAAGTATCAAGTAATGAGTATTTTGTCATAGCAACAGAAAAACAGACTGAAACAGGGATGTCTTAATAGCATTACCTTGAAAATTAAATTTCAAAATATAAATTTGATGGGAAAACATACATGTAGATCACACCATACCCACCCACCTATCCAATGTAGCAATTTTTTCTCCTATATTTCTGCCTCAAACATGAATAGTCTAGCAATAAGCTAGCCACCCTCATCTTGGCTCTATCTCTAGTGTGACAAAATTTAGTTTCCCTCAGCCCTGCTAAGGGCTAATATTACCTGGATAGTCTTATTTTTCTACTGCTCACCAGGAAGTTGGCTATGTTAGATGTAAGCCACACTTGAAACTGCCCTGGAGTCCAAGAATCCAAGAGCAAATAATTTAATTGCAATATGCATGATCTCAGCTCTTATTGAGGAGGAATGTTACAGGTTCTAGAGACTCACCAGAATAACTAGAAATTTCTGGAGGTCAGAAACTCTAGAACCACGTATGCCTTTAAAAACATTATTTCTTGCCAGGTGCGGTGGCACACACCTGTAATCCCAGCACTTTGGGAGGCTGAGACAGGAGAATCACGAGGTCATAGCCAGCCTCAGCAACAGCGAGGCGCTAAGCAACTCAGTGAGACCCTGTCTCTACATAAAACACAAAGTAGGGCTGGGGATGTGGCTCAGTGGTCGAGTACCCCTGAGTTCAATCCTTAGTTATGTGTGTGTGTGTGTGTGTGTGTGTGTGTGTGTGTGTGTGATACATGTATCTCAAAGTGATACATGCATATTGTTCGAGAGTAAGCACTTCTATAGATTTCTTAGTACACACAGGATTTTCAAGGCACCCCACTTGCCATTGTTCCAGCCATAAAATAACTTTGAGCTGATTCTTGATATTTGCCCCAAGAAGCTCTTTTTTCTTCTCCTAGATCCCAAATGCATGTATACTCCTCATATCCTAGTCCTTTCCAGGAAAGAAAAATCAAAATTTAGATTAGATATTCAGTATTTACCTTATCATTATGTACATAATTCAGAAATGAGCCAGGCAATAAAATATTATTAAAATTCCTTGTCTGCCCAATATTTTATTCACCCTGGAGTTAATTATTGGTTTGAGTTTTTTTTTTTTATTTGCTTAACTTTCTATGTGCCTATCCCTAAGTCAACTTCAAATCCTTCCCTACTTGTCTAAATATACTCTCAATACATTTCTTTATATTAACTATTGTATAAATTTCATCTTTTTTTTTTTTTGGTACTGGAGATTGAACTCAGGGACACTCGACCACTGAGCCACATCCCCAGCTCTATTTTGTGATTTATGTAGAGACAGGGTCTCACTGAGTTGCTTAGTGCCTCATTGTTACTGAGGCTGGCTTTGAACTCGCGATTCTCCTGTCTCAGCCTCCCTAAGTGCTGGGTACAGGCTTGGCCACCACGCCCAGCTAAATTTCATCTTCTTAAAGTCATCTCTCCCTGAAATTGTGACACACTTTAATCATTCCCTATGCCCAATGTTTTCATTCAAAGATTTCCTTTTACCATCAAGCAGGGGAGCTTGAAGATTTTTTCCTTGGTACAATGAGTAATAGTCAGCTTTTCATCCCTGTGATCAAAATAACTGACAAGAACAACTTAGAGTAGAAAAATTTAATTTGAGGCTCAGTTTCAGAAGTGTTAGACCATGGTCATCCAGCTCCATGGCTCTGGGACCAAGCAGAACACCATTGTGGAAGGGCATGGTAAAAGAAGACTGCTCAGCTCATAATAGCCAGGAAACAGAGAGAGAACACAAGGCGCTAGAGATATGTCATTCCCACGTTATGCCCACATTGACCCCTTCCTTCAGCCATGTGCCACCTGGCTACAGTTATCACCCAGTTATTCCATTCGAATTATTAACCCATCAAATGGATTAATCAACTAATGTAAAGTTACAACTCTAATAATCTAATCATTTCACATCTGAACCTTCCTGCATTAACAAAGGAGCTTTTCTGGGGGGAGGGCACTCCTGATATCCAAACCATAACGGAATATCTCCCTTTTTCTTGGTTCACAATATTGTTTTGATGGAGTATATCCTTCAATAGCTTTTCAAGAAAGGGTCCATAGGAGTAAATATTTTGAGACTGTCCTTACACTTGGTATTTGACATTTATAGATTTCTAGGTTGGAAATTATTTTTCCCTTAGAATAAAAAAGATAATGCTCTATTTTTCTATACTTAAGATTGCCTTTATGAAATCTAAGACAACTCTAAATCTTTTCCTTTTTATGTAACATGGTCTGTCTGTAGAAGTCTGGAGAATCTTCTTTTTATCCCCAATGTTCTGAAATATGATGATACTTAGTATTTGAATTTTCAGTGAGTATCAGTTTTTGGTGGTTTTGCTGCCTCCTTTTGTCCTAGAAAAGCATATTCTTCAGTTTTAGGGAATAACCTTAATCATTTTGTTGATAAATCCTTCCCTCCACTTCTCTGAAATTTCTCTCTTCAACTCCTTGACTTTGTACTGGTCGTCTGATTTCCTATTTTTTTCTCTTTCAGTTTCCATTTCTGCTTTTTTGTTTTGTTTTGGATTTGGATTTTTGTTTTGTAGTACTTGTAGGAGGAACTTCCTTTAATTTTTATCTTCCAAATCTTTTTTTCCATATTTTTTCTATAAATTTTTAATATATATTCCTTTTATGTATTTGGATATTCATTTCAAAGCATCTTGTTCTTTATACAAAGATAAATGCTTTTTTCTTCTCTTTCTTAATAACAAATTTTTAACAATATTCTTTTCACTGCATTGCAGTTTTCTTTTTTGGTTGTTATCTTTCATTTGGAAGCTTTGCTCAGCTATCTTGTAGTGCTAAGTTATCTTCTCTTATTTAGGTAAGGGAATCAAAAAGCTAATAAAACCTGTGTGCCCAAGAGCAGAGCTTTTGAACCAAGAGTTTCATAGTTGAGAGAACTGCCCCTTTGGAACCTTGAGTCTCAGTCTCCTTAGGTCTTTCCCTTGGATGGGTCAGATTCCATACAGCAGCCTCCTTTGCAGAAGGCAGAGGCCTGAATGCCTTTTTTCTTGAGCCCCTGAGGGAAGCAGACTAGGAGCCTCAGCTTTCGCTATGCACACAAGCCTTGAGCACTCTCTTTTCATTATGGTCACTCTGTTCTTCTTTCATCAGTATCCAAGGTCCAGAACCCTTGGTTCTACCTTCCCAGGGAATCAACATCCAGTTTCATGTCTAGGTGGAAAAGGAACAGTCATCTAGGTCATGGAGCAGGGGAGGGGAATCCAGGCATCTCACTGCTTCTAAGGTTTCTAGCCATTTTCAGAGAAGTCCTTGGTACTGATGGTTCCCAAGTCCTTTACAATGTTGAGTTGCTTCTTGACCATACTCATTGCCAACTTAAAATTTGGCCTTCTTGGGTAATTTTCTACATGTCCGTCCAATTTCTAGTGTTCAAAATGTTATCATTATCATTTCCTTGTTTTTCTGGGGTTGTACTTTCAAAAATCCCTTTAGCTTGTTTTGGTTAGGTACTGAGAATGAATAACGTTAGATTTATGCCACATTCATCTGGAATTATAATAAGAATCCTCAAGAATAGAAGCTAACCTACTCTACAGCAAGAAATTCTATGGACCTGATAACTGTCTTTTTTTTTTTTAGCTTCATTAATTTTTGATTGAAATACTAAAAACTACATTTATTTAAGGTGTACAATTTGACTTATATGTACACATTACTATGATAAGTAGCAAATATTTCCACCATCCCTGAAAAATCCCTGTGCCTATTCATAAACATCATCCCTTCATTCCTTCCCCCAAACAACCACTAATCTGTCACTATGTATTAGTTTAAATGTTCTAAAATATTAAAGTGCAACAATATAGTATGTATGTGGGTCTAGTTTTTCACGGCTTTTTTTAAACTCAGCATAGTTATTTTGAGATTTTTAACTGTTGTTCCATGTATCAATAGTTCATCCCTTTTCATTGCTGAGTAGTATTCCATTGTATTGGACATATCACAAGTTGTTTATCCATGCATCTGTTAATGGACATTTGATATTACAAGTAAAATTCTATAAACATTTGTGAACTATCCCTAGATGAACACATGTTTTTGTTTCCTTCCAGTAAATGCCTAGAAGTTAAATGTCTGGGTCATATGGTAGATGTAAAATGTTTAGGAAACTATCAAATCATTGCTCAAAGTGGTTGTACAATTTTTACATTCTAATTAGTAGGATATGAAAGTTCTGTTTTATATACATCCTCACCAACATTTGGAACAGTTTTTTATATATCTAACAATTTATATATCTAACAGTTTTTTATATATCTAACCATTTTAATATGTATGTATGCAGCTGTACTTCATTATGATTTTAAGGGATACTTTCCCAATGACTTGGCTTGGGGTTTTTTTTTAGTACTAGAGATTTACCCAGGAGCACTTTACCACTGAGCTACGTCCCCAGCACCCCTCGCCCTTTTTTGAGACAGGGCCTCACTAAGTTTCTTAGGGTCTTGCTAAGTTGCTGAAGCTGGTCTTAAACTTGTGATCCTCCTGTCTCTGCCTCTGGAGCCACTGGGGTTACAGGTGTGTACCACTGCACCCAGCCCCCAATGACTTTTTTAATGTGCTTATTTGCTATCTGTATCTTACCTGGTGATGTGACTATTTATATCTTCTGCTCATTTTCTTATTTAGTTGTTTATTTCATTATTGAGTCATAAGAGTTTCTTATATAGTCCAGATACATATGTTGTCACTATCTTGATATATGTGTTGTGAATAATTTCTCCCACTCTGTAGTTTGCTTTAACATCTTATTAATGGTGACTTTCAAAAAGCAGTACTTTTATTTTGATGAAATTCAATGTGTCAATTATTTCTTTTAATGGGTCATGCATCTTTTGTGTTTTTGGAAAAAAAAAACTTTCCATAGCCCAACTTTGCAAAGTTATTTCCTATAATGTATTTTCTTCTAGAATTCTTATTGTGTTGCAAAGTATAACCGATGTCTGTGATCTATTTTTATTTAGTTTTTGCATGTAGAGTGAGGTAAGAGTAGATGTTCACAAATACTTAGTTGATCTAGGATCATTCTTTGAAAAATCTTTCACTTCTCCCATTATTTGGCTTTGGCACCTTTATCAAAAATCAGCTGACCAGATCCATGTAGGTCCGTTTCTGGACTCTGTTATGTTCTCATCTGGACTGTGTTCGTTTTTACCAAGAACATACTGTCTTGTTTACTATAGCTTTGTTGGAAATATTGAAATCAGGTAAGATAATTTTATAATTTTATCAGGAAAGAATTGATAAAATATTGTTTGTTTTTATAAACAATACTCTTGTTTATAAAAATTTCTTAAAATATGCCTTTCTATGTAAATTTTTAAATTAGCATGTACATTTCTATAATATTATCTGCTCAAGTTTTAATTTGGATCACCTTGATTTTATAGACCAACCAGGAGAGAATTACCATTTTCACAATATCAAGTCTTTTGATTCATGAACATTTACCTATGTCTCCTTTGCTTTTCTCTCTCTGAATTTTTTTACAGTTTTCAAGTGGTCTTGGGCCTTTTTTGTTAAACTATTCATAGACATTTTAAATTTTGGGTGTTCTTATGGATGGGGTTTTTTATTTAAAAATGTACTTTTAAATTTTTGCTGCTTTTATATAAATGCACAATTTATATATGTGTGTGTATATATATAACAATTTTTATATATACACACATTGATACATATATCAAATATATATCTCAAATATATATGGTATTACATATATATGTATATGTACATATATATGTATAAAATTACCCTATTTCCTATGCCCTTACTTAAATTTGCTGATTAGTTTTCAAAGTTGATTTGGAAATTCTTGCATATTTGCTGTGTGAACAATCTGTAAAAGGTAAGATTTTACACCCTCTTTTGCAACCTTTATTCTTCCCTTTATGCAATGACTGGACCCTCAGAGCAACCATTCGTGAATGAAACCACCATTCAACCTACTTCACCTCCACCTCCATCCTTTCTTGTCCCTTTGAAAAGAAAACAGTATTCTTTAGAGGAAAGATAGAACTTGGATT
Organism: Geosciurus inauris; assembly: GCA_004024805.1. Lineage (NCBI taxonomy): Eukaryota > Metazoa > Chordata > Mammalia > Rodentia > Sciuridae > Geosciurus > Geosciurus inauris. The sequence continues at coordinate 90,578 of PVHX01001887.1, forward strand.
CTAATTCTAGCTCTGCCTCCTATGGTGGCTGCAGGATTCTGGCTGTGTGACCTTTGATCCATTATTGGAAACCATGAGCCTTTCCCTCATCTTTAAAAGAGAAATATTACCTGTTTCATAGAGAGGTCTGAGAATTAAATGAAATAAATCACATAACACATAGTAGATATGAAGAACTGCCCATTCACCTTCTCTCTTTATAAATAAGCCCCCTCAGAGGCCAAATCACAAACCAAGTTCTACATGCTAAATTTCACTAAGAATCACTTAAAACAAAAATTCAGCTTTAAACCTGGCCGTGGTCTCCACTCCACACATTTTGCTCTCAGCTAGTTTCTGTTTTCAATTTCTTTGAATCTGGTTCTGATATTAACATAGGGAAGAGTCACATGGTTATGTAGTTGAGATATTCCATTTTAAAATACCTGTGCATTTTTCTCAAACTGGCAAATATATTAGGGATACGTATAATGTGACAGCAAAGGAGCCTCAAAAAGAGTTCTAGTTTATAGATGTCTTTCATTTTTTATCCAAAATAGTGTTATCTAACTTGGTCACCAAGTTTATTCAACACATTTAATATTGGACTATTTGTGGTTATTTCCAAAACTAGAATTCATCCTTGAAATATGAATATTTGCTACTTTTGAGTACATTCAAAAGAATGTACTAAACAACATAAGTGGTTATGAAAAGAATAATGAAAGGCAAGTCAGTAAAATTTCCTTCAAATTTAGGCAAGTTATTACCAAATACATGACTTGAGGAAAACCATGTATTACTTCTCAGCCAGTTTTTTTTTTTCTGCCAAATGATACAGGTATTTGCCTTGTTAATTTTTAGAGATACTGTGATCTATATTCCATGTAACAAAATAAACCCTGAACTAGGCTAAAAATCTAAAGTATAGTAAGAAAAATACACCCTGATCTCCCTAGTGGACAATATCAAAATTACATAATATCTGTGAAAGCATTTAAAATTTTTAAAATAATGTATATCACTGGACCAGACCCCCTCATGTTTCCAGAAATGACCCCACTAGAATCATGGTATGATACAGAACCCAATCTTAAGAGTCCTATTAACCCTGTGATTTTCATGGGAGCAGACAATACAATAGCTGCAGCTCAACCTAAAGGAGGAAGCTTCTAGAAAGTGAATCAAGGGTAAGCCTCCCAATGAACTATAATAGTTTTCAAGATTCCTTTTTAGTGCAGCAGTCCACACCTCCACTCCATACCCTGTGATAATATAGTTTGTGAGGCACAATCTGGAAGATAAGTCTGGAGCTTGCTATCCTACCAAACTTCTGAGCTTTCTGGTGGTGTGATGGGCCCCTGAAGCACACAGTGCTGGCCCAGAAGTGTGTGAAAACCTCCTCCAGGTCACACTGCAACCTTGTTTACTGCTTATTACCAGACTGCCCTCTGTGTCATGCTGAATTAATGCTAAAGAGGAAATTAAAATCTCACATAGCAATGGAAGACACTGCTCTTGAGTACTACATGAGGACAGAATGCATAGCAAACAGTGAAGTACTTTGGGGATATTCCCAGCTAAGTGTTAATTACTGATTTTAAGGTCTCTTCAGTTCCATGGAAATAGAAAGCACGGTCCATGTGCCATGGGTCAGACTCACTAGACACACAGCTAAACCACATTTCCTAACCTTCCTTGTAGCTAGGTGTGGCTCTGGGACTAAGTTCCTAGCCTACAGAATGTAAGCAGAAGTTATGACATCACTTCCAGGCCTGGTCCATAGGCATCCCTCTGGCTAGAAAGAATGATGATGACCCATGGATGCTTTGTGCTGAAGGAGGTGGAGTCTCCATCAATCTGTTACCCAATGGAAATAGGTCTCTCTATTTACCTATTTGCAATTTCCGTACTATCACTGGAACAACAAATAAGTTTCTACTTCATACATTTAGAAAGTTTTGTCTCTCTAAATCATAGAATCTAAAAGTAATTCCTAAAAAAATAAAAATGGGGTGTGTTGAAAATATTTTGAGTCATGCTGCTATCACTGAAGTTCTTAGGAGTAGTTACGAGTAAAAGTTTGCAATCAGGCCTGTAATGGGATTTCACAGTATTGTTCATTCTATGTTAACTAGCACATAATAAGTGCTCAAGAAAAGTTAGCTTTCATTATCAAGAGCATATCCTCCCAGGAGATTTTTTAAAAATTAAAATTTAATTTTTTAAAAATTAAATTTAAATTTTTACAATTAAATCATTAATTCTACTCATGAAGTACTTCTGGTTTTCCTTCCAGGGAAAGGGTAGGGTCACACTTCCCTTCCCACTCTTGGGGAAAGCTTACCCCTATGATTTATTTTGACTTAAAAATGTGGGTGAAAATGGCATGTCACTTTGAAGTGAAAGTATTTGAATCAGCACGAATTCAAATGCTATTTTTTTATCTGTCATGGCAGCAGCAATAACTGAAAATAGTAAGTGACTGCTCTGTCAGCTTGAGTCCTCAAATTAGTAAAATACCACTCAACACATGATATTTATGTACCGCGACCAAGAAATAATTCCTTGTTGTTTTAAGCAACTAGAGATTTGAGGGTAATTTGTTACTAGCCTCTCCTGACCTATATAGGAAAAAATATTCATATCAGTTAGTGTAAAAGATAGTTTCACTGTTTTGTAACAAACTCTAATAATAGCTATTACTGAGTGATCAACAGATTCCAAGAACAAATATATACTTTACATGTGTTAACTAATCCATTTTTCACAATAATTCAGTAAGACTACCTAGAGTATTCTCATTCCCACTTCGTAGGAACAGAGAGGTTAAATACCTTGCCAAGGTTACATAACCAGAATTTAGGAAACAACAAGTTTAAATCAGCCCATCTGACTCTGGAGGCTTTGCTATTAACCCTCATTACATTACCTCTTGTAGTGGATGCTGTAAGTGCACCTCCCAAGTCCCTGCTTCAGGACCAGGATTCTCATTTTGTCAACTGCCAAAAAGCATGGGCTGCCAGTAGTTTTGAGCTTAGTCCCTCCTTGGGAATTGCCCTCAGGCAAAAGAGAGCTGTTTCAGCCCTGGTCAGGCTCTGTCCCTGAGGGACTGGCCAGGATTCTGTTGAGTCTACATCACAGTTCAACTTCTTCCTGCTTTCCTTGCATTTGCTCACAAAATAATTACCTAATAAACTTTCTTCATGTAAATCTCAGGGCCTCTAAATATGTTTCTCAAGGACCCACAATGACACTACCTCTTCAATGAAACACACAGACTGTGTTAACTCAGTGCATGACTAATTGTCATAGAGCATGTCAGCTTAGAGAAAGTGAAGATAACTGGGCTGTCCAGAGAAGGTTTGGAATGATAAAGTCTCTCTCAAGTTAATAGAGATACAGAGTCTCACTGTCTCAGGGGAATCCAGTACACTTCATTTCTCATAAATGTCATCTCTAGTGTAGATCCAGAAAAAATGTCAAAGAAAAAATTATGTATTTTGTATATAATAAATGATAGTTTGTCTTTATATATGACATTTATTCATACTTATAAGTAAAAATGGAGCCTTTGAATCTTTTCCATCAAGATAGATGTCTCAAGAGATTAGAAAACATGTATCTTTATTATACCAAATATTATATATCTCTGTTTTTAGTTTTACATAAAAACATATTGAAAACTTATGTCTAATTTTAATTTCTAGGATATGATGAGTACAACACAAAATTTAATTCATAGCTCATCAGCTTTTTCTTGGACATCTTAGCTTATTTAACACTCAATCCTAATAATGTTTAAATTGGTCAGCATTAGTTTTATGTATTTCTTTTAGCATAATTATGTATTTCTCACAATTCAAACTCTATCCCAGTATCAGTTGCATACATATCCTCAAAAGAGAAATATATATTTTTTAAAATTTGAAATAAATAAGCAGAATCATAGAGACAATGACAAAACAAAACAAATTATAAAACCAAAAGAGTGAATGGATCTATGGAATTTAAAATATTTCCACAGACTTTACCTTTATATGTGCATAATGCATACTTTGCACATTCTACTTATATATCTTCACCATATATTGATGTAGATTAATGATACATGTTATAGAGAGTTCAGGAAAAATTAGATTATTATATTTTATTCTTTTTCGTGTTTATTTTTATTCTTCTCCTAACCAAAGAAGCTGGAGTTCAGCAATAAGAACTTGAATCCAGCAATGAGAGCTTCAAATTGAAGAACTTGTGCTGTCCATAGAATTTTAAAAAGCTTAAATCAGCGTGCAGCTTGCATTTATAAAACAGGTAACAAAGCCCTTTGTTACCATCATTTCAAAATGTAAATAAGAATTATGTTCCTTATTGGCCGCTTTAATCTCGGTGAATGTACATTAAGTTATGTTAATGCTTCAGTGGGGACATATTTTTGCATTCATATTATGAACCACTGAACAATTGCTTTATTTTCACAGAATTACGATAGAAATAGAAAACGTACACACTGTAAATTAGAGCAGTACTTTAGAGAAACCCCTTGAATTAACCAAAGACAGTATAGCCAAAAGAATGGAAATGTTAAGTTACAGGGTATTTTCAGAGAAAGGCAACCTTTGAAAAAAATTGCACATGACTGAGACAAATCAAACAAATCAAAGACCTCCATCTTATAGTTTTAAAGAAAAGAATTATCTGAAATTAGCATATCAATTCTTGGCAGGTGATTAGTTGCTTTTTCTGCAGTTTAAGAGTGTTTGAAAAGAATTTGTTTACTGAAAAAATTTAAAACTTCTCCCACCAGCAATCTCATTATACATATTAACTTAGACTTATTAAAACAAAGTTTGGTGCTAGCTTTACTCTGACATTTATAAATTCACATCTCAGAAGTGACTTGTGTATATGTACCACAGTTTCTTTATCCATTCATCTATTGAAGGATGGAACTGGAAAGCATTATGCTAAGTGAAGTAAGCCAATCCCAAAAAACCAAATGCCGAATGGTCTCTCTGATTAGTGGATGCTGATGAATAAGGGAGGTGGGAATGGGAAACATAACAGAAATAGAGAAACACTGGACACGACATGCGGGAGGCGGTGGGGCAGGAAAGGGGAATGGGTAAAGAATGGTTGATAAAAA
>PVHX01001887.1:95802-138474 GCA_004024805.1 Geosciurus inauris
ATATATACTGTTCATTGAAAGTGCATATAAAGGTGTTTAATATGAAGAATGTAATCTGCTTATAATTTTGTGCAAAGTTAGAAAAATTATGATTGTAACAATTTTTTTTCTATTTGCCTCAACAAATGTTTTCAGTGAACAGTGTGTACAGCTTCTGAAAATTTGTTTTTTTCTGTTATGTTTGATAACATGTATTAAATGCAACTTTTGAGAAAAATAAAAAAATTTTAAAAATTAAAAATAAAAAAAAATAAATTAAAAAAAAAAAGAAGTGACTCATTCCCCTCCCGGGTGCCATGTCTTCCATTCAGCAGGGCCACAGCTTGGCACCTTCCTGATATTAATTGCTAGATTTCTATGTCATGTGGATTTTCTGAAAGACATATATTATCTTTTATATTCAGTACTGCTCTTTCTAGCAAAAGAAATCATGATCAAAATATCTAAGCATAAATATAAATATTTAATTTAAGATGAACTTTCCACATCATGTAGAAATGTACAACCACAAGAATGGGAAGTTCTATTCCATGTATATATGATATGTTAAAATACACTCTACTGTCTTGAATATCTAAAACAAATAAAATAAAGATGAAAGAGAATGAAAACAATGAACTTTTAAAAGATCCTTTGTCTAAATATAAGGAAATTTTTTTCCTCATTACATTTTATCTTATGAATAACTATTTGATCCAATTCTGGCATTTCCCAGGACACAAGAGTTCAAATGCACTGTGAACTCCTAAGTCAGACAGAACGTACAAAAATCCGTCCATGACACATTCACTAACAACAAACCCTGAGACAGAATCAGCTGTAGAAAGAATAATAATGACTCTAGAAAGCACTTTTTGTTAAGAAGATATACTACACAGAAAAGTGCTTTCTGCTTTCAAAACAGTTTTATTTCATTATAATTATTAAGTATCAATTTCATTATTTTTCAAATGATTACAAATTCTCAATTTGAAGAGACAAAAAAACATGTTATTGCAGCAGACATTTCAGACAACAAAACAGTAATAACATAGGTCTATCTCACTTCCCCTAATAGCTTGCTCTGCAAGACTATTAAAGAAGATATGACGGTTGGTGCAGAGCACAGGCTCTAGAGCCAGATTGCCTGTGTTCATGTCCTGACCTCACCACTTCCCAGCTGAGTGACCTTGGCTCCTTTACTTGGTTCCCTGTGTCTTAGCATCCTCTTCTAATAAATGGAAACACTCATAATTTTACCTACATCACAGGATTGTTGTAAAGATTACATGCATTTATACATATAAAGCAATTAGAATAGTGCCTAGCCCATGGGAAAAACTCAAAAAGCATTAACTACCTTGTTTTGCCACTTAAGTTTTTCATGCTAAAGTTGACTTACAAATTCCCCAAATTTAATGTCCTAGCTTAGACACTCAAGTAAGCTATTATGTGCACGTGATGGGTTTTTTTTTTTTTTATTGTTTCTTACCATTGAAAAATGTGTATTTAACATCTGGACACCGAAAAAAAATCAGGTGGCTTTTTAAATAACTTAGTATTGTAGATAATTGTGACCTACTTACTTTTGACCTGGTGAATAGCCCAGCCTTTCATACCCCACACTTAGAACATAAGAAATGTCACAATTGAGGTGTACCATGTCTCTGCAGCTCAACATTGTGTCTTTGGGAGCTAGAAGAAAGCTCTGGGGATAATATGGCTGCTCACCATGTACCCAATCCAAGGCACTGGGCTGGTATACAACAACCTGTGTACTTTCCCTCAGATCCACCACCTACCACCTATCAGTCATTAATTTTGCAAATCCTTCTTAAATCATATTACATTTTTAATCTATTCCAACAACAAGCTAAACAGATGTATTACTTTCTTTTTTATATTTATCCTTCAAACTATACTTTTAACCTTCACTATCTTTTTGTTCTGGAATTCCACAAATAAGGAAATTAATATTAAAGTAAGAAAAAGCATCATATGAACAAAACACAAGACATTCCAGATATTTTAATATTACTTTAATATTCCAGATATTTACTTCCTAAAGAACTTTGTTAATCTGATAAATCCTATAGGAATATTTGCATCTAAAAACCAGTTATTCTCATGATTCTCATTTGCACCAATGAACTTTTCACCTGGCCAATGAAATGATAAGACACTCAGGGTTTATTACCATAGAAGCAAATCTTATCTGAGCATAGTTTCTCATTTAATTAGATATAAATTCTCTATTTGTACATACATTTATACTAGTTTCATTTTTGAACTTAGAGGTATTACATACATAAGTTTATAAAATGGCTTGTTTTCCCTTCTTTAAGATGTATGATAATTGGATCTATACAATGTAAATCTGTAAAAATTAATTTAAAATTAATTAAAACTATATTAACTTAATATAGTTAATATAGTTAATAAATTAATTAAAAATTAATTAAAACTATATTAACTTAATATAGTTTCAAGTACTCCTCTAAGTAAATAATGTTGTGTGATATTAAGGTTTCTAAATCAATATTGATACTTGCACTCTTCATTACTAGTGGGCTAGTAGTTGCTACTACATTTCCCTTCAACTTAAAAGTATGCTTTGTAATATTTTTATTTTTATATATTGTATAAAATAAGCAGTGTGTCTTCTACTTTTTTTCTTTAAATACACAAATCAGATAAATAAGCTTTAATAAAAGTTATTTATAAGGAGCATTGTTAGTCCCTGAAAGTTTTTTTTTATTTTGTCCTGAAGATAGTGTGGCAAAAGTTAATTTACATGTATTATATAATCCTTTGTAATTTAACCAAGAGAAATGAAAACGTGTCCATACAAAGGCTGTTTGGGATGTGTGCCATGTTCATGGCAGCATTATTTTTATTAAATAAAAAGTTGAAACAATCCAAATGTTCATCAATTTATAATGGTTAAATAAAATAATATGATGGTGCATTATTTATCAATAAAAAGGAATGAAGCACTGATATGTGCTACAAAGACAACCTTAGAAAATATTAGGCTAAGTGAAAATAGTCATACACAAAAGACCACAGACTCTGTTTATGTATACAGGAAATGTCCAGAAAAGGCAAATCTATAAGATAGCAAGTAGAGTAGTGAATGGTTATCTGGAGCAGTGGTGAAAATGAGGAGGTACTACAAGAAGGCACAAAGGATTTTCATGGGATGTTGGAAATATCCTAATACTGAACTGCAGTGATGGTTGCTCCAGTCTATCGATTCACTTTAAAAACTATTAAATTATTCACTCAAAATAAGTAGATATACAGAATGTAAATTATATCCCAATAAAGCTGCTTGAGAAAAAAAGGCAATGGGTAATACCTGAAAATGTAAAAGGGGATAGCTGACCTTATTTCCATCAACATATACACAGAGAGGCCTCAGCACTATCCCTCAGGGGCCGTTCATGGCTTGTTTTCAGTCACACACTTGATTGAGTAGGATGAAATGCACATGGGCATCACTACCACAATGTGCCAGTACTTCTCTATTTCCTAATGTCATAAGAATGAGTTATAGCAGTCCAATCCCAAGAAATAGCCCCACCATTCCTTACCTCTGAAGTTATCAAACTGCTCCAAACACCTACATGGAAACCTCTTAATTTATCATATAAATAACCATATTAGTTGGACACTTATACAAAAACATCCAGAAAAACCTTACCAGCACATCCTATGGAACTCACCTTATACACAATATGTCACATTACACATCAATAGCATGAGCACCAGACCATGCTGGCATTCCAGTGACTGGTCTTCTTCCCCTCCTTCCCTCTCTCCCTCCTTTCCTTCCTTCCTTTCCTATAAATATTTACTGAATAACTGCATATTTCAAACATTTCTGGGTATGTGACAAAATTATTTGTAATTGTGGAACTTGCAATCATGGAACTTCCATGCATTAGTTTTCTGCTGCCATGCAACAAGATTAATCCAAAGTTAGTACCTGAGAAAATGCACATTTATCATTTCACAATGTCTGTGAATTGATATGAATGACATTTCACAATGTCAGGATTCTGAACACTGCTTAGCTAGGTCTTCTGTAAGGCTGCAGATAAGGTGTTGATGAGGACACACTCTCATCTGAGTTTCAAGTAGAGAAAGATCTCCATTCTACACATGGGGAATGAAGTTGACAAAATTATCCTGTGTGCATGTATGAATATTTTGCAATGTTTTCCAATTTTATATAGAAATGTAATGCACCAATCAAAAAATAAATAAATAAATCAAAGGAAGACTAATAGAGTAGAGGAAGGGGATCAGGAAAAGGGAGATGGCAAGGGAAAGAGGAACTACTAGGAATTAAAATGGAGAAAACTATGTTATATGAATTTATGAATATGTCAAAATGAACCCCACTATTGTGTATGATGATAATGCACTAGAAATTTTTTAATAGGAAAAGATCTACCTTCTTGCTCATTTTTGGCAGCATTCAGTGTTTGATTCCTTGCAAGATGCTGGACTGAGGGCCTCAGTTTACAGTCAACTGTTTTCCAGAGACTGCCCTCAATTTCTTGCCATGTGGCCCTTTTCATGGACACCTTGCTACATGTTAGCTTGCTTTATCAAAGCCAGCAGAGGAGAGAGACTTCACTCACAAGATAGGATTACAATCTTATGTAATGTAAATATTCATGTAATCACATACATCCACCACTTTTGCCATATTCTTTTGATTAGAATCAAGTCACAGGTCCCCATATTCAAAAGTCAGTAGGTGCATAAAGACTTAACTACTGAGTGAAGGGGATCATAAGGACACCTCACACTCTGTCTTTAACAGTCCACATTCTGCCCCTCAGTGAATCATCTTCCCTTGTGCAAAATATGCTCACCATCTCCAAAGGTCCACATTACAGCATCTACAGATTCAAAGATCTTATTATCTAAATCAAGTCCAGGTGCTGAGGAAAGCTCTCTGAGCTGATCTGTCAACCTACAAAATTAAGAATTTATTTGCCCCTCACACCCAACATGCAATGATTTAACAAGTATGTGTTGGGCAGGCCATTCCAAAATGGCTATAGTTAGGCCTCCTTGCTGAGGCTTCTGGTGGGCTGTTTTAGTATGTAGGTGTTCATGAACACCCTGATTCAGAATAAGGACTTAAGGTCATGAGCATGTGCCCACTTGCATAACCTATTGGTAATGTGCCTTCTTGGTCTTGCCTGCATATAAAAAAGTCTTATGGAAATAGTTCAGAGGGTTAAATGACGCTGCAGCTGGAAGCTGAGGGATGTCACCACCTCTGAATAAAGAATGTCTACTATCCCAACTGTGTCATGCATATTCTTCCACTGACCAGGATCCTAAATCTGTTTCCCAAGGTCTGAGCCTCCTCTTGACAATTGGCATAGTTGGCAGGATATTCTGCAGAGGAGAGGCACATTGACCCTGGCAGACAGAAAGGATCAGTGGCCACTGAGCAGCATGTAGCACTCAGTTGCCAAGGTCCTATTATCATGGATTCCTGTGAAGAGTTGGGATATGGTGGATGGGTCCCCATGAGCATAGAGAAGGCAGTTAGCTTCCATTGGCAAAATGGTGCCACTTAGAAGGCAATGAGGCAAGTAGGTTGAACTTCTGATGCTCTGCAAGCAAACATGGACCCAGCAGGTTGGACTGTGAATGGAATGGCAGAAGCCAGGCACTGGCCTATAGCCAAGAAGAAATGTGGCAGTGGTGGTGCAGACAAGATGGAGAAATGGCCTAAGGAGCTACATTGTGTGGCCATTGGGGCCATGGAATGAGTGTTTCTTACAACTTTGAGAGCAAAAACTGATGCATATTTACAAGAGACTGCCAAATAAGGTAAGAGTATGATTGCAAAATAAGGAAGAGTATGATAGCTGGAGGAAGATCTTCATACCTTGAAGAAATTCTTTGGCATCCGCCCATAGTGCTGTTTAAGTCCAAGGAGGAGGAAGACCTGCAAGCCCATTGGTAATGCAGAAAACGAAACAGCAGCAGCTGATGACTCCAATGGGCAGCCACAAGCAGGACCAGCCCAGGTAACCAAGTTCACCAAGATCTGCCTGCCAAGCAGAGTAGGTGGATTTGGGAAAATAATTTTGGGTACAGGCTCACAGATCCTCTGGCTACTTTGTTGTTATACCTGTGAAATTTAGGGGCGAATGGCATTATGTGTAGTGCTCTAAAAATGGAGAGGTTATAAATCCTTCTTACAGCAGAAGTTACAAAATTGACAATGCCATGGAGGTGTTTAGAGGGGCCAAGAGAGCCCAACTGTGCTGGGAGTTGGTAGGGTCCAACAGAGCCTAGATATGCTGGGAGCTAGCAAGATCTGTTGCCTATGTAGATGAACCAGAAACAAGTCCATACTGTGGAGGGAAGGTATCTATACTGTCCAGTGCTTGGTACAATGATAACTCCAGCCATGGCAACTGCCTGTGTAGATGGCAGTGGCTGTGGAGTCAGAAATAGGTACTGTCTGGTTTGATACTAATGAAAAAGTAGTTAGTGAGTGAGCTGGATGATAGTAGAGAGTGAAGCATCCCTTATAGTGATATATACTGACAGTTGTGCAGTGTATTGGGGACAAATTATATGGCAAGAGCTCTGGGAGCTAGGACACAAGGAACAGAAGACTATAGTACATATTATTGGCTATCCCCACATGAGAATGATGAAACAGATGCTTTGAAAAGGGTGGGATGGTTGGGTCAGGCACCTCCCACCAATCTGTCAGCATAGTTACATCTCTACCTACAGTATGCAGGTTTGAAAACTATGTGGAATGTAGTCCAACAATAGGGTCTGCCTTTAACATGGAATGTCCTGGTAGAGACTTACCAAGCAGGTATGGTTTGTGCTCAGGTGTATCCACACCCCAGATGCCTCAGAGCCACAAATAGCCAGGTAATCCATGGATGTGTCCCTTTGATACAATGGCAGGTTAACTATATTGACCCTGTACTGAGGTCAGAGGGGACCATGTTTGCCTTGATGGGAGCTGATATTGCTACAGTTTGCCTGACCCAGTAGTTAAGAAAATCAGCACACTATGATTTGTGCCCTGACAGTATTGATGGCCTTGTACATCCAGCCCATAATAATACAGGGTGATAACGGGCGACTCAGTTACATGTTCAATGGAAGCTGCCTGTCCCATATCACCCACAAGCTCCAGGTATGATAGAAAGATATAATGGCCTGCTTAAGCAAGGACTTAGGACTGCAGTCAACCCCCATTCTATGAAGGGGTAGGCACAGCACTTGTGGGCAGTTGTGAGAACTCTGAATGAGCATCTCCAACAATAGGATCCAGCTCCTGCAGAAGCTTTGCTGCACCACAAAGTAGCTCCAGTATAGGTCCAAGTGATAATGAAGGATGATGTTATACTTCAGCCTGGGTTTTGGAAGCAAGGGAATGTTCTTTTATCTGCTCCCATTGGATTGAATTTAAGTGAAACTGTGGATTGGACAGGGCCCTGGACAATAAAGACTCCCCTGACTTTTGTTGTGGTGATCCTATTAGCCCTATGGGGAAAGAGTTTGGAGTTTGATCTCCTTGTGACACCATGATTTACTAGTGAGTGGCCCCTCAGGGTACATGTGACTTGGCTGGGTCCTACAGATGGAGCACAGAATTTAAAGGGCACATTTAAATATCCCTTTGGCCAATTATTAGTTCCCTGGTTGTCGCAGGATTGCCAGCATCCTGCCAGGGTAGTTTTCTGCTCAGGAGGTGATAAGCCACCTGAGAAAATGAAAGTCTGAAGTAATTAGTGAAGAATTAAGAGCCAGAGCCAGAAATTAGTTTTAAAAAGCAGAGTACCTGATAGGTCCTCCATCCCTGGTAGGAGCTCGAACCAAATGACTAGAAAATGGCTCTGATACTTTATTAAAAGGAGAGTGCATCAAAGGCAGGGATAAAGTTTCAGTGAGTGGGTCTTGCTTCATTGTGTCTTGAAGTCAGCAGGTTGATTGGCATCTTGGCAAGCCACTCCAAGAAGCTGTGTGTCTACGTGGCTCCAGCGGGTCACCCCAACTCCAGTGCAGTGCTGAACCTGCAAGAGCTACTAGGTAGAATATCACATGTACTGGGTGATCTCAAATGAGCAGGAGTACTGCTGTGAGTTCCCAGATACCAGACTTTCCTACCCAGTGGCTTCCATGACGATTTGGTTCATACATAGTAGTTTGTGGATGGCTTCCAGCACCTGGTCCTGGTCCACACAGTGCCTGCTGAAGTTCAGGACCAAGTTGTGCAAGCATGGTATCACTTCCCAGGGAAGTGACCACAGGAAGCCACTATACTTTCCTGGGACTCAAAGCTGTCATATCCTGTCCCAGATGGACGTGATTTACCTGTACTAGTGCCTGTAACTGCTTTGTCCTTTCATCTATAGGTGTATCCTTGCTAATGCCAATGTAAACTGGGCACACATCTATGCCAGAGTAGCAAACACTTCTGCCTGTTGGATATGCACTAAATGAAGTGCCTGTGAGTTCTACTGCAAGACTATCAAGGTGAATCCAGATTAGGTATTTGGACAATTGGACATGATTAGGAAAGACTTTTATTGCCACCTCAATATGAGATTGAACTAGTGATGTTTTTTAGTAATCCTATGAGATGGGGGTTGTCTTTCAGTTGTATGTTATTACAGCTTATAGTTATTGTGGTCTGTGGATGCAGGGCTCTGCCTTTCTCACCAAGGGATCATTGCAGAAGACTTCAGAAGCATAGATTGTATGGTAAGGAATCCTAAAGGGATGGATTATTGGGAAGGGTGGTCCAAAATGTTTTTATAGTTAGGCTCCTTTACCAGTAGGCTATGTTTTTATTATGTAGCCAAGGTCATGAACACCCTGATTCAGCATATGTACTCAAGGTCATAAACATTTGCTTGTGAACATATGCCCCACTTATGTAACCTATTAGTAAGGTGGCTTCTTTGGCCTGAATATTAAAAAGGCCTATAGAAATGGCTTGGGGGTTAAATGTGGCTAGAGCTGGAGGCTGGGGGCTGCCACCACCTCTAAAGAATGTCTATTATCCCAACTCCAACTGGCATCTTCCTTCACCTGCCTGGGATCCCAAATCTGTTTCCCAGGGTCTGAGCCTCTACTAGATGCCATCAATAGACATATAGATGGTAGAACTATAAAAGGTAGAACTATAAAAGGTAGAACTCTAAGGGACAAAGAAGTCACTGTCCACAGAAATTCTAAAATTCAACCTGACAAAAGTTGAGAATTCCCTGTGTAGGTTTCAAAGTCTTTGATAACTTTTCTTAGCTCTCAGGTGCACCCTCTGGGTTCTTGTGCCCTATTAGTTGTCGTGTGTGTGTGTATGTGTGTGTAAAGTGTACATGTTTCACAGCTGAGTACTTTTAACAACTGTGTCCTGCCTGTAAAATTTAGGGAATCCAGCAACTTCTTTCATTCTTTACTCTCTCTGCCCCATTCAGTCTGTTACCATGGTTTCTACTAAAACATAAATATTTTGTGGGTTTCCTGTGAATTTCACTAAGGTTAATTCCACTATACAAAAGTATAAATGCATACATGCTTCCTAGAGGGCCCATAATTTGATTTTTAAAAAGTTTGAGGCACAACCTTGATCTGTTGAAAGGGCCCTTTGTGTGACTGAGCACTACTCCACTCCTTTCATATTCTGGAAGTATTTAATAAAATGTACAGTCATACCCTCATATTTTCCTCTACAGCTTGTATTTGTGATAGGATTGGAGTCATTTCTCAAATTTAGTATCTTTTACCTCTGGGGAGGCTGAACATTTCCTAAAACATCAAGCTGATCTGTTTGTTTGGTTTTTTTTTAAGCAATTTTGCTCTCAATTTATCTCTCTCCTCTTGCATTTTAACATGAACAGAAGGGGAAAAAAATCAAGCAGATTATTAATCAAGATATTAAATATCTCCCTTGAAAATATCCTTAGCTAGATAACTTAGTATATCACTTATAATCTCTTGTTTCCACCTAATTACAAGAGACAATTTGCTAGGCTTTCTGCCTTTACATAACAAGAATTCCCCTTTCTTCAGTTTCCAATAACATCTTCCCAACCTCTTTTTGAACCCTTAGCAGAATCCTTAAAGTACTGAATTCTACTGACAGTCTGTTGTAGGCAATTTAACCTTTCCATATCATGCCTCTCAAAATTTTGCCAGCCTCCACCTACTTTGCAGTTCCAGTTGTTATGGTATCAACCAATTCCTGATACCAAAATCTATATTATTTATCTACTTCTCTGCTGTGGTTTAGATATGGTTTGATAGACCCAAGGTCCATGTATTGACAGGTTGGTTCCCAGTGTGATCATGTTAAGAAATAGTGTGCTTTAAGAGATGGGACCTGGTGAGAACTGATTAGGTTAACCGGGATTTAGCTATCAGAAGGGATTAAGATAGTTAGTTCCTATGAGGATCTGGAGTGAGTTTTTATAACATTGTAATAAGAGCAAGCTTGACCCCTAAATTGCTCTCTGGCTTCCTTTCTTGCTATGCACTCTCACCTTTTCACATACCCCCCTGCCAAGATAACATCCACCATGTGACATAATAGCCAAGGGGGGGTCTTGCCAGAGCCAAGCCAATGCTGGAACTATGCCCTTGAGTCTCCACAACTGTAAGCTAAATAAACCTCTTTTATTTTATTTATAAAGAATCCAGCCTCAGCTATTTAATTATACCAACAGAAAAAGGACTAACATGTATATTCTCTATTACCACAAACTCATTACCTTAAAAAACACATTTATTCTTTCACAGTTTCTATGGGTCAAGAGTCTAAACACAGCTTAGCTGAGTATTCTATAACACTACAATTAAAGTGTAAGACTGGTAGTCTCATCTGAAGTTTCAGAGAAAAAAGATCTACTTTCTTGCTCACATGGGTATGACCAATTTTCAGTAGTTATAGGTTGCCAGACTGAGGATTTAAGTTTCCTGAGATGTGGACTTCTTGCAACAGAGCAGCTTGCTCCTTCAAAGTGAACAAATCAGAAAGTGAGTCTTCTCATAAGACAGGCATAACACCCCTATGTAATGTAATCACATACATCCCATCACCTTTGCCCTATTTTATTGGTTAGAAATATAGTAATGGGTTTTGCTCACACTACAAGGGGAGATACTTGGTTTTCTTGGTGTATACCAAGAGTTAGGGATTATGGAACCACCCTAGAATCTGTCTACCACATACCAGAAGGCGGCTACCCTGTATGAATTAATGGAACTTTGACTAGAATATATTCCCATTTCTTCTCAATCCTCATTCTAGGGTTTTATCATATTTAAAGTTTCTGAAATAATTTTCCCTATTTGTGAAATAATTCTTCCTATCATTACGTCACTGATATATAAAGGAGAGTGGTCAGAGTAGAAAGTATAGTGACTACACAGAAAAATAACATGTGTAAGAGTAACATAAAATATTTTAGAGATTAAAATCATTAAAAAGTTAAAGATTATAATTTAGAGATTTGATCTCAATAAAAAATGGGGGACTTACCATGGCAAAGTAGGTGTCAGAAAAGGGATAAGGATATTGGCAAAAGTGCCCTATTGGCTTTCCTTATTTTATTTTTTTATTTTTTATTCTTTTAAATATTTATTTTTTAGTTGTAGGTGGACAGAATATCTTTATTTTATTTTTATGTGGTGCTGAGAATCGAACCCAGTGCCTCTCGCATGCTAGGCGAGCATGCTACCACTGCGCCATAACCCCAGCCCCAGGTTTTCCTTATTTTAAAATGAACTGGATTGAAGAAAAAATTCCTAAGATTGGCAATAAGGATAAAGATAATTTATACATTTCAAAAATGCTTAGTATTGCTAAAATTGTAAATGATAGAGTCTATAATACTGTAATTGACTATTTTGTTCCCCAAAATTGAGATATTGAAATGCTAATCCTCAGTGTGGTCGAATTAGTAGGTAGTGCCTTTTGGAGGTAATTACACCATCAGAGTAGAGCCCTAAAAAGGGAATTAGTGCCCTTATAAAAAGAAACAGAGGAGAGAGCTTTCTCCTTTCCCCCACCCTTTCTCTGCCATGTAAAGGTACAAAAAAGTCAAAGAAGACAGCCATCTGAATACCAGCAAAAGGGCTCTCACCAAACCTGGTGTCTGCCAGCACCTTGAACTGGCAGCCTGGACTCCCAGCCTCCAAAACCGAGAAACAAATGTTTGCTAAGCCATCAAGGCTATGATATTCTGATGACACGCTGATAAAGCAGCCTGAACTAACACAGATGCCTATATACTCGAGCTTTCAATAATATTTTATTGTTTGTATCTTTTTAGGTCACACAAACAAAAATGTTTTAAAGAAGCAATCTCCTACAATAATCAAGGTAATGCAGGTAACATAAAAGATGATATGAACCTGCTCACCCCTGCCTGAGTGACAAAAGACATGATTAAAGTTAGTATTTTACTGTTAATTATCAAACTAAATTGCTTCTTAGTGTTTTTCAATGCTAAAATGTTAAAAATATTAAATGCCAGGGAATAAATTTTGCTTTGGTTTGGTTTTAAAATATTATTTGAAACCTTAAATAATAACTGTGTCCTGGGTTCTATTCTCAGTGCATTGGCTGATTTAATCCTCACAACAACCTGACATGGGATGTGCTGTTTATTGCTGTTTTCCAGATGTGGTGGTAACCTGTTCAGAGACACTAAGCAACTTGTCTAATTTCACACAGTTGTTATTAGGTAGAGCTCTGATTCAAATCAAGGTATCTCACCTCAAAATCCATACTCCTAGCCATGCCACACCTGCCTCCTTTAGTGAGGGTTCTGTGAGAATTTGAACATTTGACTTATGTTAGTAAAGAGAAATGTTTCTAAACATTCAAATCATCTTATCAATTTGGTTTCTAATGAGTGTGTAGACCAGGTGAGCAACAGCAGTAATTTATTTGGGTAAGCTGGGAAAACAATCAAAAGTATTATACACTAAAATTGTAGACATCAACAAAAGCTCACTTAAATTGAGCATTATAAATGTCAATCTTAAGAGTCTTTATTAAGGAAAAAACAATGATGAGATATGTTTGCTCTTGGGAAGAGGAGAGAATCCAACCACACAAAAAGATGCTTATCTAGTTAAGACTTTTTAATACCAAAACTTAATGTAGGGAGGCTCAAAGAAATAGATAATTGGAACATTTCATTATAAAAATAGGTATTTAAAATAATATTCCTGAAAATGGGGCTGGATTATTTAAATTTGCTAAGAGAAAAATGAAATTTTCTTTAATCTTCTTATATTCATTTTTCATCAATTAATTCAAAAGAAAAACAAACCCAAGATGATTACATGGAGGCAGTGGCAATGATGCCTAGAAAATCCAGCAAATAGTACAAGTCATTTTACATCATGCTTTTATAGATATGCTCCATATTCTGATAAAAGTTATTTGTCTTATGCCTCAGTTTCTCAGTCTTACTACCATGAGGTTGTTTAAAATTTACAATATGTTCAGTATGACTCTGAAGCACCTTATAAAAGAGCCATTTACTATATGTAAGGAATTCTATCCATCTGCACAAACATCCCTCCCAATCATCTGCAAAAAGAAGAAATGAAGAGAGAAAGCCATACTGCAATTTTGATCTCTGATTTTGTCAGCTTTTTCGCTGCTCTGACTAAAAGACCCAACCAGAACAACTGTAGAGGAAGAAAAGTTTACTTAAAGGACTCACAGTTTCAGAGGTTTCAGTCCATAGGCAGCTGGCTCCATTCCTTGGGGCACAGGGTGAAACAGAATACCATGGCAGAAGAGTGTGGTAGAGGGAAGCAGCTCACATGATGATCAGTAAGAAGAGAGAGACTAATTTCAGCTCACCAAATATATAGCCCAAAGGCATGGCCCCAATGATCCACCTCTTCCAGTCACACCCTATCCATCTTCAGTTATGATTCAGTCTCATCAGGGGATTAATTCACTGATTGGGTTAAGATTCTATAACCCAATCATTTCTCCCCTAACCTTATATTGTTTCACACATGAGCTTTTGGGGTATACCTAATATCTAACCATAACAATCTCTTATAAGGGCATTATTGGTAAGCTTGGTAACTTATTAATAAGGAATAAGTTATTGCTTTGGAGATGTCATGAGTAACTTCAGAAATACTTTTGTGAGGCATATTTTAACTACCCCAAACAGTAAAACAAGAAAGCCAAATGAGTATAAAGGTGATTGGAATTGAATGTCCCCAAGTCTCCCAGCCTCCTTTCAAAAATCTCTAATTCCTTCTAGATTCTAGTCTCCATCCCAATTACTGCGAGAATTTCAGTGTATTGCTGTGGATTCTCGAAGAAGAACAGAATGGGAATCTGGAACAAAAGCAAAGTCTCCTCAATCTTTCCCTTCAGTTGCTGCCCTTGCCTCATTCTTTGATGGCAGCTCACTGTTAGCCTTCTCTGGCTGCTGTCCCCCATCCTTATTCTTTTGTCCCACCATGGCCATCATCCTCCCCACTATGGGTACATATTTAAACCAACACAGGATATTATATGTAAATAACTTAACTAAATATGTAATGATGAAAGAGGATAATTATTACATAAAATAGGCAACAAATTTGTTTTAGTCAGCTTTTTGTTGCTGTGACCAAAGGACCTGACAAAAACAATTTTAGAGGAGAAAAAGCTTATTTGGGGGCTCATAGTTTCAGAGGTCTCAGTCCATATACAGCTAACTCCATTCCTGGGGCCTCAAGGTGAGGCAGAACATCACAGTGGAGGGAAGCATCTGGGAACATGGTGCCAGGAAACACAGAAAGAAACCCCACTTGGAAGGGATAAAATATATACCCCCACAAGGCAAAGTCCCTAGTGACCCACCTCCTCTAGCCACATACTACCTGCTTATAGTTAGCACCCAGTTAATCCCTATCAGAGGATTAATACACTGATTGGATTAAGGATCTCCTAACCTGATCATTTCGCCTCTAAACATTCTTGCATCGGTTCACATGTGAACTCATGAACTTTTGGGGGACACTACACATCCAAACCATAACAAACTTCAAATGGATTTCAGACATTATTGTTCTAAAAATTTACCTTCAGTCTTGATCACTCTGGTTATTTCATATTAACCAATCTATTTTTAGGCTTTGCTTCCTTCATGCTAGGACCTTTTTCTCATGAGAATTTCATTTTCTTTTTTCCAGGTCCAATGACAACCAAAAAAAGAGCACAAATTTTAGAATTTATTTTTTCTTTTTTTGATACTGGGGATGCTTTTTGGTTCAGTGGAACCCAGAGGTGCATTACCACTGAAACATGTCCCCAGTCCTTTTTATTTACAGCCTCACTTAATTGCTCAGGCTGGCCTCAAACTTGGGATCCTCCTGCCTTGCCTTCCCAAGTCACTGGGATTACAGGTGTGCTCCACCATGCCTGGCTTAAAATGTAGTATTCTTGAAATTGTCAAAAATTAAAATTTTAGCCAGGACTCCATCTCCATCAATGGAATTGTGGAAGATACCAAGTAGTGGGCTCATGCCTATATCAAAATTTATATTCTCTTATGTTGTGTGCATATTTTAATTTTTTAACATTAGAACATGGAAATGCTTGGGAATTCTGGAGCAACTCTCCATATACATGTGCATGTGGTCTCACATACATATACGCAAGGATCCTATAATAAAGAAAAATCTTTCTCTGGAGGAAAAAGTATAGGATTTGGAAAAAAAGATACACCTGGATTTAAACCCTGACCTTCTCATTTGCTAGCTATGACCTTGTTCCCTCTTAATGTCACTGAATCTCAATGTTAATAATATTATTCTCATTCTGTTATTTTGAGGATTATAGAGGCATGTATGTTAAATGACTTTCCTAAAGGATTTGCACAATAAATAGTTGTCCTTTCTCTTCTAGAGAAGAATGGGAGCCCACAGATACCTGTGATTCCATTACTAATAATTTCTCCATGGCTCTAATGACATTTAGTTTGATAATATCTTAGAAAGCACTTGACCTTTTAAGAGAAAACAATACTAAATGTGTGGCATATTTATATTATTTTAAAAGTGATGTTCCTTTCATTCTTATTTTTGTTTGTCCCAAAAAGTTCCTTTCATCAACTCCATTGTAAAACATTATCAAAAATTTCTTAGTGATCCTAGACTGTGCTTTGGAAAACATTCTGCCTGATTTTACAGAATTAATGTCTTTTTCTAGCCTGAAGTTTACAAATATGCATAAACATAAATTAAACATCTTTGTAATGTGTGGTCACCAAAATAAAACTTGTTTCACTTAGGCCAAACTGCCAAATTCCACGAGACAAGTGCAAATTTAGGCCTTCTTCTAAAATATCTACAGAAAAGATGAGGATACCTAAAGACCTCATGACCTCTAAGACAATGCAGTCACTCTGAAAAGATCTACTGGCTTGGTTCTGGGCTAGGCTTTGCCAAAGAATGCTGTTGCAGAAGCTGCTTTTATACACTTTTCAATGCATCCACACTTTACCTTGGCCAGAAATTATTGTCTGAATGTGCCAACTATAATGGTCCAAAAATTCAATAAATAGAATACAAACACTGAATATCAAATATAAAATACATGAAGCTGATACTGAAATTTTAGTTGGACAAAGAATTCTACTTAAAAGTTAAAGAGGAACTGGTCATAAACATTATATAACACACATACATTCTAGGGACTGTCCATAGCAATTTTTACAAAGAGATCTATAAAAGCTAATACAGAAAAATATGTAAAACAGGTTAACAAAAAAAAGAAATGAAAGATATTGGGAGTAATACTCTAACATACATATTCTAAAAGCAGATAGATATATAAATTTTTAAAAAGGAGAATTTTATAATATTTGAAGTTTTACTTTGTGCCAGAATTTTAAAATAAAATTAGAATTTGTCAGAGCTGAGCTAATATAATTTCAGATATCTGTTATGCTAAAAAGCAATGGGATATCTCATCCTGAAAACTAAGAATAATAAGGAGTTGGACATTTATGAACATGATTAATTCAGTTAACACTCAAAAAGTATTTGCATAATTAACATAAGGCAAAGCCCTTTTAGAAATGAAAACAAAAGAAATCTCGAGAATTTAAATTTAATATAATTCTTATAAATATCACCAAACTACCAAAAACAAATTGTAATTATGTGCCCCAATTTACATATTTAATTTTTTCAGTGAAAATCACAGTTTTGGTGTTGTCAATAATTTTATAATACAAAATGACATTTTCATGACACTCCAAATAAAGTGTAAAATGTTCTATATTCAAATCTTCTGCAATTTGAGAAGAAAGGAATATCTTCACTTGTCAATAGAAATAACAGAAAATCATTAGTAAAAAGCAGCAAGTTCTTTAGAGAAGAGCTACTGATAATTAAAGTAATATTTTTAAAAAGAGAGTATTAAGAGAGTAAGGGAATTAACTCTACTTCTGGTCAAAAAGAGACCAGATTTACCCTCCAACCTGAAATAACAAAACAGTCAGGAAGTATGTAATTATGGTTTTCATGATACTGGTCATCAGGTAGTAAGGGACATTGGTCCCAGAGAAACAAGATAGAAACTAGGTCACCATATTCTTGTCCCAGATGTATTGCCTTGAGATAATTTCCAAGCCATGGAACAGGGAGGAAGAATTCATGCAAAATCCTGTGGACTCCCAGGCAGGGGACTAAGAGGCTGAGGGTGATGGAATTACAAGAGAGTGCTAGAGAAGAAAATGCTGAGCAGAATGAGAATCCTAAGAGCTGCAGAGGGTCCTCCTAAGTACTGATCAGCACCTGCACATGAGGAAACTGAGTCCAAAGAAAGAGCTATCCAGAAGGATTAAAGGTAATCTGGCACAAGGTGTTTGAATAGTTCTTGTTACCCCCAGACAGATTTGAGAACTTCATAAGTTCTATGAGGCTTTAATAGAGTTCACAGAATTGTTTTGTCTCAAGGTGAGAAACAAATAGTCCTAGACTAAATACTTTACTAGTTATTCTTATAAATCTTAAAGGCAAGATGCAAAAGATCTGTTTCCAAGTAACATTAATTGTATCCCAAAATAAACCTCAAGAATAGTGGTAGGAATATAAAAATAGCCAGCACCAAGCAATATAAAATTTTACAATGTCTAGCATCTAGTCAAAGACAACAAGTTATACACACCATAATGACAAGAAAAATCATCCACTGTCAATGTTGATATCAACCAGTTGTTAGAATTAACAGATGAGAATATTAAAACTACATAACTGTATTTCACATGTGCAAATAGTTAACTTTGGAAACACCAAAGATATTAAAACAATCCAAATAAAACTTGCAGATGAAAATAGTGGCTAATATAATTTAAATATTCAATAGAATTCACAACAAATTAGACATTTCAGAAGAACATATTAGTGAACTTAAATACATTATAGTGGGAACTATTCAAAATGACAGGCACAAGGAAAAATAATTTAAAAATTAAAAAGAGTAGTAGTGATGTGTAGGACAACTTCAAGAGGCCTAAAATACATGAAATTGAATGCTCTGAAAGGATGAAGAGAGAGGGCAGAACACAAAAAATAATAGCTGAAAATTTATGAAGCTATTGGAAATTCTAGTCCCACAGATACAAGAAGTCCAATGAACTGTGAACAAAAGAAATATGAAAAGAACTACACAAAGATACCTCATAATCAGATTCTTCAAAACCAGTAATAAAGACAAAATTTTAAATATATACATTATATATGTGCAAATAACATACTAATAGGAACAAAGATAATGATGATAGGAGATTTCTTATAGTAAACTATGCAAATGAAAAGGCAGTGGAGTAACTGGAAAAGTGCTGAAAGGAAAAGGTCCATCTAGAATTCTACATCTTGAAAAAAATAAATTTCCAGAGAAACATATTTTCAGTTTTCAGATATACAAAGACAGAAAGAAATTTCTCATCAGCGGACCTATAGTTTTTTTTTTTTTTAGTTAGGTGTCAATAGACCTTTATTTTATTTATTTATATGGGGTGCTGAAAATTGAACCCAGTGCCTCACACATGCTAGGCAAACGCTCAACCACTGAGCTACAACCCCAGCCCGGCAGACCTATAGCTCAACATAGTACAAGATATGTTAAAAAGAGTTCTTTCAGGAAGAGGGAAAATAATACCAGACAAAAATATGGATCTACACTAACAAATGAAGAAGACTGGATATACAACTATATGGGTAAATGTATGTGAAATTTTTCTTATTTAAATATCTTTAACAGATAATTTACTATTTACACAATAATAATAATATCTCATGATATCTATAACATGTATAATAAAATGCATGATATCAATAGCATAAAGCATTAAAGGGAAGAAATAAAAGTAATATTAACATATAGGATTCTCATACTATGTATTAAATGGAATAATGCTCCTTGAAGGTAGACTGTGATTACTTAAACATGTACAAAATAAACCCTAAAGCAATATTAATAATCTAACAAAGATAAAACAGGAAATGTAAAATTAATGCAAAATATAATGTGCAAAAGGAGGACAAAGAACAGAGTACCTGAAAACAAATGGCAATAAAAAACTAAAACAGCCATATCCATAATCACAGTGAATGTAAGTGGTCTAAAAATCCTCACTCAAAGGCAGAGATTGTCAAATTGGATTGAAAACAAGACACTACTATACGCTGCTCACAGGTTCAAAGCTTTTACTTTTATATGGAAGAAGAGATAACATTCATCACTAATCAAAGGAAAGCTGGAATATTTATGTGAATGCAAGACAGCATACATTCTAGAGAAAAGAATATTACTGAGAACAGAGAAGTTCATTCCATAATGTTAAGGAGTTTAAATATAATGGGGGCACAAGAATTCCAATGTTTTGCATATAATACCAGTTTCAAATTACATGAAGAAAAAACTGATAGAACCATAGGAGAAATAGGCAAATCTACAATTAGATTTATTTATTTCAATACTCTTCTCTCAAAAATCAGCAGAAAAAGTAGCCAGATCAGTAAGAACACAAAATACTTCAACATTATCAACCAAGTGGACATAATTGAAATTGATAAAATACTCCACATAACAATAGAATATACCTTCTCCTCAGTAGTACATGGAATAGTTACCATGTAACTACAATAGTTAACCAAATAAAACTAAACTCAATGAAGTTTAAAGGATTTAAGTTGTTCATATACGTTTCTCTGATCACAAAAAGAATTAAATGAGAAATAAATAATGGAAAGAGCTTTGGAAAATCCTGAAATATTTATTGAATAAATAATACATTTTTAAATATAAAAATGTGTGGGATGGAACTAAAGTAATAATTAGATAGGAAATTATAGCACTAAACACTTATTTTGGAAAAGAAAGGGCTCATATCAACCTCAGTGTTCACATTAACAAACTAGGAAAAGAAGAGAAAATTAAGAAAAATTAAATAGGAAAAAATACAAATAAGAGCAGAAATGAATGAAAACAAAAATACACAAACAATAAAGAAAATCAGAGAAACCAAAGATGAGAAAAATCAATAAAATTAATAAATGACCAGGAAAATAAGAGAGAATATAATCGCCTGTATCAGAAATGAAAGATGTGCTATTACCAGAGATACTAGACACAGTGAAAGGTGAGGACGACTTTTTGTCAAGAAATTTAACAATGCTGATGAAATAGACAAGTTCCTTAAAAACCACCAACTACTTTTCACTGTGAAAAGTAAATAATCTAGAGAGTGCTAAATTGGAGTGAACACACAATATTGTGAAAACTGTCCTCTTCAAATTGAATTCACTATAATAAATTTACTATAAATTCACAATCTTAATACAAATGCTACCATATTTTTAAACAAACTTGTTTCAAAAATTCATGTGAAACTACAAAGACACTAGAATAGCCAGAATAACTTGGAAAAGAAAAAGTGAAGTTCAAATTAAAATTAAAACCAATGCTGCAATGAGGGCGGGCTCATGAGTGTGCAGCCTATGTAGGTGGACAAGGCTTCACTCCTAGAAGTGCCCTGATATCAGAAGTTAAGCAAGACTGGGCTTGGTTAGTCCTTGCATGGAAGAACTAAGTCATCAGATCAGTATAGAGTCCACAAATGAATCCACTTGCATATAAACAACTAATTTTGACAAATATACAAAGTAGAACTGAAAACTATAAAACTTCTAGAAGAAAACTTCAGATAACTCTCTGAACATAAAAGGAATGATTCATAAAAGAAATGAAGATATCATCAAAACTAACAACTTCTGCTCTTTAAAATAAAAGTGAAGGTGAAGACAAAAGACAAAATGGGGAAAAATATAAAGGATTGGTATTGTTATATATAAAGACCTCCCAGAACTCAATTAAAAAAACACAACCCAATTAAAAATTGGTGAAACATATGAATGCAATCTTCTCCAAAGGACATGTACAGATGTCAAATCAATATGTAAAAAGATGTTCAGTGTCATTAATCATTGGGGAAATGCAAATCAAAACCACTATGAATGGTGAAAATTAAAAAGACTTACCACACCAAGTGGTGGTGAGGTGTGGAGCACTTGGAACTTTCATATATTTTTTTAATGTTAAAATGGTACAGATACTTTGAAAACAAAGATTGCAGCAGTTCTGATGAAATTAAAAATATACCCACTTAGTTCTAGGCATTCTACTCCCAGCACATACACAAGTGAAAAGGAAAATCATATGTTCACACAAAGATTTGCATATGAAATTTCACTGTAGCTTGATTCATATTGCCGTCAAACCAGAAAGAACTCAAATCTTCATCAAGTTGTCAATGTATAACTCAATTGTGATGCATCCAGGTAGTGCACAAACAGTTCATAATAAAAGGAATAAACTACTAATACATACAACATGGATGAATCTCAAAATTATTATGATAAGCAAAAAAAAAGTTGGCCAGAAAAGACTAATTTAAAATTCTAGAAAAGGTAAAATTTATAGTCATAGAAAATAGATCAGTGGTTGCTTGGGTGTGGGGCTGTTATATTAACTGAAAGGGACATACAGGAGAGTGGGTAATAGAATTTCTCTATATGAGGACATTGGTGGTTGTGAATTGACTAGATGCATGCATTTGTCAAAATCAATCAAATTACACAGTTCAAATTGTTTACTTTTATATAAATTATACCTCAATGAATGTCACAATTTTTAGAAATTACTTATTAGAATGCTTCTGCTAGGAGAAGCTGCTATTGGTTCACAAGAAAAATACAAAATTCTCTTTACACCTGGAAAGGTTATCTTCAGTCTTACCTAATTAGGTTTGGAGGAGCAAATATTCACTTAGGCACAAGACAAAACAGCAGCTGCAGAATTTCATTTTGTATTCTCGCCCAGCTTTCTTGTTGCATTTTAAACTCTTACACAAAACGAAAACATGATCAACATTTTCAACATCCCTTAACTACTGTCCTTCCATAAATACTTTCTTGTTGTAGGATTGTTGAAAACGTCTTTCTGCAAAACTTCACGAGCATCCCTGAACTTTTGACAAAGGTACCATCCCCCCTGGAAATAATTCTTCCAATCCAGAAGATGGTCTGCTAAACAGCATGCCTTAGAATTTGAACACTTTTTAAGGGCCTCTCAGAGTAGTTTTTTAAATACACTTTATGTAACTAGAATCTATAAATCAAAGGTGGAAGTATTCCCTAATGTTGTCTTATAGCACCTCCTGGTGTTTAGATACAGAAGATTTAAATCTTGGATGCCCAAGACTTTATTTTTCTCTACAGCCAGAGAAATTAGAATTATTCTTCATAGTGAAAAGTGAAAATAAAGAATGAGTAAGTTTATGGATTGTTTACAAAGAAGTAAACAGAGAGATTCTTGGTTTGAATCTTGGTTTTTCAAAAGAAATAAAAATAATACCTACTTACAAGATAGTCCTTACATTTATTATTATTGTTATTGTTATTTTGTTACTGGAGATTGAACCCAGGGGCACTTGAGCTACATCCTCAGTCCTTGTTTTGTTTTGTTTTGTTTTTCTTTTTAAGACAGGGTCTTGCTAAGTTGCTGAGGTTGGCCTCTAACATGTCATTTTCCTCCCTCAGCCTCCTGAATCACTGAGGATAGTCCTCATTTTTAAAATCAATGAACAGATTGGTTTTCAGCAGGAGTTACATCAAAAGTTTCTAAAACAGAGTTTATTTTTAGTTATCCAGTCACCCCTAACCCCACATAGAATATTTTTCATCAAAAGAACAGATCATTACATAAAAACTAGCAAACATAGTCTTCTCATGATTACAGCCCCAAAGGGAGATGAGGGCTTGTCTCATTAAAGTTGTTGTGTGGCTAAGTGGCAAATTTTCAGATGTTTGGTCATGTTTTCTTTATCTTCCTTTGATAAGGTGAACTAAGGAACAACCTCATCTTAGCTCAACATTACCACAGCACGGGGTGGAAAGTATTCTTGGGTCCAAAAGAAAGTTAGGACTGTAAATAAGACAGCCACCCTCATGCTTGGGTTACAAACTATCAACAATAAAAGCTGACTCTGCTTGTGCCATGTAAGCTGGCTTCTATAACACCTGGATCCCTTATCTCAGTCAGGCTCTGGGCAATTATTGGCATGGTGGTCCTTCTCACCAGAAAGCAGATTGTTGGGGCTGAAAACATGCTTCGCAAGGAAAAGAACACAGCCAGTACAGCCTTCCTAACTTCAGGATGAGAAGCTAACGTTAATGCCTTTTTCCTCATGCCTACACACTGACCATTCCATTTTCCCTAGACTTCTGCTAAGGTAATCAACCAAAGTAGGAAATGGGGAAAAAATGCACTCCGTACAATTTGCAGCATCTCAGTGTCTCTGAAATAATTCAGAGGCAGGGTAGATAGGAGAGATGAAAGCTAAAACGTTTTGAGATTATCTGTGAATTTAATTTATCTGCACTAGCCCTCACCCCAATTCCATACAGAGTCAACTGGAGTTCAAGTCTCCCGTATGGATATTGAACAGACAAATGAAAGGGGGAAGGGGGAGCATTTATCATTGTTACATAAAAAACACAGCAGTATGACTGATTTCTCGCTAATGTCATCCATCTGTGGCCAATAGATAGCATATCCTGATAAGCTTGAAATTTTAAAATTCATAAATTTGTTACTTAAAATGCTCCATCACCTGAATACTTTTCTTTTTCTGTTTCTGCTCTTTGTCTATTATTAAAATCCTTTTTTACTCTACCAGAGGAAAATCAGCAGGTGTTTTTTAATTATTCAAACTCCTCTGGAAACCAAATTACCTAATGTAATTACATCTGAGATTTTTAAAAAGTACTAATAAAAGCCATTCGCAACTCTTAGGGAATTTGACAGATGTATTTGCTATTTTGTAAAGGGAAAGAATTGCCTTTTCATTTTGACATATTTTATTTTGTTTTGCATAAAAATTGCAGAGCAACAATCAGAAAAAGATGATAACATTTATCTTAGAGTTAAAGCATGCTGTTTTCAGTCATATAAATCCTATCCATGAAAATCCGTTTTGTTTTGCTATCGTTTTACACAACTGTATATATAATGAGGGTTTCCCATGTTAACTGTGGTACAACAAATAATTTATTCTTACAGGAGTAAAAGAACATCTTATAACTGAAACAAAACAGATACAGGTGAGAAACATAAACAGACAAGCAGGCCATGAAAGAATGCACAGTTGCTGCTATGAAAGAGCAGTCAACAATTAACTATCTACTTTGCATGTTTTAAAAGTTTTATTTTCTTTTAGAAAGCCAGAATTTTATGAAGCTGCTTTTCCAATTATCCTCTGATTTTGAATAAATTGGGAGGTGTTTTGGATGGGAAATTTAAGTGCAGCTGTTCTGATATGAAAACCTCCTCAATTTCATACTTGAGCCAACCAATAAAGAACCCATCAACCTTTTACAACTTCAGAAAAACCCTCGAGCTAGCATTTATGCCCGCCTCGATATGTAAAGGCTGCACTTGGCTGGGATTTGACTCTGGGGAAATTATTCTGAAAGGAGCAACTTAGGAAGGTATAAGCACACAAACTTACAACAGCAAAAAAACATTGGCTTTACTGGTACAGCGAAAGAACACCTGCACATTTCTCATGGCCCTCAATGATGATCTATGTGTACCAACAAAGCACACAGATTCTGCTTTTTATATTAGTGTTCCTGCAACTGACAACAAAATCCTGTTTCAAGAAGCTGAAACGAGACATAAAGTAGGGCTCTTATGATCCAAACAGCTCACAGAGAGATAAATATAAACTGTGCTTCCAAACACATGCCTTAAAATAATTCATAGTATAAAACCTCTAGGGTTTATCATAAATTGAACCATTTATTTTTAAAGTTAGTCCCTTTTCTTCTGAGAATTGTTATTTCTAATTATACAATTTAATTGATTTGCTCTCCTTTTTATGTCTCATTTAAGATTAAAATTCACTCACCTCGATTACTGCCTTCACAAAGCACTGTATTTTGGTGTTTAGCCAGCTTCTCCTCATAAATATATTTATTTCTCCAGCTGTTCTTATATTGGCCAATTAAAGAGGCTCCTTGGATGCTTCTAGGTTATCTCTAAGAACTGATACACACAACTGTGATC
This sequence comes from Geosciurus inauris, assembly GCA_004024805.1. NCBI lineage: Eukaryota > Metazoa > Chordata > Mammalia > Rodentia > Sciuridae > Geosciurus > Geosciurus inauris. Next base: position 121,463 of record PVHX01001887.1, read on the forward strand.
ACACTTAACTGAAGCTACTGTTAGAAAGTCCTGTTTGCACCATGTGTAAGTTTCAGAGACATTAGCCACAGACACTGGTTCTCAGTGCTACCCCATGGCAAAATTGGTACTGCTCTTCAGCAAAATGTAAGGGGAAAAAAGGAGAAAAGTGAGACTGTCATAATGCAGAACACATTCAATCAGTTATTCAATTTGGGAAACTATTCTTGATTCTGAGGATGTCTTTCAATTTTTAAGTTTTAATTTGTTTAAATGAAGGTGATTGCATATGGTAATTGTTTTTAAAGGCCATACTTGGCACAATAAAAATGTTATATGAATTTCCAGGTTCTGTGAATTCTTCAGCATTTGAAATTCAAAAATCTAGATTTTTGATGAAGTTCCATGACCTCCAGGATGTTCCAGCAACAAAGCAACAGGTAGTAGTGGTGTAGGCTAGCTTGCCTACAAGTCTTCAGATAGGAGTTGAATTGAGAGCATTCAATATTTATAAAAATTAGTTTTTCTATCTTATTACTTCACTCATTATTTTTGTCTCCAAAATCTTGTGTTTACTATTCTTTTCCTCATCAATTTTTTTAAAAATATATATATTACAAAGTTAAATTTCATTTTATTTTTGGTACTCCCAGATCAATATCCATGAGTGGAATTAAAAGAAATGAGTTTAAAAGTTTGGTAGAACGGTCAGAGAAGCCTCAATACCTCAGGCTCAACTTCCCCAGAGAATCACCAGTCCTCATTAAAGTTCTTCACTTTTTCTGGACAATGGCTCATCACCTTTCCTGCACCTTAGATTCTTCCTCTGAATGGAGTCTCTACAAATCCTTACCCCCCCCCAAGAGGATGTGAACTGAGGTTTACCTTTTAAAATTACTGTGATTGGTTTGATAGTATTTTAATTCCAAGTAGCCTTTAAATGTTCTGCAATTTAAATGCTAAAAAGGAAAATAACAACTGTCAGGGATGACTTCCCACAGGTGGAAGCTTGCCTAGTCTTTTGAGGATTATAGGTAGCAGGATCATTAGGGAATATGGAAATTATTGAACAGTGATAGTTAACATAGGTTTCTCCATAAACTACACTTTATGCTGATGTAATTGATAGACTTATATATATATACCTACATTGTATCCACAAAGGCAAAACACAACAGGAAAAATTTACATCATCAGTATTTCATTACATCTGTGGCTATTTCTCTTTGTTTGCTTTTGTCTCAGGAGATAGCATTTTAGCTTTTGGATCCAAGTGTTGCACATTCACTAGCTGGATTTCCTCTGTTATGCAATTCTCCAAGTAACCTCCATTAATCTAGATTCTCAAGGGGCTCTCGGGCTATTAGATCCCTTAAACTGAAGACTTGTTCTTTTATATGCTTCGCAGAAAATGCACATTGAACTTCTATCTTATCCACAAATTGGAGAAAGATGTTGATTTAAAACAGGTATATATGTAATTTGCTTGTTTTTGAAAAATACTTTGTTGTTATCATCAGCTTATTCACAAAGTGCTAACATTTTAAGCAGTGGGAAAGCAAAGAGTGTTGTGCACAGATTTTACTTACTCCCCCATCCCCAAAAATCTAAATAAAAAGCATACATTGTTGTCAAACGTAATTTCAAAACAAGTACCTACGTCATCTCCCTTGCCCTGAAATTCTGCCCTATTCTCTCTCCTATGCCAACCCTAAGAGAAATTTTGGAGATCCCATTATTTTTATTAGAAATCCATTTTTAATTGAAAATACAAAGATAATCTTCTCTTTCAAAGTAAATAAGAGCCAGCCTGGTAAACTGAAAAAAGGACTGGCCTACCATAGGAAACTTCTTTCCACATGTAGCTGGGTCCCTAACAAGCTTGGGCAAGTCCTTCTACCTCTTCAGGTATAAATTGATTCTCTCCCTTTAAGACTGGATAACAATAGCCAGGTTTGGGCCACATAGCTGTAGTTCCAGCTGAGACTGAGACAGGAGGACCACTTGAGCCCTGGAGTTTAAGACCAACCTGGTCAATGTAGAAAAATCTTATCTCAAAACAAAAAATGAATAAATAAATGAAAGATAGAGCATTTGGTAGATAGACTCAAGAGTCCACATCTGTTTTTAACCTTTTCAATGATAAAATTTTAAAAATCTAGCAGAATATTACAAGTTAGTATATGAAGGAATCTCCAAGAAAACTCAGCTTCGATAGATGGTATTGCTTATTATCAAACTGCACTCTAACAAAATATAAAAATACACGGACAGAGAAAGAAGAGGAGAGGAAATTTTAAATAAAACACTGGATTATACAAGAATCTTAAAGAATCTTAAAGACTTCAAAAACAAATGACTTGGTGATTTTGTGCAGTAACTTCTGATACTTGTCAAGAAGATATATTTGACATGTTCACTGAACAGACTTGAGAACACCACTGGCAATATCAACTACATAGTACATAATTTGCACTTGAAAAATAAGAGACACGTCTCCTGGAAAACCTATTACTTATCATAAGGATAATAAGCCAAGTGTATATAAAGTGAAAGAGAAGTTTTTGAATCCACCATCTGAGGCTAAGAGAGTGAGTCAATGGTGGGGTCCACAAACTGAAGCCCTGGGCACAAAGGATGGAAAATACCCTGGGTCAAAGTCCATGTTTGTCAATAAAGAGTCTTCATAAATAGACCATATATAAATAGCAACCTGCAAGTTAGGAAGTGTTTATATGAGGGGAAACTTACAGAGTTGTGATGCTCAAAAAATACTCCCTAATATAAACCCTTACCTCTAGATAGGGATATCTTTTACCCATCTCAGAAATATGGTTTTCTTGGAAGTCCCAGGGAAGAGATTCTACATTCTCCCCCAACAGAAGATTTTAGCAGTTTTAATTTGCAATTCTCCATAACTTGCTATTTCTGTGTCCTTCTCTTTGAGAACAATACTACCCTTTATCAATATTATTTTTCAAATCTATTGGGATAATATTTGTTCTGAATGCTAGTCCTTTATCTGCTGCTAAACAGCTATGTGTTCCTCTTAACCTCTCTAGGTTAAAGTGAAAGCTTTGGCTTTATAATTTTTGAAATTATTTTTAACCTTTCCACTGTAAAATAAAATGAATAGAGAAAATGCACATTTCAAAATAGGTAGCTTCTTATAGTGACCTTTTCAGAAATAAAGAAAGAAATCAAGAGAACAACCACACTTAAAACAGCTACAAAGAATATAAAATATTTAGGAAGGAATTTAACCAAGAAGGTGAAAGACCTTTAACTGAAAACTATTAAAGCACAAGTGAAAGAAATTAAAGAAACAAATCAATGGAAAGATGTGCTGTGCTCATGGACTAGAATGATTAATATTGTTATGATGTCCATACTACCAAAGTGATCTACAGATTGAATACAATCCCTATGAAAATTTCTTTTTAGTTTTCATGGAAATGGAAAAAGAAACCCTAAAGCTCATATGGAAACATGAAGAAATATCAACTAAAGCAATTATGAGCAAAAAGAACAAAGCTGGAGGCATCATCACACTACTTGATTTCCACCTATAAACAAAAGAGTAAAACAGCATGGTACTGACACAAAAATAGACACATTGACCAATGGAACCCAATGAACAGCTCAAAAACAAACTCATGCATGAATAGTGAGTTTATGTTCCCCAAAACTACAAAATGGAAAATGGACAGTCTCTTCAATAAATGATGTTGAGAAAAGTAAAAATCCATATGCAGAAGATAAAATGGGGCCTTTATCTCATATATACAAATTAACTCCAAATGGATTAAATATTTAAACCTTAAAGCTGAAATAATAAAACTACTATGGGAAAGTACATGAATTGTCCTTTCAATTATTTTTCATATTTGACCCCAAAAGCACAGGCAACAAAAGCAAAAAAAAAAAAAGGAAAAATACGGTCACATCAAAATAAAAAGTTTCTACACAACAAAAGAAATAACAAAGTAAAACACAACATATGGGTTGGAAAAAAACATTCCCTATTCATACGCTTGCTAAGGGTTAATATCCAAAATATATTAGAAACTCAAATGATATTAAAGGGCATGAACATAACCAACCAAGAAGAACTGAGACATTCCTGACAATACTATAGCCCCTACTCATAGTCCTAATTACATATAATCCTTATTACACATGAAATATATTCAACCCTTACAAGTCTCCAAAACATATCTTATAATCGGATAACATCAGGCTTGAAATCAAGACCTTGTGATATATGTTAGGATCTGATACACGTTCCCTGGAATTTAGATTCTGAGAGGGAAATCAGCACACAACATGATTATTAGTAGTACTCTTAGAATCAACACTTGTTGAAAGAATGAAAGAAGGAATGTACAGATGGAGAAGATGATCTGTGATTCAGTCCTAAGAAACAATTCTGACTCTCAAAAATCACATGCCTGGATATATCATCCAAACTTCAAAAAACCAGAGAAAAAGAGAAAACCTTTAAAGAAGCTAGAGGAGGAAACCACTCAAGCAGAAGGCAAATTTATATAGGTAAAAACCATAGATGTATGGGAAAAAAAGGGGGGAAAGAGGGAAGAGATGAAGTGAGTTAAAATAAAATATTTTTTTCTTAATTAAACTGTTTAATTGTGGTATTGGGTAATTATGGCAAATAGGTGAAAAAAATGACAGCAATGTGAAAGGGACAGGAGGGACAAACGGGGAATACTTTGTTATAAAGCACCTTCACTTGAAGTGGCCTAGTGTCGTATGAAAGTGGACTTGCATTAATTAAAAATGCATATTGGAAACTCTAGAGCAATTTCTAATTTAAAAAGGAAGTATAATAACTATACTCAGAGAAGATATAAAATGAAGTCACATAAATTCTCAACTAAAACAGAAGCAGAAGGAATAATAAATGTACCAAACAGAAAAGTTATCAACTTTGTAGCTTAAACTAATATATCAATAATCATTTTAAATATGACTAGTCTGAATGCATGAACTAAAAGATAGAGATTGCCAGAGAAGATAAAAAATCAAGTCTTGGTTTATGATGTCTACAGAAAACTCATTTGCAATATGAAGACTAAGGTTAAAAGTAAAGAGATGAAGAAGGACATACCATGCTAACATGAATCAGCAGAGAGTGGCAGTGGCTATATTAATGTTAGGGAAAGCAAACTTCAAAACAAAGAAAATAATCATTTAAATGGAGACACTGCATAATTATAGAAGAGTCAATTCTTCAAGAAGATACAATCTTCAAAGTGTGTGCACCTAACAACATAACACTAAAATACATGACCTATACAGATAGAAAATACAAAAATTGATAGAACTAAAAGAATAAGCAGATGAACACACTATTAGAGTAAGACTTTAACATGCCTCTTTCATCAATTAGTAGCTTAAGCAGGAAGGAAATCAGTGAGGATATAGCTGACCTGAATTATCAATCATCAATCAACTTGATCTAACTGATATTTATATAATATTCCATCCAACAACAGCAGAATACACATTCTTGTAAAACTTGGAACATTCACCAAAGTAAACTACTTCATAGGCCATAAATCACACATTTAAAAATGTTAAAGAATAAAAGTCATACAGAATATGTTTTCATACCACAACGGAATTAAGCTAGAAACCAATAACAGAAAGACATCTGGAAAATCTCCAGATATTTGAAAATTAAAGAGCATAATTTTGAATAACCCATGAGTCACAGAAGACATCTCAAGAGAAATTTAAATATATTTTGTAAAAAAGATGCCAGGATATAAGGTCAATGTATAAAAGTAAATTGCTTTTCTATATATCATCAGCAAATAACTGTAGTTTGAAATTTTAAAATAATACAATTTGCCATCACACTTAAAAAGAAAAAGAAATACTTGAGCTTATAAATCAATAAAATATGGACAAATGAAAATCTTTAAAGCACTAATAATGGAAAGAAAATCAAAATAGATATTTCATGTTCATGGATTAGAAGTTGTCAAGATGTCAGTTTTCCCAACTTTATCTACAGAGTCCTTAGATGACAGACCTAAATTACAAAATGCAAACCTATAAAACTTCTAGAACAATCCACAAAACATTGTGTTTGGTTATGAATTTTTAGACCATATCTATGAAAGAAAATATTGATGAGTCTAATTTATTAAAATGTAAAACTACTACTCCATGAAAGGCACTGTTAAGAGGACCAGAAGACAAGCCACACACTAGGAGAAAATATCTGCAAAGTGTGTGTCTGCTTAAGGACTTGAATCTAAAACATATAACAATTTTTAAAACTCAGAAATCTAAAACAATACAATTTTTAAATGAGCAAAAGATACAACATACACCTCACCAAAGAAGATATACAGATGGAAAATACACATATGAAAAGATGGTCAATATCATATGTCTTTGGGGAAATGCAAATTAAAATGATGACCTACCATGACCCACTTATTAGAGTGACTAAAATAAAAAAAAAATTGACAACCCAATTGTTGGCAAGCATGTGGAATAACAGGAACTCTCATTCTCTGCTCCTAGAAATGTAAAGTGTACAGATACTTTGAAAGTCACTTTGGAACAACCTTACAAATCTGAACATAGTGTTATGCAATTCTGCAATTGTATCACCAGGTATTTACCCAGTTGATTTGAAAACTTATGTCTAGGCAAAACCTACATGCAAATGTTAATAGAAGCTGTATTTATAATTGCTAAAAACTAGAAGCAACCAAGGATGTTTTCCAATAGATGAGTGATTAAAAAAAAAAAAAAAAACTATGGTAAATCCATACAATGGAATATTATTCAGTGATAAAAAGAGTTATCAAGCCACACAAAGACATGGACAAAACTGAAATCATTGCTAAGTAAAGAAGATAATCTGAAAAACCTACATGTATATGATCCCATGTATATGACATTTTGTGATAAATTAAAACATTAAAAGACAATGAATATATCAGCCATCGCTCTTTGTGTTTTTGACTCTTATTTATTTATCTCTTTGCAGTGGTAAGGGATCATACCAAGGGCCTCAAGCAAGCACTCTACCACTGAGCCACATCCACAGCCTGTGTGTCAGCCATTGCTAAGGGGAGGGGGAGGGGGAGGGTTAAGCAAGTGACACACAGAACATTTTTAGGGCAATGACATACAGATACTGTAAAGGCGGGAATGTGATACTGTGTGTTTGTTGAAACCTTTAGACTTTTACAGCACAAAGAGTAAACTTTAATATATGAAAATCTAAAAATCACTTAGGAGTTCAGGGGACCCCAGGATAGAATGTACATTATGACAAAAGAATCTAACCATGTTATAGTGGTCTGAAACAACTGCATAGGAGAGGAAGAGCTGCTGATCTAAGTAACTTTGGAAGGGAGTGGAGTCCATGAGTGTATACATTAGATCTGTATTCTGGTTAATAAACTTGTTTCCCACAGGGGTACAGTTGAAGAATTTAGAAACCACTGTACCTATATACTAGAACTGAACAGCTAAATAAATAGATGGCAAATGGTACAAGCCAAATTTCTTACTGCTGGATTAAGAGGTGTAGACAAACAAGAGAAAGCATCTGGAATTATCCATGGCATGATGGATTAAACATAAATATGAACTTGTATTTTAGCTTAATCTAGACACATAGTGTTACATATAAAAATTGTATACTTACATCTAGATCAAAAGTTGTCAAACACATTTCCTTGCTCTATCCACTGGGAAGGCATAGAAATAAAGACATCCCTAGAGCAATGGCCATCCCTAGCTCCAAGATCTTGGTCTCTAATATCATTCTCCAATAAAAGGAGCTAAAACTTCCTGAAGAGTTGGCAGTTCTGAGGCTGGCACAGGAAATACATAAGATGAGCCTGGAGTATTTTCTAGTGTCAAAAAGTAAAGATGTGCTAAAACAAACAAAAACTCCACGTGCAATGATGGAAGTATATTAAGGGATGCAGAAGCTAAATGAATGCCCTCCACTCACCAAATATGGAACAATTCGAGCAACAGAATAAAGCATGGTGGAATTATAATCTGAAGTCTACTTATGAACCCATTCTAATGTAATCATTGACTGAATAAACAAAGGGAGAAGAAGAAACAAATATCCTATGCAGAAGAATTCCAGATAATTTATGCAGATATTCTTCTTTCAGGCAAGGAGAACTCCCCACTTGTTAAATATTAGCTTTGCACAGGTACATATTTCCAAAGAATACAGTATGCTAGGCAAGCAGGGGCTACTGTGAAGAAACCTGACCAACACTATCTCAGCCAGATGATCAAGATTAGCATCAATAAGTCATGTTGATAGTATGAGATCTTCCTCCCAAACCCCCACATCACTGATCTGACTGTGAGAAAAACATAAATACAACAATGAGGAAATACATCTTTCTTACTTATCAATATTGCTAGTAATCCTGGCATAAGCAAGAGACCTTGACCTTCAGATGGAAATATTATGTAGATTTCTAGTTCTCGTTCACTTGTATTCCTCATCATGCTTAGAAAAACATTTTCAAATAGTTTCTTATTTGGTACACATAACCACATGATAAGAAGGCAGAGTAGATATTGGTAATGCCATAAACTACATTGAATTTGGACAACAGGGAATTGGGGATGGGGGGAGAAGACAGAAAATAGCCATGGAATTAAACACATAAACAAGAAAATAAACATGTGTATGACAGGGAGATTATGAGAAAGACGGTCTGATAATGTCAGATGGAAGTCACTGCTCTCAATTTGAAAAAATATTTGGTTTTTAACCAAATGCTGAATGTACTCATTGATAAGTGGATGCTGATCCATAATTTGGGGAAGGACATGGGAACAATGGAGGAACTCTGTTCACAGGGGTGCAAGGGGGGAGCGGGCATGGGGACGGTAAAGGTGGTGGAATATGATGGTCATCATAGCCCTAACTTTATGTATGACTGCATGTATGTTGCGATTCTACATCACTTACAACCAGAGATGAAATGTTATCCTCTAAAATAATAATAATAATAATAAAATTTTAAAATTTGGGAAAAAAATTGGTTTTTAAACCTTAAATGGAGTCAGAGGGTAGTGGCCAACAAAAATGAGTGAAAGCCTACTCACTCACACACACACACACACACACACATCCTCTTATGAAAATCAAATGGAGAAATGGGAAAAGAAAACAAGTTAGATTTCCAGTCAGACTTTGACATTTTTTTCAAGGACATATCTGCCCTGGTGGGGACAGAAAGAACACAAACTCTTAAGGAAGAAAGTCCTTGCTTTAGATCCAATTCTTCCAGATACCTGTGTGACCTTGGGTATTCCAAACCTCTGTGTTCTGATTACCTCATTTGAATAATGAGGAAATAATATGTATTTCTGGGGCCTGTAGAAGAGGTGAAAATGACATGGAATATACTTGGACAAAGGTTATTTCTAAAGAAAGCTCAGCACCCACAACACTCTGTTAAGGTTCTTGGACGCATTTTCTCTCAGAAATTCAGAAATTGCCCCCAAGTTATGGGGAAGACTTACAGAGTCACTCACCTTTAGTAATTCCTTCAGCCAAGACAAAGGCTATCCTGAAGGAACAACCAGAAATTGCTTAGTTTCTTCCCTTGTCATACCAAGAAGAGATGAGGCAAAAGTGAAAAAGAGGCCACAAAAATGTCCTACCATTTTGACCAGGGCTTGTCCTTGCTGAGCATCCCTGAGGGGGCTGCAGATCCTGTACTGATTTCTAGATTTACCACTAAGGACTTGAGTCCTTACTTGGTATCTTGGTTGCTTACTTGGTATCTGTCTCAGTGGGAAAATGAGAGTCTGGGCTAGTTTGCTCTATTCCATTTTAAAAACATAAATTGGTCGATATTGCTTTCATAAATTGTATTAAATTATTCAATATCTTCCTATTAAAAAAACCCAAACTCCTTGGCCTTCAGGCATTGTATAATTTGTCATATGCCTTTGTCTTCCTCTTCAACTTTAATTTGTTCCATCCTCCTTCTTTCTCCAACCACAAACCGTTCTCTTTCTGTTCCAGGAATACTCAAGCGTGTTCTGCCTTGGGAGCTTTTCACAAGCTCCTACTTCTATCTGAAACACCTTTCCTTCCCTCTCTTCTTTGCCAATGCCTATTTCTTCTCAAGTGTTCTAAGACTCCTCAGGAAAGTCGCCCCTGTTCTTGCAGCCTAGGTTAGTCCCATTTTTATACACATTATAACATATCACTTTTCCACCTATAAAGATACAGTTTTTATGAGGTTGTTTATATCTGTAACCTCTATAAGCAGGTAAACTCTTTAGCATAACGAACACTCTCTGTTTATTGTTATATCCACAATTCCTAAAACAAAATAGGCATTAAAATATTGTTATATTTTAATAAATAAATGAAACCTCTTATTTATACATTTTCCTTTCTTTTTTCTTTCTTTCTTTTTTTTTTTTTTTTTTTGTACCAGGGATTGAACTCAGGGGTACTTGACCACTGAACCACATCCCAGCCCTATTTTATATTTTATTATATTTTATTTAGAGACGGAGTCTCACTGAGTTGCCTAGTGCCTCTCTGTTGCTGAGGTTGGCTTTGAACTCGCTATTATCCTGACTCAGCCTCCTCTCCTTCCTTTTTAATCCAGTAGAGCTAGTTGCTGCATATGGATCTGATCTCCAGGTTTAGAACTTACACCAGACTAGGCTCTCTTGATGTCTTTGCATAGTGCCCAGGATCGATCTAAGGCAACATTACAAAAGTAGCAAAGCTTTCCTCTTTTAGAGTTCTTTGCCTGCCTTAATCACTTCCTTTCACCCTCAGGTAGCCAGTGCTCTAATCCAGTGAAGAAGTAATTGCATTTCTAAAAATGACCCTTAGTTCTTACTAAATAATGGACTAATTCCATCCAGAGGCCCTTTTAGTAGCAGACAGTACATGCACATAGTAGAACTGTTTGCACCAATGACAAGCAGGGAAGAAAGGTAATTTTAGAGGGAGCTTTTTCACAACCCTCAAGTAATGGTACAGAGTCCTGCCTACTCTGCCTTATTCTTTGTTTCATTTCTTCATTCACTGCCACATATTGAGCACCTATGACATGAACAGTTTGTGCAGGACTAGGAGACATACCAAGATTAATAAGATTCAATCATCTTCAAATTCAGTCTAACAAAAGACAGAGATACTTGGATAAACAATTACAATATACTGCCAGTTATTAATTCATTCAACAAACATTTATTGAGAGCTTATTGCGTCAGGAACCATGCCAGGTGTTGGGAAAACAATGATGAAAAGAAATATTCTTGCTCTCAAATGAGTTATAGCATAAAGACAAACATACTCACAAGCAATTATCATTAGAATATATGGCTAAGACCTCAGAGAAGTGAGAAATAATTGCCTGATGTAATTATTTCAGCAACTCAGCTAATAAAGGCAAATTCCATCCTCAAGAATATTTTGCTGTTGGTCTCTTTAATAAATGGCAAGGAGACAGGAGATTTTTCTTTCCAGAAAGAAACAGAATACAATATAAAGGGAAAATTATGATGATGGAAGACAAAAGAACCTATAAAATACCAGGAAAGAAATGTCAAAAGGATAAAAGGCTAGAGTAAAAGCACACTTAAACTTTTAATAAGGTCAAATGGGAACCAATTAAAAACAATAATACTTTCTCAATTCAGTCTACATATAAAGGGCTGATAAGGTCCTTGCCACCTCGACACTGGCTCAATTCCCTGCCTCCAGGCAGTACTTAATTTCAACTATTCTGGATCTTGACGGTGATGTTCCACCTATAACCCCTGGATTCTTCCCAATAGCTTTAGTTTTACCAATTAATCAAACATACTTTTTTAAAAGTTTGACAGAAGAAATAAACAGAACCAGCCTCTATTTGTAATTCATTGCCTCTTCTAGAACTTCTCAGAGGTACTATCTAGTATAGAACTTGGTCACGCACACCATGACAAGGACTATTCCGAACACATGAAGATTATCCTTTCATCTTGATTATGAGATATCAAGAAAGATAGAATGTAAGTACATAAAACAGGGAAGTATCTAAACTTTGTTTTGGTATTTTGATGCAATTACATTTAGTAAGAATTTGAATTTCTTTGTGCTAAGTTTACAAATAATAAAATGTATGATATTTAAAGTCCTTCTCAGGATTAATAGTCTATCAATCTATATATTAATCTATATATTCTAAAATTTTATTTGACCTTAGAAAGGAAAAAAAAATAACAACTGTAATGAATACTTTGATGCTCTGCTCAGATCCTACCTGAAGGCCCATCCATTCTTCCTTCAAGGGGTTTTGTGCATGGAAAACCCTCTCTCCTTGTTATACTTCTTGAATGTTTGATTTATTAAATCATTGCCAATAAAATTTTTAGATTAATTTTTCTTAAATATTTTAAAATTTATGATAAATTTAAAGAAATGTCCTTATACAATTCAGAATATACCTATTGATTTAGAATAGACATATTGATTCCTTTTAACACCTCAAACATTTTAATTTGTAGACAAAATATACAGAAATTCGATGTTCTCAAAACATACTACTGTACCTAGCCTTAAATTTGTTCTAGAACATTAGCAACCTGTGTTTGGCCTGGTGTGGTGATGCACACCTGTAATCCCAGCAGCTCGGGAGACTGAGGCAGGAGGATCATGAGTTCAAAGCCAGCCTCAGCAAAAGTGAGCTGCTAAGCAGCTCAGTGAGACTCCGTCTCTAAGTAAAATACTAAATAGGGCTAGGGATGTGGCTCAGTGGTCAAGTGCCCCTGAATTCAATCCTTGGTACAACAAACAATAAAAAAAACCTGTGTTTGATTCATTTTCTTTATTATTTTGGTACTTCCTTACATATTGCCAGTGTCATGGCAACATTAATGCTAAAACCATCCCAGAGTACAGTATTCCTATCAAATCAAAAGTATAAGAAGCACAAATCTCAGAAATCAAAGTTTATAGAATCTAGATTACCAACCAACTGATCAGGACTTTAAAGATCATTCAGGCTTTTACAGTTATCATTAAAGTTATATTGAGATTTTTGTAACCATGATTTTCAATTTTCCTTATTTTTCTATAAATTATGACTACCCTCAAAATGAATGGCCTTCAGATTCATGTGGTTGGTGGGCAATAACACATGTCCCACTACAGTAACATTCCAATATATATATATGCAATAAAACTTCAGTAGTGTGAACCCCCAAATCTTGGTTTCAAGATACCATTAGCCAATAAAAGAACAAAGGCTACTTGGAGAAATGACTAACCTCAAGGATGGGGAAAGAAAGTTCAAAATGAGCATAGAGTATCTTATTATGCTGGTAAGTGAAGAAATTTGCTCAAAAAAAATGAAAGAAATACCAACTAAGACATATAGAAATAATGAAAAAAGAACTAGAAAAATGTTTCAATCATGTGGTAATAATTGATTCAGATAAGAATCATTAATGGTTGCCAAAATCTTGTAAAATCTTCTTTGGATACCTACATACTTTCAAGGTATCGCCCCATAGTTTATTTGATTTCAAAGAGAAAATGGTACATTTATAGTGGAGAGGTACAACAGATAACAACTTCATCATGCACTCAAGTTAATATTAGTCCAAATTGATGTTTTTTGATATGATTCACAGAGACAGAGAACACAACATCACATACAGAGACCTCCTGCCAAAAATGTCCAGCCCAAATTGACATTAGGAAACAGGCACATACAAACTGAGACTCATTCTACAAACAATTGATCTGTATACTTCAAAATGTTCATATTACAAAAGCAAAATTTACAGGAAATTTTCCAAATTAAAAAAGTTAAACTCGTATGAATTAAATGTGATCTGTGATACTTGCTTTGGTCCTAGACTGGAAAAAATTTGTTACAAAAATTTTATTGGAGCATAGCATAAAATTTCAATATGGATTTTATGTTAGATGATGATATTGTATCAGTGCCAAGTATTATAAATTTAATAACTATGTTATAGTTAGGCAAAATAATGTCCCTGGTTTTAGAAAATGCCTATTGAAATACTTTGTGGAAAAGAGTCAGTAAGGCTGAAATTTTCTTTCTCTCAAATTATTTAGTGATTTAGCTATATTCCACAGTCTCCTATGTGTGGATTCAACATCTGTCTATTCAATCAATCAAGGATCAAAATATTTTTTAATTATATCTGTACTGAACATATATCCACTTTGTTCTTGTCATTATTCCCTAAACAATATAGTGTAAGAACTATTCGCACATCATTTACATTGTACTAAGTATTACATATAATCTAGAGATGACTTAAAGTATTTGGGAGGATATGCATAGGGTATATGCAAATATTGTGCCAATTTATAGAAGAGACTTGAGATTCTAGAGGTTTTGCACCCAAAGTTGTCCTGGAACCAAACCCCATAGATACCAAGGATTGACCATACACATATGTATATGCATATACATGTGTGCATATGTCTCTGTGTGTCTGTGTGTGAGAGAGAGACAGAGAGAGAGAAAAGCAAATGTGGAAAATGTAAACAATTGATAAATGGTGGTAAAGGTTAAACAAGAATGAGGAATATGAGCTGTTGGAGGAACAAAATAGTATCATTGTTTCATGGTTTTTAATTTGACAAAAATCTTGAAAGAAATGTATTTCTTAATTTTTCCAATTTACTGCAGAATACTATTTAAAGAGTAGTATATACAACAGATGAATGGATAGGATGTAACTTTCCTATGTTCATAGATTAACACACAACCAATGAAACTCCACATCATGTATAACCACAAGAATGGGATCCTAATTAGATTAAGTTGCACTCCATGTATGTATAATATGTCAAAATACACTCTACTGTCACATACTTCTAAAAAGAATAACAAGAGTGCTTACTGTATAACCCCACCCATATAAACTTCAAAAACAATAAAAGGTAGTCTAAAATAAAAGGTAGACTATAAGGTTAACATAAAAATAAAAAGTAGTACATATGTATAAAATATTAGATAGTAACATATATACATACAACATATTATATGCTACTATAGAGAGTGTTAGGTCAGATCAGGGTCCAAGATGTCCAATTAAAGGGACCAGTCAGGGCAGCTGCAGTCAGCAGCTGTGAAACAGAGCGGCTAGCCAGATGCTGACGTCACCAGTATACACGCCTCCTGTCAATCAGCAGGTTTTTCCTGACCTATCCAGGAAGGACTCTGGCCTTCTCTTCCTGCCCCCAAGCCCTCCCCTTCCTGACTGGGCTTTTTGAAATTCTCTGTACACCGGAGCCCCAGCACCATTTCTCCTGGACACACTCTGATGGAGGAGAGGATTCGGCCCGAGAGCATGTATTTTCAATAAAGCCTTGCCGAGCAGCTTTAATTCATCTTCTTCTGGTCATCTAGTCTTTACATAATGGTGCGCGAAACCTGGGAGGGTTTTGAACCTCCCCCTTACTGGGGTCGAGGCAAGCCCTCCAGACCAAGAGAACTCCTAAGCCGCTCTCCGTCTCTCCTCACCTGGACTGACAGAGTGAGGTAGGCCCCACCCCCGCCTCATCTCCTCTGACATCTCAGCTTGCCCCCGCCACCGCTCGCTCCAGAGGCCTACTCGTAAGTTGCACGTGTGCATAAGTCTCTGTCCACTCGAGGCCACATGGATTTGGGAAGACATTCCCAACCCTTGTGTTAGCCATTCGCCACCAACCGAGCCCCAGAAAGTTTGCAGGGACACCTCAATTTTCTGCCTGGCCCCTCATTCTCCTGTGGACACAAACATTTTAAGGGATGCCTTTTTATGTTCCTGCCCACTCCCCAGGACCTCTGAGAAGTCACAGGGAACCCCAACTCTTCTCTAGACCTCAAAACTCCACTGTACTATGGCTTAGATAACAGATCAAAATGGCCTCCAGGGGGATCTTTTGATTTTCAAATCCTCACTGATTTGGCTAATTTTTGTCACTGGATGGGGAAATGGACAGAAATTCCTTTCATCAAGGCTTTGTTGAAAAGTGTGCTCTCGCCCCTCCCTTCTTTCTCATCTGTTCTGTCCTCTCAAGTTCTTCTCACTAAAAGTCCCCTTTCCCATTTACTCCTCTATCTCCTCCTCGTGCAGCCGCCATCACGTCCCGCTCCCTACCCAGACCTCCCCAAGATCGTTTGGGCCCCTCCCCTCTCTAAAGCCGAGGCAGTTCCCCAGCAGTTTCCCACTGGAGAAAACAAAGCTGGCCTCACTCCCAGCGCCAGAGGACAGAAACAAAGCGTTGAATGGAGCCTGCCTGCCCCGCCTCCCTGCATTTCTCGCTGCCTCCGCGCTGCTTCCACGGGCAGCTCCGCATTTGTGGGCTGCCTGCCTTGCGGCAGCCCCTCCCCCCAAGCTTGCCACTGGGCGTTTGTGGGCTGCCTGCCATGCAGCGGCCCCTCCCCACCAGGCTTGCCACTTTACCTTAGCTCAGGGAAAAAGGGAGGAGAAGGGAGGTTGCTTTGCTTCTGCCTAAGTTCCCCCACCTCCCCTCACTCTTGGCTCCCCCGAGCTGCAGCGCCATCTTCCCAGGAGGCGGAGCTGGCCTCGGTCCCAGCCGGAGGGCAGAGACAGAGCGTTGGGCGGGGACTGCCCACCCTGCATTCCTGCGTCTGTTTCTCTGTCTGCGCGCCACTCGGGCTCGGGCGGACTGGCACGGCTGTCACAGACCAGCGGAGCTCTCTCTCGCTTGTCTATGGGCTGCCGGATCAACCACCCTGCATTTTTTATTTTTGCCGGCCGTGTCATTTTTTTTCTAAGACTCTTTCTTTTCTTAACTTCTATGTACATGGTATCAAAATTGGTACAGATAGTGAGCGCTCATCAATTAAACCTAAAAAATGGATCCAAATATTTTTAATTCACATGATTTAAAAGGCTCAATTTAAATTGAGTAAACACAAAGGTTTATAGATTCCTATATGAAATTTTAAAGGTTTCTACTGTTGCCTAAGTTGAAAAAAATTTACAAGGATTGC